>ML662927.1:194213-217193 GCA_007570785.1 Antilocapra americana
AGTTATAAACATATGAAATTAATTTCAATGGAATAAAACATCATATTGTACCTATCAAAATGCCAAATATAAAGATTGATACAGTATTGTCAAGACTGCAAGAAATTAGGTTCTCACTTTGACTTTGGTATTGTTGTTGTTGTTCAGTCACTAAGTCATATCCGACTATTTGCGATGCTATGGGCTGCAGCACACCAGGCCTCCCTCTCCCTCAGCATCTCCCAGAGTTTGCCCAAGTTCGTGTCCACAGAATCAGTGATGCCATCCAACCACCTACCTCATTCTCTGTTGCCCTGTAGACAGTTAATTTGGCAAGTTTTTTTTTTGTATTTTTTTTATTATTGTTTTTGCCATACATTGTCATGATATCACCATGGGTTTACATATGCTTCCCCTCCGGGTCCCCCCTCCCTCCTCCCTCCCCGCCGGGAAATCTCGCTGCACCAGTCCCGAGCATCAATCCTGGGCTGGCGATTGATTAGACACATGACAATTAACATGCTTCAATGCCCTTCTCCCATCTCATCCCACCCTTACCCTCATCCACAAAGTCCACAAGTCTATTCTATACATCTGCGTTCCTTTTGTTGTCTCCCATGTTGGGTTCTCATTACTGTCTTTCTAAATTCCATATATATGTGTTAATATACTGTATTGCTGTTTTTGCTTCTGGCTTACTTCACTCTGGATAATGGGCTCCAGTTTCGTCCATCTGAGTAGAATTGCTTCAAATGAATTTTTTTTTAATGCTGAGTAATATTCCATTGTGTATATATACCACAGCTTTCTTATCCATTCGTCAGTTGATGGGCATCTAGGTTGCTTCCATGTCCTGGCTATTGTAAACAATGCAGCGATGAACATTGGGGTGCACGTGGCTCTTTCAATTCTGGTTTCCTCGGTGTATATTTTATAAAATTTTAAGGGCATATGATCTTTTATCCAATGATTCTACTTTTAAAATTATGCTCAGATATACTTGTACAGAAATGTATGGAAACAGTGATGTTCACAGTGGCATGATTTATGACTTCGTGCATGCATGCATGTATACTCAGTTGTGCCCAACTCTTTTAGACCCCATGGATTGTAACCCACCAGACTCTTCTGTCCATGGAATTTTCCAGGCAAGAATACTGAAGTGGGTGGCCATGCCCTTTTCCAGGGGATCTTCCCAACCCAGGAATTGAACTCACCTCTCATTCGTCTCCTGTATTGGCAGGTGGATTCTTACCACTGAGCCACCTGGGAAACCCATTTATGACCTCAAATACCTGGTAAAAACCTAAATGTCCACCTATGGGTAATTGGTAAAGCATTTTATACAATAACCATAAAATGTAATAATATGCCACTATTTAAATGAATATAGTAGATTTTTATGTGCTAATATGGGTTTACCTCAAATCACATTAAGTATAAGAATCAAAGTACTATACTGTATGTGTAGTATTCTTTTGTTATGATCTGAATTGTTTCTCTTCAAAATTTATATGTTGAAGTCATAACATCCAATACCTCAGAATATGACCAACTGTATTTGGAGATAGTGTCTTTAATGAGGCAATTAAGATAAAATGAAGTCATCTGGATGGACCTTACTCTTGTCCTTATAAGAAGATTAGGATATAGACACACGTGGAGGGAAAACCACATGAGGATAGAGTGAGAAGGTGAATATCTACAAGTCAAGAAGAGAGACCTTAGAAGAAACCAACCCAGTCCACACCTTGATCTGAATTTCTACCCTCTAAACCTGTGAGAAAATAAATAGATTTATATTTTTAAGTCACCCAGTCTGTGGGATTTTGTTATGATAGTCCTAGAAAACTAATACAGGATATATACATATATGTACCTATATGAGTGGGGAAATATGAGCATGGGAACTTTCTGGAAGGGCACACAGTAAACTGTTGCTATATAAGATTTAGATGCTGAAGATGGAGTTCTGTTGTGGGAAGGAGGCTAATTTTCTATTCTTTACCATTTTTACCATGTGTATGTGTTGTTTTAAAAGCGTTTAAAGATCAGTAAAAAAAAAGAAAAAAAAGATCAACATGTTACTAAAGATTAAAGCTCATAGACCATTGACAAGAGGGGAAAGGTAAAGAATCACTGGATATTTGAAAGAAAAAAATTAAGCTTATAATAATCAAAGGTGCAAATAAAAACATGTTACTGTATTTTGCCCATGAAAGTGGCAATTTTTAAAACACCAATACAAACTGAAAATCTTGGGCTTTGTAATGAAAAACATCAGAATTCTGCTCATTACTAGCTGAGAAAGAAATTACTAGCTAGAAAGGAAACTGGCCTTAGTTTCCTCATTTGTAAGTGAGGATAAGAGTACCTAACTCTCAGAGTTATTTAAAGGATAAATAAGGTAAAACATATGTAGTGACTGGCTCACAGTAAAGTGTTAATAAATATTAACTATGTTATCTTGTGATGATAATGGTGCAAGGAAACTGGTAGATTTGAATATTTCTGATAAGAGTTAAGTTTACAGAATCTTTTAAAGAGCAACTGATAATATTTTTCAAGAGCTTGACTCAGTAATTACACTTATGGCAATGTATTATGAAGGAATAATCAGAGATATGCACAAAGATTTATGCATAGTATTGCTAATAACAGCACTATCTGTAAACACAAAAACATGGGAACAATCTAAATTCCATGCAGATGAGCCTGTTCAAATAAGATAAGACATATCCATGTAATCAAATTCTATGTAGGGATTATAAATCATATCTTCAAAGTATATTTCATGGCATGAGGAAATTATAAAAATACAATGCAAATTACCAGAAGTTAGATATAAAATTCCACATACACCATGACTCTCATTTTGTTTAAAAACAGTAATGATAACAAAATAACAAAATAAAATGTTAGTACTGGCTATATTTTGATGGCAGACCTACCAGGTGATTTTTAGTTCTTTTTCTGTATTTTTTAAATGTGTCTAAAAGAGTACATATTACCTTTTTGTCATGATCATGTTTTTTTAAACTTAATATTTAAAATAATGTGAATGCAAAAAAGGGAGCATATAAGTGTTCATCTTGATGAAGTTTCATAAATTGAATATACCGCGTTACTTGTACCATACTCAAGAATCAGACATCACCTAATCACCCTGCTCTGCCTTGAGGTCTCTTTGACTCACTAGCCACTCCTCTATGCTCTATGCAGGGCTAATATTTTTCTGACTTGTAACAGCTATTATTACTTTTACCTGGTTTTACAGTTTACATGAATGGAGGCACACATCGTCTATCTTGGTGTTTGACTACTTTTGCTCAACAATTTAAACTCTGTGTTTTACTGATATCCCAATACCCAAAAAGGAAAAATTCAAGTGCAATACAACAATTTACCCTTCTTGTGTGATACAATGTTCTTTGGAAGTGAGTAAATGAGCTCTTTTTTTTTCATTACAGGGGAATGGAATGCAAAAGTAGGACGTCAGGAAATACCTGGAGTGACAGGCAAATTTGGCCTTCAAGTACAGAATGAAGCAGGGCAAAGACTAAGAGAGTTTTGCCAAAAGAACACACTGGTCATAGCAAACACCCTCTTCCAACAACACAACAGAAGACTCTACATATGGACATCACCAGATGGCCAACACTGAAATCAGATTGATTATATTCTTTGCAGCCAAAGATGGAGAAGATCTACACAGTGAGAAAAAACAATATGGGAAGCTGACTGTGGCTCAGATCATGAAGTCCTTATTGCCAAATTCAGACCAGAATTGAAGAAAGTGGGGGAAAAACACTAAACAATTCAGGTATGACCTAAATCAAAACCCTTATGGCTATACAGTGGAAGTGACAAATAGATTTAAGTGACTAGATCTGATAGAGTGCCTGATGAACTATGGACAGAGGTTCGTGACATTGTACAGGAAACAGGGATCAAGACCATTCTGAGGAAAAAGAAATGCAAAAAAGCAAAATGGCTATATGAGGAGCCCTTACAAATACTTCTGAAAAGAAGAGAAGTGAAAAGCAAAGGAGTAAATGAAAGATATACCCATTTGAATGCAGAGCTCCAAAGAATAGCAAGGAAAGATAAGAAACCCTTCCTCAGTGATCAGTGCAAAGAAATAGAGGAAAACAACAGAATGGGAAAGACTAGAGATCTCTTCAAGAAAAGTAGAGATATCAAGGGAACATTACATCCAAAGATGGGTTCAATGGACCTAACAGAAGCAGAAGATATTAAGAAGAGGTGGCAAGAATACACAGAAGAACTGTACAAAAAAGATCTTCATAACCCAGATAATCACAATGGTGTGATCACTCACCTAGAGCCAGACATCCTGGAATGTGAAGTCAAGTGGGCCTTAGAAAGCATCACTATGAACAAAGCTAGTGGAGGTGATGGAATTCCATTTGAGCTATTTCAAATCCTAAAAGATGATGCTGTGAAAGTGCTGCACTCAATATGCCAGCAAATTTGGAAAACTCAGCAATGGTCACAGGACTAGAAGAGGTCAGGTTTCATTCCAATCCCAAATAAAGGCAATGCCAAAGAATGCTCAAATACTGCACAATTGCACTCATCTCACACCCTAGCAAAGTACTGCTCAAAATTCTCCAAGCCTGGCTTCAGCAATACATGAATTATGAACTTCCAAATGTTCAAGTTGGTTTTAGAAAAGTCAGAGGAACCAGAGATCAAGTTGCCAACATCTGTTGGGTCATCAAAACAGCAAGAGAATTCCAGAAAAACATCTGCTTCTGTTTAATTGACTATGTCAAAGCCTTTGACTGTGTGGCTCATAGTAAACTGTGGAAATTCTGAAAGAGATGGGAATACCAGACCACCTGCCCTGTCTCTTGAGAAACCTGTATGCAGGTCAGGAAGCAACAGTTAGAACTGGACATGGAAGAAAAGGCTGATTCCAAATAGGATAAGGAGTACATCAAGGCTGTATATGACATCCTCTTATTTAACTTATATGCAGAGTACATCATGAGAAATTCTGGGCTGGAAGAAACACAAGCTGGACTCAAGATTGCCGGGAGAAATATCAATAACCTCTGATTTGCAGATGATACCACCCTTATGGCAAAAAGTGAAGAGAAACTAAAGAGCCTCTTGATGAAAGTGAAAGATGATAGACAAAAAATTGGTTTAAAGCTCAACATTCAGAAAACTAAGATCATGTTATCTGGTTCCATCATTTCATGGCAAATAGATGGGGAAACAGTGAAAACAGTGAGAGATGTTTTTTGGGGGGGTCCAAAATCACTGCAGGTGTTGACTGCAGCCATGAATTTAAAAAATGCTTACTCCTTGGAAGGTAAGTTATGACCAACCTAGACAGCATATTCAAAAGCAGAGACATTACTTTGCCAGCAAAGGTCCATATAGTCAAGGCTATGGTTTTCCCAGTACTCATGTATGGATGAGAGTTGGACTATAAAAAAAGCTGAGCACCGAAAAATTGATGCTTTTGAACTGTGGTGTTGGAGAAGTCCCCTGGACTGCAAGGAGACCCAACCAGTCCATCCTAAAGGAGATCAGTCCTGGGTGTTCACTGGAAGGACTGATTTTGAAGCTGAAAATCCAAATTTTAGTCACCTGATGGGAAGAGCTGACTCATTTAAAAAGACCCTGATGCTGGTTAAGATTGAGGGCTTGCTACAGTTCATGTGGTTGCAAAGAGTCGGACACGACTGAGAAACTGAACCGAACTGATGCAAACTGTAGTTACTAAGCAAAATATATTAACCAATTTGTATTCCTTTAGATTGTAATCCATACATTTAAAATAAATTTTCAAAGATTTACATTTTCCTTTTTAAGATTTTTTTTTATTGTTTTTGCCATACATTGTCATGATATCACCATGGGTTTACATATGCTTCCCCTCCGGAACCCCCTCCCTCCTCCCTCCCCCCCGGGAAATCTCACTGTACCAGTCCCGAGCATCAATCCTGGGCTGGCGATTGATTAGACACATGACAATTAACATGCTTCAATGCCCTTCTCCCATATCATCCCACCCTTTCCCTCATCCACAAAGTCCACGAGTCTATTCTATATATCTGCGTTCCTTTTGCTGTCTCACATATCTTTTATTTTTCATTATGATTTTTATTACTTTATCAGCTTGACTAGAATCAACACATGTCTGACATTTCTGAAAGAACTTCAGGGTGAGCTCATTTAAGTTCAGTTCAGCCTCTCAGTCATATCCCATTGTTTGCAACCCCATGAGCTGCAGCATACCAGGCCTCATTGTCCAACATCAAACTCCCAGAGCCCACCCAAACTCCTATTGTTGAGTCGGTGATAACATCTAATCATCTCATCCTCTGTTGTCCCCTTCTCCTCCTGCCCCCTATCCTTCCCAGCATCAGGGTCTTTTCCAGTGAGTCAGCTATTCGCATGAGGTGGCCAAACTATTGGAGTTTCAGCTTCAACATCAGTCCTTCCAATGAACACCTAGGACTGATCTCCTTTAGGATGGACTGGTTGGATCTCCTTGCAGTCCAAGGGACTCTCAAGAGTCTTCTCCAACACCACAGTTCAAAAGCATCAATTCTTCGGCGCTCAAACTTTTTCACTGTCCAACTCTCACATCCATACATGACTACTGGAGAAACCATAGCCTTGACTAGACGAAACTTTGTTGGGCAACTCTCAATGAAGTATGGTTGGAGAGAAGAAATGCTCCAGATAAACCAAGACAATGACAAATGTATTATCTATTCTAAAATCCAGAAAGCATATCTGGTTCTCCTTTTAAAAGAATGCCTCCTTCTTTCCTAAATTATTTTATAATTTCCAAGGTTTAGCCTTTGAAGGTGAACCACCTGATGGGAGGGTAGAAATTGAATGTGATGCTGCTGACCCATTGGTATTATCTCTATCTAAGGAGTTTCATCTTAACTTCATGTAACACTCTTTCACTTCAGTGAATAGCCCTAATTTGAAGACAAGTTCATGCCATGCAGATAGAATTAGCAGTGACCATTTATTTTTCTGGCACCTGTCCATACTACAATCAGACCCACTCACACACTAAGACAGTTGGATGTTGGGGAAGGTGAGGATTATATGTGTTAATACATATCAAATGTTGAGCATAGTGGTTGGCTCATAAGAAGTGCTCAGTAAACTCTGGCTATCACTGAATTTTCACAAAGTGGGGTCAGTGAGCTCTCTTCTCTTTCATTCTCTGTCACACCCAGGACAGTTGCTCTGAACCCTTGAGTAGACGTTCTGGCACAGAAAGCAATGGGACAAGTGAGTCTGTAATAGGCCCCAAAAGAATTTCCATATATATTTAAGAGCATAGACTCTCTGAAGGCTGAAATGTTCCTCTCTTTTCATCTGCAAGTCAAAAGCTTAATCAATTAGTATAAAAAGCAGTGAGCCCACAAGTCTAGATCACATGGCAGCCTTGGCAGCCTATAGGAAATGAGGAATCAAATTTTGAATCCTCATTCAATGGCTGCCATGACTACCATGCTCAAGTATGCTTTTTTGAGAAACAGAAATTCATCAGAGTTGTTGGGCCACTCACTAGCATGCTTGGTCTTTTGTAAATATATCTCCCATATTACTTGTTTATAGGTTCTATAACAAACCCATCCCCATTAAGGTAACACATTCCTCAATATCACCAGTTTTTGAATCCACAGCCTGTGTGGTTTGGACTAGCTCACCCCATGCATCTATTTGCCCTGCGTTCTTAAAATAACTTGTCCTTACTGACAAAAAGCAGAAACAACATAATGAGGGAAACATGAAACCAGTTGAATGATACATTGAACTTAATATATTGGCCTGCAAATGGTCTTTGTTGTTTGTAATATGTTGCTTAAACAAACTGTTAGCCCCTTTGATTTATTTGTTTGTCTGTTTATGGAATGAAGATAGGGGCAGAATCTTTATTATAATAGGTAAATTGTCACATTGTCTTTTAAGTGGCATTGGTATAGCCCATTTCTATGATGAAGAAATGGAGATGCCCCCAGTTCTATAATATTATTTATTTATTATTTATTTTGATCAAGTTATTTTGCATTCCAAGAATAGCCAGTTATCTTATGACCAGCTTGATTGTTCCATGCGAGTCAAGCTAGCAAAACCTGCAGGCACATCTCACAGCAGGCTGTCTGCATTTTAACTGATTGATTTACCAGAAGCCTAGCTTGTCCAAGAATTCCACTTTAGTCCCATTGTAACAGTCCTAGACCACTAAGTCATGTGACTACTAGTTATCTTTCCTTGTCACTAGTAGCTCTTCAATCAACTCTCACAACACGTCTTTAGTGACAAAAAGGAAATCCAGCATGCTTTCCAGAGCTGAGCTAATAAAGCCTATCATGTATAGTACATAAATGACTGGCAGGATTTAATGTATTAGTCTTTATGAGGATTTACCAAAAAATATCTATTTATGTTTAGGTTTCAGTGTTGTTTTTGGAGAATCATTTAACAGATGATTAACCCTGTTTCTGTTAGGGAATCATCCATTCATAACACATTTTGTATATCTTGGGGGCCTCATACCTCTTCACTAATAGATAAGATTTCAACATTAGTTTTCCCATGAAGCCAAGAGAGTTTGACTCTAGAGTTAGTTTGACAGAACCCCTCAGGTCAGGCCAGGGTCTAGTGAGCAGACATCCCAGTAGACTGTCTACAGGCTGGCTTCCTGGGTCATCAGAAGACTGCATTTTGGTGTGTCCTGCCATGGCTCTCTCCCGGCACCACAAGAATGTGACCAATTCCTCAGCCTCCACAAGCCAGGGAACTGTATAAGCATGAGAGACTTCTCCACTCACTTCACTTTGGAGGCCTAACATAGATAGCACCTGTCACTTTTCTTACAAGGGGAAGGAGAAACAAACAGATAAGAGCCAGTGAGGGGAAAAAAATAATGACAAGGGAGAGGAACTCAAAGTCAGGTGCCAGCAGGTGTCTCCTTTCAGGGAGGAAGGGCTTAGAGAGCTTGAAGATGCCAGGAGAGAAGAGAGCTTGATAATAGTTATAGCTCTGGGGCTTCCTTTATGATAATGATGCTTGTTACTATATGTCGTATTTTCTCCTTAGCGGTGGCTTGCCATTAGCCCCTACTGCAGCGGGTGACCATTCCTGCAGGTTTTACTTCCTTCTCTTTCCCTGACAGCAATGTAGGAGGGAGAGGGATTCTGCTTCATTTTTCTTAGACCTGTCACCTTCTGATTCTCCTGGCCTTTAACCTCAGACCAGTATCCCCAGTGTTCCCTGCTTAGATTCCTGTGTCCTTCAAGCCCCACGGCAATTTATCCTACCACTCCATTCCAGCCTAAGTCCAGTCAAGTTTCAGCTGGAACCAGAGTTTCTATTCTCAGCACTACTGACACTTAGAGCCAGATGATTCTTTATTGTCAGCAGTTGTCTTGTGCAACGTAATGTGTTTAGTCACATCATAAGCCTTTGCCCATTCATACCAGTAGCAAATGGCTCTAGGTAATGACAAATGTCCCCTGGAGGACAAAATCACTCCTAGGCTGAGGATCACTTGCCTCCATTGATGAGAAGTCACAGAGATGTGGCGAGAGAGCAAGGTGTGGCGTAGAGGAGCTTTTGTCTTCCCCACTCAAGGCGGGGAAAAGGCTGAGCTGTGGCCTGGGCTTTCTGAAGTGCTTGGCCCCCACAAAATACAGACATGGCATAAAGGGGAAGCTGCTGATAAGCCTAAAGACATATTGAGAGGCTCCTCTGATCCCTCCATGTTTCCCAATTAATTTCTGCCCTCTTGTCAAACCTATAAAATATGTTCCCAGTGAGGTAATCTGGCAAACAATGAAACTTTTACATTAAGTTCATTTCAATTGACAAATTGTGTTATATACTTTTTTAGGCAAAATGGTCATGTCCCTAGATGTTCCCTAGGCAAAATAGTCATGCTCCTCATAGACTAGCAAGAAGGCCTATTTTTAATGTGACTAAGTCAGATATCTTCTGTTATCTTCGTAGGACAACTACTGGAACTTTGGTCTCTCCCAACATCCTGTAGAGCGGAAAGAACAAATGGCTTGGGGCAGCAGGCCTCTTAGAACATTTGCTCTCTCAGTGGTCACAGTCAGTTCAGACCATTATCCTTACACAAATATTGTCATCCCTTTTTCTTGTAGATCACAGACTGTTGCTCTAGCATTCTTTCAAAGCACCCAGTATTGCATTAATAATTATTTCTAGAGAAACAAAATCAAGGCGTGACATAGGAGAGTTTCCTCAGAGAAATCATGTCATTACAAAACCTTGATTTGTGTCTCAGCTCTTTTTGTTAACTGTGTTACCTTGAACAAGTCTTTTATTCCTCTTTGAGCTTTATTGTATTCATCTACAAATGTGTATGACTATATATGCAGTATCCACGCCACAGGATTTCCATAAACAGCAAATTAAATTCTTCTATGTGACAAAGCACTAAGCAATTTTCATTAATTATCAGTACTCTGAAGCATTCTGACTGATGTGTAGGGGGTAAGAAAATAAAATGCAAACCTGAGAGAGGGCTTTCCTCTCTGCGAACAGCTATAAATATAGGAAGCATTCTGATTTTACTCCCCAAAACTATGATTATCTCAATCACATGAAAGCTTAGCTTTTCAGGTCATTGGAAAACTTATAAAATGTGGTAATTGAGAGGTCATCCAATCCAATCCTTTTATTTTACAAAAGATACAAAACTCATAAAAGGCAAATAATATCTTTAAGATCACACACAATTATTGGCAGATGTAATATGGGAACAGGTCCAATGTGCTATCTACCAAGGTCAAATCTGGTGTGATTTTTTTAAGTCATTTGCTCATCCACTTGAAAAGGAAAGGAAATATATGGCTTGAAGTAAGCCAGAAGCAAAAACAACAATACAGTATATTAACACATATATATGGAATTTAGAAAGACAGTAACGAGAACCCAACATGGGAGACAACAAAAGGAACACAGATGTATAGAATAGACTCGTGGACTTTGTGGATAAGGGTAAGGGTGGGATGATATGGGAGAAGGGCATTGAAGCATGTTAATTGTCATGTGTCTAATCAATCGCCAGCCCAGGATTGATGCTCGGGACTGGTGCAGCGAGATTTCCAGGGGGGGAGGGAGGAGGGAGGGGGGATCCGGAGGGGAAGCATATGTAAACCCATGGTGATATCATGACAATGTATGGCAAAAACAATAATAAAAAAAAAAATAAAGATCTATATGAAAAATAAATAAATAAATAAATAAATAAATAAATATAATCACCCTCTTGAAGTATAGAGAAGACTAAGCACTCAATTCAGTTCCTTTGGCTTGAACAGGCTTCTGCGGTATTGCTTTGGAATTTTAGATGGCATAACTTCTAGCCCACTAGATGGAGACTGACCTGAGAGCCTCTTAAGCATCCTTGCTAATTTTCTTCTTTGGGATTAATTGGGATTTGGGTGATGGTGGAGTCACTCACTATGGTTTAGGAAGCCTAAATATTCATTTAATATTGGTTCTCCTTCCAGTTTCCCAAGTAATTTTGAGTCTTGTTTGGCTAAAAATCTATTTCTAAAGCATAAAAGAAGGCTGTTGCTGAACACGTATTCAAACTGTGATCTTACTGATATCCTATCACTTCTCTAATTTCAAGCTTCTCCATTCTAGAGTAAGCTGAATTTTATTATTGCCCTTGATTCAAAGATGAGCAAATTAAAGTTTAGAAAGGCTAAGTAACCTCTTAAGGTCACATGGCTAGGAACTGACAGTCAGGAGTCAAACCCAGATGTCCCTAACTCTAGAGCCAGAGAGCTAGACAGATGATAGATAGCCAGATATAAAGATATATTGATATGAAGGTATACATATAATTCTTACATGCTCAAACTTGTGAAGTCTACAAGGACCTGGAAAAGTAAAAAAAAAAAGGAGGTCAAAGTGATCCAAGCAAAGGAAATAACATGTGAAAGGGCACAGGGACAGAAATGTACTCTTATAATTCTAAAGATGATTGGGAAGATGGAATAGAATAGCGAATTTTGAAGTCACTCTCAGATCCATCATTTACCAATACTATCTTGGTAATACTTTGTACCAATAGTTTCACCATTTTAACCCTTGGTTTTCTTATATGTAATATAATAATAATAACAATGATAATAATAATAATAATAATAGCATCTGCCTCTGAGGTTTGTTGTGAGTTGTTAGAGGATCTTGGCTGAATATTGAAATCCACCAGGAATCATTTTTACAAATACCTATGCTATTGCCTCTGGGCCAGAAAGCCTGATTTAATTGGACTAGAATGTCTCTTGTTACAATTTCAAAATAAAATCCATTAACTATTTACATACAGTTTCAAAAGATCAACACAATATATTAAATATAAGATAAAGGGAGACCTTTAAAAAAGTTATTTGCTTTTAAAATGCTTTTAAATATGTAAGTGTGCAAGCATGACCACAATAGGAAAATGAAACACGACATCACAACATTTCCAAAAATATGTCTACAGGAAAGAACCACTGTTCTACTTCAGTTCTCTGTGCTTATGTGCCTCAGATATATTAAAGGATTTGAGACTAGAAATGATACTCATTCTCTACATAATCAGGTTATTCCACTTCAATGTATCATTTCCATCAGCAAGGAAACATTTCTTCGATCTTAAAGGAAGACAAAAACAACAAACCTCTAAGTCCATTTCACCTTCCTTTGGCATCTGTAACAGAAGGATTTCTGGAAAGAGCTTTCTATACTAATTGTGTTCGATTCTCCTCTTTTATTTTTCTTCTGAAACTTATTTCCTCCCCCAAGGACTTCCCTCGTGGCTCAGACAGTAAAGAATCTGCCTACAATGTGGGAGACCTGGGTTTGATCCCTGAGTCAGGAAGATCCCCTGAGAAGGGAATGGCTACCTACTTCAGTACTCTTGCCTGGAGAATTCCATAGACAGAGGAGCCTGGGGGTTACAGTCCATGGGGTCACAAAGAGTTGGACATGACTGGGCAACTAACACTTTCATTTTCACTTTCCTGTCCCATAGAAACTGCTCTATTCAAGGTTAAATCTAGATTAAATCTACTTCAGGGCTAAATCTACTGTTCAATTCACAAACCTCATCTTACTTGATATATCAATATCATTTGACAGAGTTGATCACCCACTTATTCTTGAAATATATTCTTCACTTGGCTCTCAAGACACTACACCCTCGTGGATGTTCCCCCACCTCTTTGGTTATTTCTTTGCAGTTTCCTTTGCTGATACCTCCTTATCTTCCAGAACTACACATGTTTGAGTTTCCTGCAGTTGTCTTAGACCTCTTGTCTACTCTATGTATAATCAGGCCCTCAGTTCAATTCAGTTGCTCAGTCCCGTCTGACTCTTTTCGACCCCATGGACTGCAGCATGCCAGGCTTCCCTGTCCATCACCAACTCCTAGAGCCTACTCAAACTCATGTCCATTGCATTGGTGATGCCATCCAACCACCTCATCCTCTGTCATCCCCTTCTCCTCCCAACTTCAAACACTCCCTAGGTGATTTCATTCTGCCTCAGGCCATACTGACACACACATCTGTATATCCAGTCATCCATCTTTCCAGTTAGACCAACCCAAAGCCTTGGAAACATCTAACTATCATGTAGTAGCTAAAATCATGGGCCCTGTAGCCAGACTGCCTGTGTTTGATTTCTGGGTCCACTACCTACTGTGTGTACCCTATGCTATAGATACTATACTGAGGTACCTATATGTACTGATAGCTGTTTCCTCACCTTTTCTGAGACATAAATGAGTTAATATTTATAACAGACTTTTCTGGATATATAAGTTCAATATACATTATCTGTTATAACTATTTTTTAAATTTATTTTTTAATTGGAGGAAGATTGCTTTACAATGTTGTGTTGGTATCTGCCATGCAACAGCATGAATGAGCCATAATAAAACATCTATCTCCTCCCTCTTGAGCCTTCTCCCCCTCCCCCCATCCCACCCCACTGGTCATCACAGAGCTCCAGGCTGGGTTCCCTGTGTTATATAACATCTTCTCACTAGGTTTCTGTTTTACACATGACAGTGTATATATCATTATTAATACAGTGACCTCATGCACTGTAGCCCACCAGACTCCTCTGTCCATGGAATACTCTAGGCAAGAATAATGGAGTAGGTACTCATTCCCTTCTCCATCCAGGGATCGAACCCAGGTGTACTGGATTGCAGTCAGGTCTTACTGTACTTTTTCTTTTTTATCATACTCCAAATCCAATTAATCAGAGCATTCTTTAGGCTCTTCAAAATACTTCCAGAACTGGCCTATTTTTCACCTCCTCTACCATGGTAGGCAGTTCAGTCACTCAGTTGTGTCCAACTCTTTGTGACCTCATGAACCACAGCACACCTGGCCTCCCTGTCCATCACCAATTCCTGGAGCTTGCTCAAATTCATGCCCATTGATTCGATGATGCCATCCAACCATTTCACCCTCTGTTGTCCCCTTCTCCTCCTGCCCTCAATCTTTCCCAGAATCAGCATCTTATCATATGAGTCAGCTCTTTGCATCAGGTGGCCAAAGTTTTGGAGTTTCAGCTTCAACATCAGTCCTTCCAATGAACAACCAGGACTGATTTCCTTTAGGATGGACTTGTTGAATCTCTTTGCAGTCCAAAGGACTCTCAAGAGTCTTCACCAACACCACAGTTCAAACACATCAATTCTTTGGTGTTCAGCTTTCTTTATAGTCCAACTCTCTACCATGGTAATTCTGGCCTAAATAATCATTCTATCTCACCTGGATTGTTGAAAGAGACTCCTCTTTGATGGATCTGCCACTCCTACCTATCTATAGTATGCTATGCATACATCTTCCAGAATGATCATTTTAAAGTTCCTCACAGTGTTTAATCAAAACTAGCAATGACTTTCCAGCTCTCGCAAAGCAGTCTGTGTCATCTGCACCCTGCTAACTCTGTTACCAGAGCCTCCACTGCTGTATCTCTTTCTTACTCTTCTCCAGTCAATATGACATCTTAGTGGTTCTTTGTGTAAAACACATTTGTGCCTCACTATCTCTGCACTTCTGGTTCATTTGTGTGTTAGTTGCTCTGTCGTGTCTGACTCTTTGTGACCCCATGGACTGTGGCCCAACAGACTGCTCTGTCCATGGCATTCTCCAGGCAAGAATACTGGATTGGGCTGCCATTTCCTTATCCAGGGGATCTTCCTGACCCAGAGATTGAACCTGGGTCTCCTGCATTGCGAGAAGACTCTTTACCATCTGAGCCACCAGGGAAGCCCCTGGTTCACTTATGGATTGCTTTTTCCTCAAATATCCATAAGACCTGTTTCCTCACATTTTCAATTTTTTTTCTCAAATTTCACCTTTCCCCTCACTAGAGTGTAAGCTACATAATGGTAGAAAGACAAAAAATTTAGTCTGTTTGTGTACTGCTCTATCCATAATGTCTAGAACAGTGCCTGATCCAAAAGAGGTGCTCAATAATAATCTGTTGAGTGAATAAATTAACACATAAATAATGCATGAAAATCACTTATATTGTGCCTCAAACATAATAAAGAAATGTGAGCCAATAGAAAAATTAGCAACTGTTGTATTAATGTACCTGGAGCATGGGATATATGAGTGAGCAGAGTAAATAATTAAAGTAGAGGAAATATATGACAAAATTTGATTTTTAGAAATCTATCATCTTGTTTAATCTTTGAAGCACAAAAATAAGATAGTAAATCCTGTTATTAATTCACAGGTGAAAAAAAAATGAGAACCAGAAGGTTAAAGTAAGTGGCAGAGACAGAATTTTAATTTCACAAGTTTGATTTCAGAACCTCTGTGTTTAACTACTGTATATTATACTGACCCTGAAATGTAGCTTCAGTACCAGTTTGGAAGACATATAATTGAAGACAGAATAACATAAATTAGTCTGGCTTTGAAATTATACTCACTTGAGAAATAATTTACTCTTTTGAACATCTAATACTGACCAGGCTCTGTATGTATCTGAACATACAGATGAATAGAGCACATTTACAGACCTTCTGACCCACAGTTTAGCACAGAAAACAAACACATAATTTGTGATAAGCCACCTGATAAACACTGTTTTAGACATATGTACATGAATCTACAGAAATATAAAGAAGGGAGTACTCAAGCAGTTCCCAAGCAAGTTAAGATGAGTGTTCTAAAGGAGATGGCATTTAAGCTGCCTTTGGAGGAGAATTAGGAGCTCATATTGACCAAGAGGGAGAGTTCCACACAAAAGATAAATAGCATGTGCAAGTAATGAACACGAAAAAGAGCATCAGCTCATTTCAGTTCAGTCGCTCAGACATGTCCAACTCTTTGCAACACCATGGACTGCATCAGGCCAGGCTACTCTGTCTATCATCAACTCCTGGAGCTTGCTTAAACTTATGTCCATCGAGTCGGTGATGCCACCCAACCTTCTCATCCTCTGTTTTCCCCTTCTTGTCCTGCCTTCAAATAAAGAGCTTGGTCTATCCCAAAACTTTAAGCATTCAGCTTTTTAAATAACAAGGTTTTCTGGGGAGGGAAGCAATGACAAAGGCATAAAGGGAAGCAAAGCATAAATCATTAAGAAAATTATTTGGGAATTTTTGTGAAGATTATGAAAAGTTAAGGAAAAAATTTACATAAAAAAGTAACATCATCAGATTTCCAACTTTGAAAGGTCTTTCTGGATTTAACATCGTGTTTATTTTGGAGGAAAGCAAGGCCAGGCACATGGTACCACTTAAAAGACTTGCTATAGTCCTTGAAAAGAAAATACGAAGTCAGAATTGTGTCAGTAGCAGATGGAATGTAGAGGAGGGATTGGATTTGAGAAATATGAAGAAGGTTACATCCATATGATTTGGTGACTGATTGGGCAGGAGAATGTGGAGAAAGAAGGAATAATAGGTGATGCCAAAGTTCCTGGTTTGAATAAATACATGGATGGTATTCCTATTCCCTGAGGCTGAAATGCAGAACAAATTTAGGTATGGAGAAAGATACTCTTATTTTGGATATATTGAAGTTGAAATGCCTGTGAGATCACTTGGTAGAGATATCCTGAAAGTGGTTTTAGTACTGTAAAACCTATTTACATAAGGTTTAATTTGTATCACAAATAAATAGTCAATATCATTGGCAAGTGGGACACACTGAAGGGAAAATGGTAGAGTTAGAAAATCACTTTTACCCCCAAAGGAGATACTCAATTCAGGCAGGGGTAATTCAGTCAGGACTCAGTAGATGCTAAAATGATTAGGCAAAAAAGTTGATAGGGATCTGGACTTGTTTATGGTGCCCACACATCACCCCTCTGATTATCTTCTGATCATAAAAGGAAAAACATAGTTTTATAATGGAGGGATCAGGCTATGATGACTCTAACCTCAGCAAATCTAACAGTGAGAAAAAGAGGTAGCACCTGCCTTCTGGTATGATATGCGGCAGCCATGTGAGTGCGCTGCTCAGACCTTCTCTTAGGAGAGAACCTTCTGCAGGAATGTAGTGAGCTAGACAGACTCCAGCTGCCATACTTTCAAGATCCAATATAAAATTCTCATCGAGGCCATGTTCATCCTGGGCTGCTTCCAATTGATAACTGAGCACAGCAGGAACACTAGAGCCAAGCCACGTCAGCACACCATGAGACTCCCATATTAGGCCATCTTGCCCTGTGGTTCCATAATGTCCTGGCACATGTTCTCAGAGTTGTGCTGCAGTCTGAGGGGTTTCCTACCCAGTCCTCCTTTCTGCTTCTCTCCTTTCAGGGAAGTCAGATCTGCACCAGGGTCTGAGGTTCTCAGCCTCCTCTTGTTCCATCTCACCTCAATCCTTCATGGTCTTTCTCCAATAAATCTTTTGCACTTCTGTTTTTCCTTTGACATCTGCTCCCAAGGAGACCAGTAATGACCTATAATGCAATAGAAAGTACTCTTCATCAAAATGTTTATAACTGGGATACTATCAATGCTGTAAGATGAACTGCCAGTTTACAGAAAACACAGGGGGTAGAGAAACAAGCTAAGTGATGCCATCAGACAAATGCAGAAAGTGGGGTATTTTTCCAACGTCATTAAACCAAAAATAGAGACTCTTCCAGACTGAGTCTTGAGAGACATAAAAACAAAGGCACTGCATAATTCTGGGTGAGATGTCAATTTCAGCAAACCAGCAGAAGAGCAAAAAGCTTTCAGGTGTTAGCTGTCTTAAGAGAAGTATTGAGATATGTGGAAAAATCTTGATTTTTATACATAGATACTAACAGAATAAGGTAAAAATGCCAAAAGGTCTATAATAATCTTTAAAATATTTGATAATATAAAAATATAGAGGAATCAAATAGAGGGAAAAAAATCTCCAGGGGTACTATCCTTAAAGTAAGAGGCAAAACAAAGATGTTAATTTTCTATGGTTTTTCCGGTAGTCATGTACAGATGTGATGGTTGGACCATAAAGAAGACTGAGCTCCAGAAAACTGATGCGTTCGAATTGTAGTGCTAGAGAAGACTCCTGAGAGTTCCTTGGACTGCAAGGAGCTCAACTGAGTCAATCCTAAAGGAACTCAAACCTGAATATTCCCTGGGAGGTCTGACGCTGAAGCTGAAGCTGAAGCTTCAATACTTTGGCCACCTGATATGAAGAGCCGACTCATTGAAAAAGACCCTGATGCTGGGAAATATTGAAGGCAGGAGGAGAAGGTGACAACAGAGGATGAAATGGTTAGATAGCATCACTGACTCAATGGACATGAACCTGAGCAAATTCTGGTAGATAGTGAAGGACAGGGAAGGCTGGCATGCTGCAGTTCACAGGGTCACAAAGAGTCAGACATGACTTACTGACTGAAAAATAGCAAAATTGTGCCACCCTTATTTAGCTTTTCTTTGAAAGTTGTAGCTAATAAAATAATAATAAGAATAGTTAGCAGCAGCAACACAACTTTTATAATGCTTACTATATGCCAGGTACTGATCTAAGGATTTTGCATAAACTAACACCTTATCAGGTAGGTTGCTGCTGCTGCTGCTGCTAAGTCACTTCAGTTGTGTCTGACTCTTCGCGACCCCATGGTCTGCAGCCTACCAGGCTCCTCCATACATGGGATTTTCCAGGCAATAATACTGGAGTGGGTTGCCATCGCCTTAGGGTTCACCAATTTTCCAGAAAGCTGAAGTAAATAGATATAAAGTAACTATGAATAACAAATGAAGCTCAGGACATAAGTGGTGAACCCACATCGAATTATATGTATTCTGGCTCCAATAAACAAATAAATACACATTTATATGTGTTAGAAAGATAATGATGATAGATATAAACAGTATAATTATTTGCAGAATGCATTTTTGTTTACCTAGAAAACCTAAACAAATTTATCATATATCTTTTTAGGACTAATTAGAGGTTCAATACAGTAAAAAGAGAGTGTATTTACCATAATAAACAACAAACTGCATTGAAAAATATACTAAGTTAAAATATTTTCTATAAGTGTAATGTATAATTTTCAATTTGTTCCTATCAAAATAGCATTTAAAACTAAATTGACAAATTGATTCAAAGAGATATACCAGGAACAATACTTGATAATAATTAAGATTATTTTGATAAAGAATAATGAAGAGGATTTGTTCCAACATATATCAATGGCATTAGAAAGATGAAAAAAAAGCAGTTATGTACTGAATAGCTGACAGGAATACATTACAGAATCTGAATTTTGACCAAAATATACAAGTATAGCATAAGGCAGAATTTAAAATCAGACAGAAAATATGTCGATTTTTCAGGTAAGTGCATTTTTAATTACTGTTTAGCCATTTTGAAGATTATTTTTTAATTCTTTAAATCAAGTAAATGCAGAAAATATCAAATGTTTTATTTTAAAATCTTTTTTGTGTGTTGGTTTTGCCGTACAATGACATGAAACCGCCATGGGTTTACATATGCTCCCCCTCCAGAACCCGCCTCCCTCCTCCCTCCCGATTCCCTCCCCCTGGGACATCTCGGTGCACCAGCCCTGAGCATCAACCCTGGGCTGGCGATTGATTTCACATATGATAATTAACATGTTTCAGTGCCATTCTCCCATATCATCCCACCCTTGCCCTCTTCCACAGAGTCCACGAGTCTGTTCTATACATCTGCGTTCCTTTTGCTGTCTTGCATGCAGGGTTCTCGTTACCATCTTTCTAAATGAAAGAGGAAGTACACATATTGCTGATTTAAGCACTAATTTTTAAGTAGTGAAGATTTTTCTACACATATTATTGAAAATTAAAAAGCATTAAAAAGATTAATAGAGTTAAATATAAATTCTGCAAGAATAAAAATAGTAAAATGAATCAATATATAAAAAAGAAAAATTGTAAAAAAATTAACAAGAGGAAAATATGAATGGACAATAAATACAAAAATAGTTCTAAATTTTAAGGTGGTTAAAGATAATTCATTTCCCAAATAATCTTTGAGCACCTTATTGTACACACTTGCTGTTTCCTCTATCTCAATTCTTTTCACCCAGATCTTTACATGACTGTCATTTTTCAAGGTCAAATATAATCCACTAGTCTCACTTCTGGGAATGTATCTAAAGGAAATGAAGTTGGTATCTTGAAGTGCTATCTGCACTTTCATGATCACTGTAGCATTATTCATAATAGTCAAGATATGGCAAAAACCTAAGAGTCCATTGACAGATAAATGACTAAAGAAAATGAGGTATGTGTACGCAATGAAAGATTTTGCACTCATAAAAAGGAAATTCCTGCACTTTGCAAGAGCATGAATGAATCTGCAGGACATTATGCTGAGTGAAATAAGTCAGACAGAGAAAGACAGATAATGTATGATCTCACTTATATGTGGCATCCAAAAAGCCAAAGTTATAGTAACAGAAAGTAAAGTGGAGTTGGGTGAAGGGAGGGAATGAAAAGATGCTACTGACAGAAATAATCAGTAAACAATTTATAATGCGAAAAGTTTTATGCAAGCCAGACTGAAGACAGTAGCCCAAGAGACACAGATTCAAGAGGTATCTGAATTGTGTTCTGCTGGACTACAAAATTAAAGGCTTATAAAGGCAAACCCCACAAAATTACACAAGCTGTTTGTCAAGAACTAGGACTGGAGCTCGCAGGAAGTAAGAGTGTTTGTTAAGCAAGGATTGGTTGGGATCTGAAATGGTTGCGTAGTTACAAGGGGAGACCTTTGAACTAAAAGGCTGCAGCTGGCAGCTGCTAGCAGATATTGCTTTGAAAACAGCTGGTGACAGCCTTGAGTCTGATAAAGACTCAAAATACACTTCAGAATATTCCAGTTTTCAGTAACACAGGAATGTGTCTGAAAACACATCCCCAATGACCACCTAGTTCCATTTTGAATGCCTGAACTACAGGTACTTCATTTTGATTTTTAAATGCATTCTTTCCATTAGTGGTTCAAACACAACACGTGTTTAAGAGGCCAAAACATCACTCATTATCAGAGAAATGCAAATCAAAACCACAATGAGGTACCACTTTACACCAGTCAGAATGGCTGCCATCCAAAAGTCTACAAGCAATACATGCTGGAGAGGATGTGGAGAAAAGGGAACCCTCTTACACTGTTGGTGGGAATGCAAACTTGTACAGACACTATGGAAAACAGTGTGGAGATTCCTTAAAAAACTGGAAATAGAACTGCCATATGACCCAGCAATCCCACTGCCTGGCATACACACCGAGGAAACCAGAATTGAAAGAGACACGTGTACCCCAATGTTCATCGCCACATTGTTTACAATAGCCAGGACATGGAAGCAACCTAGATGCCCATCAACTGACGAATGGATAAGAAAGCTGTGGTACATATACACAATGGAATATTACTCAGCATTAAAAAAAATCATTTGAATCAGTTCTACTCAGGTGTACGGAACTGGAGCCTATTATCCAGAGTGAAGTAAGCCAGAAGGAAAAACAACAATACAGTATACTAATGCATATATATATGGAATTTAGAAAGATGGTAACGAGAACCCTGTATGCGAGACAGTGAAAGGAATGCAGATGTATAGAACAGACTTGTGGACTCTGTGGAAGAGGGCAAGGGTGGGATGATATGGGAGAATGGCACTGAAACATGTTAATTATCATATGTGAAATCAATCGCCAGCCCAGGGCTGATGCTCGGGGCTGGTGCACCGAGATGTCCCAGGGGGAGAGAATCGGGAGGGAGGAGGGAGACGGGTTCTGGAGGGGGAGCATAGGTAAACCCATGGCTGTTTCATGTCATTGTATGGCAAAACCAACACAATAAAGTAAAGAAAATTTAAAAAAATAATAATAATAAGAGACCAAAAACAGGCTGTTTTAGTTAGCCTAGATTTCATGTTAAACCATGTATAAGCCAGAATGATACTCTCATACCTCCATATGTGAACATTTCTTCCATCAATACAAACTCCCAGTTATAACATGAATAAGTTATGGCATTATAATATACAGCATGATGATTGTAGTTAATAAAACTATTCAGTTCAGTGAAGTTCAGTCACTCAGTTATGTCCAACTCTTTGCAACCCCATGGACTGCAGCATGCCAGGCCTCCATGTCCATCAACAACTCCTGGAGGCTACCCAAACTCATGTCCATTGAGTCAGTGATGCCATCTAACCATCTCATCCTCTGTCATCACCTTCTCTTCTTGCCCTCAGTCTTTGCTATTATAAGGGTTTTTCCAAATGAGTCAGCTCTTCTCATTAGGGAGCCAAAGTATTGGAGTTTCAGCTTCAACATCAGTCCTTGCAATGAACAACAAGGACTGATCTCCTTTAGGATGGACTGGTTGGATTTTCTTGCAGTCCAAGGGAATCTCAAGAGTCTTCCCCAACACCATAGTTCAAAAGCATCAATTCATCGGTGCTCAGCTTTCTTTATAGTCCAA
>ML662927.1:242193-269430 GCA_007570785.1 Antilocapra americana
CACTTTCTAACACCATACACAAAGATAAACTCAAAATGGATCAAAGATCTAAGCATAAGACCAGAAACTATAAAACTCCTAGAGGATAACATAGGCAAAACACTCTCTGCTATAATCCAAAGCGGGATACTCCATGACCCACCTCCCAGAATATTGGAAATAAAAACACGAATAAACAAATGGGACCTAATTAAAATTAAAAGCTTTTGCACAACAAAGGAAACTATAAGCAAGGTGAAAAGACAGCCTTCAGAATGGGAGAAAATAATAGCCAATGAAGCAACAGACAAACAATTAATCTCAAAAATTTACAAACAACTCCTGCAGCTCCATTCTAGAAAAATAAACAACCCAATTAAAAAGTGGGCCAAAGAACTTAACAGACATTTCTCCAAAGAAGATATAAAAATGGCTAACAAACACATGAAAAGATGCTCAACATCACTCATTATCAGAGAAATGCAAATCAAAACTACAATGAGGTACCACTTTACACCAGTCAGAATGGCTGCCATCCAAAAGTCTACAAGCAATAAATGCTGGAGAGGATGTGGAGAAAAGGGAACCCTCTTACACTGTTGGTGGGAATGCAAACTAGTACAGCCACTATGGAAAACAGTGTGGAGGTTCCTTAAAAAGCTGCAAATAGACCTGCCATATGACCCGGCAATCCCACTGCTGGGCATATACACCGAGGAAACCAGAATTGAAAGAGCCACGTGCACCCCAATGTTCATCGCTGCATTGTTTACAATAGCCAGGACATGGAAGCAACCTAGATGCCCATCAACTGACGAATGGATAAGAAAACTGTGGTATATATACACAATGGAATATTACTCAGCATTAAAAAAAAAATTCATTTGAAGCAATTCTACTCAGATGGACGAAACTGGAGCCCATTATCCAGAGTGAAGTAAGCCAGAAGCAAAAACAACAATACAGTATATTAACACATATATATGGAATTTAGAAAGACAGTAATGAGAACCCAACATGGGAGACAACAAAAGGAACGCAGATGTATAGAAGAGACTTGCGGACTTTGTGGATGAGGGTAAGGGTGGGATGATATTGGAGAAGGGCATTGAAGCATGTTAATTGTCATGTGTCTAATCAATCGCCAGCCCAGGATTGATGCTCGGGACTGGTGCAGCGAGATTTCCCGGGGGGGGGGGAGGGAGGAGGGAGGGGGGACCCGGAGGGGAAGCATATGTAAACCCATGGTGATATCATGACAATGTATGGCAAAAACAATAATAATAATAAAAAAAAGAACAGCAAACCACAAAAAAAAAAAAGCAGAGACATCACTTTGTTGACAAAGGTCCATATAGCCAAAGCTATGATTTTTCCAATAGTCATGTATGATGTGAATATTGGATCATAAAGAATGCTGAGCACAGAAGAATTAATACTTCCGAATTGATGTGCTGGAGAAGATTCTTGAGAGTCCCTTGGACTACAAGGAGATCAAATGAGTCAATCCTAAAGGAAATCAACTCTCAATATTCGTTGGAAGAGTTGATGCTGAAGCTGAAGCTCCAATACTTTGGCCACTTGATGCAAAAAGTTTACTCATTGGAAAGCACCCTGATGCTGGGAAAGATTGAAGGCAAAGGAGAAGTGGGCAGCAGAGGATGAGATGATTATATAGCATCACTGAATCAGTGGACATGAGTTTGAGCAAACTCCAGGAGATAGTGAAGAACAGGGAAGACTGGTGTGCTGTAGTTCGTGGGCTCACAAAGAGTCAGACACAATTTAGTAAATGAATGACAAATTAACATTTGGGCCTCTCTAAATTCAGCAGGGAAGTGGTTACATTTGTAGTTGGAGAGTCAGTCTCTGAATGTTCTGTCCTTGGGGCCAAGAGAGGGAAAGGGAAAGAACTGAAATATGGAATAAGACTGAGATACTCAGTTGGACAACCTTGTTGATAAATAAGGAATTGAAAAAATTCAGAGAGAGAAACCAGGATACCCATGATGGGATCAATGCAATAGATTTGGTGAGTCTGTATGCCGATCTATTCTACCTAACATAGAATGAAGAAAGCTAAGGTCTGTGAGAAGCCATAGGTAGAAAATCATGACATCTTCATAGAGCAGTACAAAAGTCCAATAAATCTGGACTTATCGATCCATTAACAACTGAACTCAGGGTCAGAATATCTGGAACAAATCTATACCCGTAATTCAATGTGCTAGGATCAGAAACAAGTTGCATGATCTAATTAATTTAAAATCATGTTCCCAGGGAAATCTTTCCTAAATTATTGTTCCACCCTATCAGATAGATCCCTTGCAGTCATTGCACTTTTACTATCGCTTCATATTGCCAATCAAGGGTCATATGATTATTCAATTAATATCTGTCCTCTCCCCTTATTAACCTGTAAGCACCTTGTATTTATTGAATGAGTAGAGTCATTTAAAAGTAAAAAACAAAGCCACAACCAAAGACTTATCTCTTTTGAAGTAGCAGCTGATGGTTGGCCGAGACTTACATTAGAAAATAGCAGAGTCTTTAGAAAAGGCACAATGCCATCAAGTGCTAATTACTTGAATTGCAGGCAAAGGTACTGCTCAGAATGAATATCCAGTTCAGCATTTTCTAATTTTTTCTGAAAATAAAATCACTTAGAATTACTTATTAAAGTACAGATGGCTGAGTCCACAATCGACTGAATCAGAATATGCACATAAGAGGTTGGAAAGCTATATATTTAACAACCTGCCCAGAGTATTCTTAGCAACAAGGAATTTGAACAACCTGATTTATACCAAAGTTCTTCTAAATTTGGCCCTTGGACATTCTCCTAGGGAATCCCCTGACATTCTTGTGAAATAAACAGAGACCTAGGATGCACTCCATACTGACTTTTAAAATATTAAATCAATGCAGTCCCAGCCACTGAATAGCATGTTTCTTAACTGGAAACATTTTGTGGTAACCTCTTAAGCCAACTCTTGACCAATAAAGTGTGGTCAGAGGGGTAGCATCACAATAGTTGCTCATGATGTCCAGGCATGTGGGAGGAGTTCTACCAGAAAAAAACAGAGAGAGAGAGGACATGAGATAAAAGTGTGTAAGGCCAAATATTCTGTGTAAATAGTATTAATTCCAAAGGGGTGCTTCTGTCAGAAACAAGCCAGTTCTAGTAACATGTTTAAAAGAGCAGGTTGGCAGGGCCAAGTAAGACCTTGAAGATATTTTTGATTGTTTTAACAGTAAGAATTTGGATGGGGGTGAGACAAAAGATGGCTTCCCAGGTGGCATTAGTGATAAAGAACCCATCTGCAGGAGGCATAAGAGACATGGGCTCAATCCCTGGGTTGGGAACATCTCATGGAGCAGGGCATGGCAACCCACTGCAGTATTCTTGCCTGGAGAATTTCATGGACAGAGGAATCTGGTGGGCCACAGTCCATAGGATCACAAAGAGTCAGACATGACTGAAGTGACTTAGTGCATACCCTATCTTATATCACCTTAACTGCTTTATTTTCTTCATAGCATGCATAACTTCCTAACATATTGTTTACTTATTTGTTTATTGTCTTTCAATCCTAAAAGACAGGAATTGAAATTTTTCTCTACTTTGTTCAGTGGTATGTTCACTGTGTTAGGAATATAGCCACCTCCAAAATGTTCATTAAATGAATGCTTGAATAATCCTCACAAGGTCAAAGAAAGTATCTCACAGTTAAGACAGTAAAGTGGCACAAAGGAATTTAAGCAAATAACTATAGGATGCTATAGATTTAATTGATAAATTGTTAAGTGTATCAAAAGTTTTAGAGAATCCAAGGGTGAAACTGTGGAGCTACTAACGACAAATATAAATAGTCATAAATTCTGAAAGGGTGACATTGACTTCTATTAAAAAAGTTCTAGTGGACATTTTCACAGTTAAAGATTGACAAATTTCACCTGCATATCAGGTAAGCTAATGGAAGGTTAGAGAGACAGAAGAATGACTTACTCAAGAAGGTATAACATATTCATTAAAAGGAAATGTGGGTTCCAAAAGAGCAATGATGTTCAGCTAATCAGATTGAGTTATTCTTTGATAACTAATAATATGAACAAAACAGAACAAGCAGATATGTTATATTCATTTTCAAAGTGCATTTACATAATCTTCCACCAGAATTACCATGAAATTGAGAATATTATTTTCATCATGAATAGAGAATTGTTTTACAGACAAGAAACTAAGAGTAGGGGAAAATTGCTCTGGAGAGAAATTACAAATGGAGATATCTCCCAGGTGTCAGCCTGATCCCATGGTTTTTATAAGTGGTCTGAAGGAAAGAATGATATTGACACTAAGCTCTTCTGCAGATAGTGAGATACCAAACTGATAGGGACAAAATGCAAGAAAATAACATAAGGCCATATGAAATGGAAGAAAATCTATATGTAAGAACAAGGAAATATATATATTTCATTCTAAGGTATTAATATAAGTTAAATTATTACTATAAGAAGACCTATGAGTCTTTGGGCTTGCTCCTTATAACCAAAAACTCTCTAGAAAATATTAAGTTTTATTAGAAAATTGAAATAGTGGAATAAAACAAAACCCAACATTCAACTGCCATACAGGATTGTAGTATGCTCACCCCAGGAGCATTGTGCTATCACATCTCAAACAAGACATAAAAGAGCTGAAGAAAATTCAGGGGGAGGCAACAGAAATGATTAGTGAAAAGGAGGAACTGCCATATAAGAAAAAAAATCAAAAGATTCTCTTTCTTCAACCTGAAAGAGAAAAATAAGGAAAGCATATCATTGAAGTCTATAAGATCTTGAAGGTGAGGGGGCAATAGAGAAAGAGAATGTGGTCATGCCCATTGTATTGGAAACAGAAATTCTTTCTCTTTTCCTCTCTCTAGATAGCAGATACAAAATCAATTTATTTATTTCAAGATTTGATGAGCACATGCCATAGCCTAGAAACCCCAAGTTATGAAAAAAAATCATTTTTCATTAAACATTCCCAGCTGGGAGTGGGAACAGAGATGAACAAGATTTAGTCCCTCCCTTCAATGGGCTCCAGGCTGTAAGGGGATAAACACAAGTAAATGTCTAATTATAATTTTACCCTATCAGATAAACCTGCAGATATCTCTGTAATACATTCATTTCTTTTGTCACTATCCTGGTCTAAACCACCTCCCATTCTTTGCTTGGATCACTTAAAAAGGTTCTTAAGAAAAAATTATCCTCCTTCAACTCATTCCTTATTCTAATCTATTCTCTTTACAATATCCAGAACCATTTTAATAATTAAGACATATCCTGATACAATTTTGTATGCAAGATTTCAATATTATCCCACCTCTACATGCTGGCTTCTAAGGATTTGCATGATCCAGTCTCCTGCCATTCTTTCCAGTCTCATCTTATGCTACTCCCTCATTGTTTAATCACTGGCCATATTTTTCTGTTCCTATAACAAACCAGTCTCTTTTCCACCTTAGGGAATTGACATGTGTTATTTCTTGAAAGGAATATTCTTTCTTCTGCTGTTTGAATGGCTAGCTCCTTCTCATCCTTCTGAGCTCAGTTTAAATGTCATCTCTTCAAAGAGCAATTCTTTGTCCACCAGTCTAAACTAGCTAACTTGCCCCTGTCTGTCTCTATCACAGTGCTATATTTCCTTATTTCATTGCTCTTAATGAAGCAACATATGCATTTTTTTTGTAACTGGATCATGAGTTACATTGGGGCAGATATCAATGTAAATGTCTTTGTCTTTGTGTCTCCAAGGTATAGGTCCATTACCTGGCACATAGTAATCACTTCTTAAATTAAAATGGAGAAAATGAATAAATGAATATGATAATTTCTCTAAAAATGATGTAGGGCAGTTCAGCTACTTAAAAAAGAGTATAATTCATGGTGTACCTTTTATATATTCATACATTTTGAATAGAATTTCACATAATTTAATCTTAAAGAGGGGAGTGCAGAAGAAGGAAACTGACTATCTCATGAACTTCATTAACTTAAGAGGTGACAAAGATTATAAAAATGCTTAGCTAACTCCATGACTGAGTGACTACAATGAATTACTAACTAAAACTGGGATGTCTGAGATGACATCCTAGCACTTAAGATTGGTATGAGGAAGAAAGTTGTACTCTTAAATATCATTACCCTCTTAGTTTTGCACGGATTGACCCAGGCAGAAAGGGCTCTTTCTATGATCTTATTCTCTTATGGTGTTTATCAAATTTCCTTTCAAATTTTCATAATTGTTGACATATCCTTGAAACATTTGCATCTACACTAAAGAACAAGTTTATTTCAAGACAACTGATAAATCTAGTTAACATCATTGTTTTTAATGATTAGAGTCATATTAAAATCTTAAAAATGTTGTTTCAATATTGCACTAAAGCAGAAAATCTTACTCTATAGTCAAGCCACTATCTCTCTGAGTTAAAAGGAAGCCCTCACTTTTGTGAGCTCTCAGAGCATTTGCTTGTCCCTATACTATGAAATGGGCTTCCCAGTTGGGGCTGGTGGTAAAGAACCTGCCTGTCAATACAAGAGACATAAGACACTCAGGTCCAATCCCTTGCTCAGGAAAAGGAAACGACAACCGACTCCTATATGCTTGCCTAGAGAATCCCATGGACAGAAGCAACTTATCATGCACATACTATGAAATACATTTTTTCATGAATTCAAGAAATAAATATGTATTATCTATTTAATACATAGACTTAATATGTCTACCATACCCAGGTCTATGTGGCCAGATCCAGTGCTGGACACACCACAGTGTATGTGGATAGTCTACCTCTGCAACTGCACTCCATGAGTGTAGAGCATGTTACTGATTCTTTCCTGCATTTCTACCTGACAGGACTACTAACTCAGTGCTTGGCATGTGTGAAGTGACTGATAAAGGAGAAATTATTAAAGCAAGGTAGTCCCTCTAAGACACCACCTGTAGATTTTGATTTCTGCAACCCTGGCTCAATACTTGAACTCCAAAAATCATCTGCAAAACATGTAAACCTACCACTGATGAGCATTCAGCCTCACATTGACCTTGTTAATAAAACAAATATAGAAGCTGATTTAATGAATATGGAATCCTCACGTTGACACTACAAATTAGTGATTCTGCCAAGAAAATCTTCATGAAGCCTTATAAAACTCTTATTCTAGCCCAGTAAAATTTTTATTTTGAATACTTTATTCTTAACCAAACAAATGGGCTTGACCTCATTAGACTATACTGCAACAAATTAAAATGGCAGGAAAATTATTTTAACAATTCCTAACACATATTTGCATTATGGCAAATATTGCAGAAACTGAAGAAGAACTAAAGAGCCTCTTGATGAAAGAGAAAGAGGAAAGTGAAAATGTTGGCATACAACTCAATATTCAGAAAACTAAGATCATGGCATCTGGTCCCATCACTTCATGGCAAATAGATGAGGTAACAGTGGGAACAATGACAGACTTTATTTTGGGGGCTCCAAAATCATTGCAGATGGTGACTGCAGTCATGAAATTGAAAGACGCTTACTCCTTGAAGGGAAAGGCATGACCAACTTGACAGAATATTAAAAAGCAAAGACATTATTTTGCCAAAAAATTTCCGTCTAGTCAAGGCTATGGTTTTTCCAGTAGTCATGTATGGATGTGAGAGTTGGACTACAAAGAAAGTTGAGCACCGAAGAATTGATGCTTTTGAACTGTGATGTTGGAGAAGACTCTTGAGAGTCCCTTGGACTGCAAGGAGGTCCAACCAGTCAATCCTAAAGGAGATCAGTCCTGGGTGTTCATTGGAAGGACTGATGTTGAAGCTGAAACTCCAATACTTTGGCCACCTCATGTGAAGAGTTGACTCATTGGAAAGGACCCTAATGCTGGGAAGGATTGGGAGTAGGAGGAGAAGAGGATGACAGAGGATGAGATGGCTGGATGGCATCACCGACTTGATGGACATGGGTTTGGATAGACTCCAGGAGTTGGTGATGGACAGCAAGTCTTTGTGTGCTGTGATTCATGGGGTCGCAAACAGTCAGACACAACTGAGTGACTGAACTAAAACTGAACTGATCTATCTTTCTCCTATTAAACTTGCTTGATTTTCATCATCTTGAATCATTTTCACAGCTATAAAGTGGAGTGTTCATACTTTTTCCCTTCAAGAGCTATCAGTTTTCTTTTCTTAATATAATCATGAAAAATCTAGCTGTGTTGAAAAGACAGCATGCTTCATCTTATATTTTCTGTTTTAAGGGTTATCATTCAAAATTCATTTACCTACTTTGAATAGAATTCATCATCAATTAATTAGGTAATGAGGTGAAGCATCCTTCTGTTTTAATTATGCAATCTCTTGGTAGTTAATATTAAACTAACAACTTTTCAAATCACTGTGAGTCAGAGCACAGAGAAGCAGCCTGCTTAGAAATATTAAATAGCCAAGAATTGTAACACATGGCACACACTTTAAAACATTCTACTAGGTCAGTTTAGAGAAATTTACATTTGAAGTAAGCCAGAAGGAAAAACAACAATACAGTATACTAACGCATATATATGGAATTTAGAAAGATGGTAACGAGAACCCTGCATGCGAGACAGCAAAAGAAACTCAGAACAGACTCATGGACTCTGTGGAAGAGGGCAAGGGTGGGATGATATGGGAGAATGGCATTGAAACATGTGAATTATCATATGTGAAATCAATCGCCAGCCCAGGGTTGGTGCTCGGGCCTGGTGCACCGGGATGACCCAGGGGGAGGGAATCGGGAGGGAGGATGGAGGGGGTTTCTGGTGGGGGAGCATATGTAGCATATGTAAACCCATGGCAGTTTCATGTCAATGTATGGCAAAACCAACACAATAAAGTAAAGAAAATTTAAAAAAAAATAGAGAAATTTACATCTCTTAATGACAGAGGGATATTTTTTAAACTTGAGTAAGAGCATGTAAATTTTTAAATTTGAGTAAGAGCATGAGACCTCCCATATTAACAAGCTTTAAGTGCATCACACAGTATCGTTCACCATAGAGGCACGATGTCGTCTAGTTCAGCGGATCTCTTGAATATATTCATTTCATAGAACTTAAACTTTATACTTGTTTACACTCTCCAATTTCCCCTTTTGCTAGCCCCTATCAACCAGCACTGCATTCTCTATTTCTAAGAGTCTGTTTTAGATTCCTCACATAAGTTGAATCATACAGTGTTTGTCCTCTGTGACTGGCTAATTTGACTTAGCAAAATGACTTCTCTCTATCTTTTTAATAAAGTTCAGTCACTCAGTTGGGTCTTACCCTTTGCGACCCCATGGACTGTGGCACGCCAGGCTTCCCGGTCCATCACCAACTCCCGGAACTTACTCAAACTCATATCCATTGAGTCAGTGATGCCATACAACCATCTCATCCTCTGTCGTCCCCTTCTCCTCCTGCTTTCAATCTTTCCCAGCATCAGGGTCTTTTCCAGTGAGTCAGTTCTTCACATCAGGTGGCCAAAGTATTGGTGTTTCAGCTTCAGCATCAGCCCTTCCAATGAATATTCAGGACTAATCTCCTTTAGGATGGACTGGTTGGATCTCCTTGCAGTCCAAGGGACTCCCAAGAGTATTCTCCAACACCACAGTTCAAAAGCATCAATTCTCCAGCACTCAGCTTTCTTTATAGTCCAACTCTCACATCCATACATGACTACTGGAATAACCATAGCTTTGACTAGATGGACCTTTCTTGGCAAAATAATATTGACAAAGTAACGTCTCTGTTAAAAAGCAGAGACATTACTTTGCCGATATTACTTTTAATACAAGTTGTTACACAAAGGATTGTTTTCCCAGGTCCACTGACCAAACAATGACATTGCCCAGAGTTATAATTATAGGTTTGGGAAGATGCCTCTTTGTAAATTTCATGCTGAGTCTGGTTAAAAATCACTCCTCTCTATAGAAGCTTTACAAAGAAATCTTTCTCAAATGATCAAAGAATGATTCTTCAGTGGAAAGAAATTTCCTCTCAAGAAATTGCTCTGCATTAAAAAAAAATTCATTTGAAGCAATTCTACTCAGATGGACAAAACTGGAGCCCATTATCCAGAGTGAAGTAAGCCAGAAGCAAAAACAACAATACAGTATATTAACACATATATATGGAATTTAGAAAGACAGTAATGAGAACCCAACATGGGAGACAACAAAAGGAACGCAGATGTATAGAATAGACTTGTGGACTTTGTGGATGAGGGTAAGGGTGGGATGAGATGGGAGAAGGGCATTGAAGCATGTTAATTGTCATGTGTCTAATCAATCGCCAGCCCAGGATTGATGCTCGGGACTGGTGCAGCGAGATTTCCCGGGGGGGAGGGAGGAGGGAGGGGGGACCCGGAGGGGAAGCATATGTAAACCCATGGTGATATCATAACAATGTATGGCTAAAACAATAATTAAAAAAATAAAAAAATTTAATAAAAAAAAAAAAAAAAAAAAAAAAAGAAATTGCTCTGATGAGCTTGTAGTCAGGCCAGACTATCCAGACTACATTTCTAAACAGTCCTGATTAGTTTCTAAGAAAAAAGTATGAGGTCATCACCTCATGGAAATAATTCATCTATCTCTTAGATTTTCGTTTGTTGATTGGCCTCATGGAGGCTTATCTTTTCCAATCACCCATTTTTGTTTTTGGTAACTGTGATTTGAAAGTGATATCCAAACAAATGTCTCTCTTTTCTCTTTCCCTCCTACAACAACCATCTGTTTGCTTTTAATCTTCTCCTAGCCCTTTTCTCCAGCCACCACCTCTTTATTCAAAAGAGAAAGTCGCCTAGTCATGTCCGACTCTTTGCAATCCCATGGACTGTAGTCCATGGAATTCTCTAGGCCAGAATACTGGAGTGGGTAGCCTTACCCTTCTCCAGGAAATCTTCCCAACCCAGGGATCAAACCCCGGTCTCCTGCATTGCAGGTGAATTCTTTACCAGCTGAGCCACAAGGGAAGCCAGAGAATGCTGGAGTGGGTTCAGGTGTGTTAAAATCCTTTGGATAACAGAAGGAAGCCACTGGTGTTCCTGATGTAGATTAAATGATGATGCTCTGAAGTGAAATGCAGGAATGTAGCACACCTGCCCCATAACATGCCCATAGAATTCAGACATACCACACCCATGCATTCCATATATGTCTTACCTCTTATGACACCTACATAAGCAAGCCCTAGTCAGACAAGACAAATTTAATGATCTGCAAGTAATAAGCAAATATGGGAGACAAGAGAAATCAAATATTGAATAATGCATAAATATTCTATAGAATGGGGGACAATTATGGACAACCTGAAAATAAAATAACATCAGAGAATTATAATGAGTGAAAATGAGAAATGACTTTTAATATAATACATCCAAAATAACTTTAGAATTATATAATGTGAAAGACTGGGCTGGACGAATGCTGAGTTCCCTTTCATCTTTTTCATTTTGCAGATAAGGTCCTAAGAGATGATTACACCAATGTTCAAACTATGTGACTTTGATCAAATGACTTGATCTCTCTAGACCTTCGGTTTCACATCCATAAATGGGGAGAACTGTTGGGGAAAATGGATGATAAATTCCAGTGCTTCATAAGCTGTGTCCTGGTGTTGGTGACGGAATGATCAGTTCATAAATAGGAGGAGCCTTCATGCCTTGATAAATTACCACTTAGTACATTCAAGGGCAATGATAATGAATAAAAAAATAAATAAATGCATTTAAATTATGCATACTTGTCTTCTAAATGCTAGTCATTTTATGAGTTATTGAAATATAAAGATGGATAAAATATAATCTCAATCCTTATCTGTGTCATTCATAGCTCTGTGTCCTGATTTACATATTTGTACTTTACTCTCATCTATTTATTTTTTTAGTTGTTGTGCAGTCTTAGTTTTCTCAAATCCTTGCTGAAAAAAAGATTCAGTTGGGTAAATAAGGAAATTATTTAGTCTGTATGCTTGCACACACAAACTAGACCTTCCCTTTGTAGAACATTTTTAGGGAATCACATCCCTAAATAATTGTAACACAACATGATATACACTGCAATGGAGGTATGGTGCCAGGAAGCGGAGAGGAGGATTAGCTCATTTTGCAATGAGAGGCTCTCTTTTGGAGACGTCACCAAAGAGGTAACATTTGAACAAAGCCTTGGGTAAGTGTCTATCATGAGGAGCAAAATATGCTCCCTCAAGAAACAAAGTGAAGAAGCAGGAAAGTGTCCAGGGAATGAAGAATCATCTAGTGTGGTAAAACACAGGTAGCAGGGCTCTAAAGGGTCGTAGTCTGGTGGTTAGGGCATGGTGATTGGTGAGGGGAGAGAATACAGAATAAAATCATTAATCAAAGGAAAGCATACCACAGTTTTGAGACAATAAACTCAGAGCCATTTATCTCGAGTTGTCATTAGGTGTATTCTAGTAGCCTTGCTGTGTCCACCTGGAGCTATACACCAAGAAAGCACAGTCTTTATCAAAGTAATTATTTAAAATACCAAGTCATTTTGCTGTTTAGGCATGAAACACCTGGACTTCCAACAAGAATTTAGAGATTTCCAACTGAAATATATTTTCACAGGAAAATAGATAAAAGCTTTGTTTTATTGATCTTATATGAGGACATTTTAAAGAAGCCTGGGCCTAGTTAGCAGCATTTATGTTCTGACACCTTCCAGTCAGTTGAGGTGCAAGAATTTCTTCTCACCATACAGAGCTGAAACAAAAGGCTGTCATATTCTGAGAAAGCTTGCTTCTTTGCATCCTGCTTGCATGTTTATTTGTATTTTAAAGAAAAATGATCTTTCAGTCCCTCAAATGTCCATACCCGAGTCAACCAGAGAAGCATAGCATATTTTTTTCTTTTCTGAATTTGTTAATAACGCTTCTCACCCAAATCCCACCCACAGAAGACATTACAGTTGATCAGATGGTGAATGCCTACTCCAGAGCCTCAGGTCATCAGTGGACTGAACTCTGAGTTCATAACCAATAGGATAGCTAATCCTTAGTGGCTTACATTTAAAGTGAAACTCAAACTTTATCAGGAAAATTTCTGGTTCACCTGCCAGACTATTGAAGTTGCTTGCCAAAGTGATGACCAACAAAGTTTCTGGAAAACTTCTGGGCTCTGAATGTCCAGTAAGAGTGTCCTGGAATCCAAATGGACTCCTCTTATATTTAGATGATCTATGTAAGAACAATTGTATTTCTTCAGCAAAGAATGATATAAGAATAAACACCAGAGGGGCTATCAAAAATAAGTATATAGTCAGTTAACTAACGGTGATTTGATTCCTAGCTGTTTGAGCTGAAGTAAGTTATTAACCTTTTTGTGTTGGAGTTTTCTCATGTGTGAAATGAATATAATAATAAGTTTGAGTAGGATTTTATAAGGTAACCCAGGAAAACACTTAGTACTATGCCTAAGCATGTGTCACTTAGCATGTGTCACATGGCACCTAACATGTGTCATAATCACTATGATTGTTATCTAGCATGACTGTACTGAATCACCAGAAACAAAGTCACATGAACTACTTAAAAATTAAGAGCCACAACAAACTAATGTTTTTAATATTATTTAATTTAGTAAACATTTACTGTGGTTGGAACATGTGGTAAAGACAAATGATGCAAGCAATCTCTTTTCCCACAGAGCTTAAAATCTAAAGGCAAATAGAGAAACATATATAAACAATCTGATACAAGATTGTGAAGGCTGCTACAATAGACATGGAGAAGGGATTTGAGGAATTTAGAAGCTACACGGCTTGAATCTGATGCCATATAAGGTGTGTCTTTGGAAGAAACATTTATTGAAAACCTTCTTTGGGACAAGTTCTCTACTAGGCACTGGTCACAAACAGCTGAAAACAAGACAGACATGATCACTGCCATCATTGGATGTATACTAAAATCCAAGAGGATTTGGTTTCGTGGGGGGTAGAAATCAGTTTTAAATATTTTGAATGTAAGCTTACTATGGAACATTTAGGCATAGATATTCGTTTTGTACTTAGGATGGTGGAGATGGAGTTCAAAAGAGAGATTGCTATTGTTGTTCAATCGCTAAGTATGACTCTTTATGACACCGAGGATGTGGCACACCAGGTTCCTCTGTCCTCCACTATCTCCAGGAGTTTGCTTAAATTCATGTCCATTGAGTCAGTGATGCTATACAAACATATCATCCTCTTCCACTGCCTTCTCCTTTTGCCTTCTCCTTTCCCAGCATCGGGGTGTTTTCCAGTGAGTCAGCTTTTCATATCAGGTGGCCAAGGTATTGGACCTTCAGCTTCTATGTCAGTCCTTCCAATAAATATTGAGGGTTGATTCCCATTTTGATTGACTGATTTGATCTCCTTGCTCTCCAAAGGACTTTCAAGAGTCTTCTCCAACATCACAGTTCAAAACCATCAATTCTTTTGTACCCAACCTTCTTTATGGTCCAACTCTCACATCTGTCCATGACTACTGGAAAAATCACAGCTTTGAGTATAGGAACCTTTCTCTGCAAAGTGATATCTCTTCTTTTTTTAAGATACTGTCTAGGTTTGTCATAGCTTTTATTCCACGGAGCAAGCTTTTTTTTTAATTTCATGGCTGTAGTCACCATCCACAGTGATTTTGGAGCCCAAGAAAATAAAATCTGTCACTACTTGGAATGAAGTGATGGGACCGGAGGGCTTTCCTGGTGGTTCGCTTGATAAATAATCCACCTGCAATGCGGGAGACCTGGGTTCGATCCTGGGGTTGGGAAGATGCCCTGGAGGAGGGCATGGAAACCCACTCCAGTATCCTTGCCTGGAAAATCCCCATGGACAGAGGACCCTGACAGACTACAGTCCATGGGACTTCAAAGAGTCAGACATTACTCAGCGGCTAGGATGTATGTATACCTACTTTTGGATTTGCATTTTTCTGAATTAATGTAAGCAATTTGGGAAGATCATACTAATCTACATTTTCTTATTTATTTAGTAGTTAGTTAACTAACTTTGCCAAGTACCACGGTTACTGCTGAGACTGTGATGGCAAATTATCTGCCTGTCTTTAAGAAGCTTGCATTTCTCAAGAAACATAGCTGACATCAAAGGTAGGGTGGTTCAGTTCAGTTCAAATCAGTTGCTCAGTCATGCTCAACACTTTGTGTACCCATGGACTGAAGCAAGCAAGGCTTCCGTGTCCATCACCAGTTCCTGGAGCTTGCTCAAACTCATGTCCATTGAGTCGATGATGCCATCCAATCATCTCATCTTCTTTCATCCCCTTCTCCTCCTGTTTTCAATCTTTCCAAGCATCAGGGTCTTCTAAAATGAGTCAATTCTTCCCATCAGGTGGCAAAATATTGGTGCTTCAGCTTCAGCCTCAGTCCTTCCAGTGAATATGGAAGGTTGATTTCCTTTAGGAATGAATGGTTTGATCTTCTCTCAAGAATCTTCTCCAACATCACAGTTCAAAAGCATCAATTCTTCAGAGCTCAGCTTTCTTTATAGTACAACTCTCACATCCATACATGACTACTGGAAAAACCAGCTTTGACTATACAGAATTCTTTTTTTTTCAGATTTTTATTTTTATTTTTTTATAAATTAATTTTGTTTTTTACTTTGCAATATTGTGTTGGTTTTGCCATACATTGACATGAATCTGCCATGGGTGTACATGTATTCTCCTCCCAGAACCCTCTTCCCTCCTCCCTCCAGATTCCATCCCTCTGGGTCAATTCGGTGCACCAGCCCCAAGCATCCTATATCATGAATCAAACCTGGGCTGGCGATCCGTTTCACGTATAATAATATGGGAGATGGCGAGGGCAGGATGATATGGGAGAATGGCATTGAAGCATGTAAATTATCATATGTGAGACTATACAGAATTTTGTTGGTAAAATGACACCTCTGCTTTTAAAAATGCTATCTAGGTTTGTCATAACTTTTCTTCCAAGTAGCAAGAGCCTTTCAATTTCATGGCTATAGTCACTACCTGCAATGATTTTGGACCCCATGAAAGTAGGATTTTTTGTTTTGTTTTTAATATTTTCCCTTACATTATTGTGTTTGTTTTACCATACATTGACATAAATCTGCCATGGGTATATATGTGTTCCCCTTCCAGAAACCCCCTCCCACCTCCCTCCTGATTCCATCCCTCTGGGTCATCCTGGTGCACCAGCCCTGAGCACCGTGTACCATGCATCAAATCTGGGCTGGTGATTCGTTTCACATATGATAATTCACATGTTTCAATGACGTTCTCTCATATCATTCCACCCTTGCACTATCCCGTGGAGTCCAAAAGACTATTCTATACATCTGCATCTCTTTTATGTCTCACATACAGGGTTATCATTACCATCTTTCTAAATTCCATATATATGCATTAGTATACTGTTTTGGTGTTTTTCCTTCTGACTTACTTCACTCTGGATAATGGGCTCCAGTTTCGTCCATCTGAGTAGAATTGCTTCAAATGAATTTCTTTTTAATGCTGAGTAATATTCCATTGTGTATATATACCACAGCTTTCTTAACCATTCGTCAGTTGATGGACATCTAGGTGGCTTCCATGTCCTGGCTATTGTAAACAATGCGGCGATGAACATTGGGGTGCACGTGTCTCTTTCAATTCTGGTTTCCTTGGTGTGTATGCCCAGCAGTGGGATTCCTGGGTCATATGGCAGTGCTTTTTGCAGTTTTTTAAGGAATCTCCACATTGTTCTCCATAGTGGCTGTACTAGTTTGCATTCCCACCAACAGTGTAAGAGGGTTCCCTTTGCTCCACATTCTCTCCAGCATTTATTGCTTGTAGACTTTTGGATGGCAGCCATTCTGATCTTTCCAGTTGTGGCCACTGCTGAGTTTTCCAAATTTTCAGTCATATTGACTCCAGCACTTTAAGAGTATCATCTTTTAGGATTTGAAATAGCTCAGCTGGAATTCCATCACCTACACTAGCTTTGTTTGTAGTTATGCTTCCTAAGGCCCACTTGACTTCACACTCCAGGATGTCTGGATCTAGGTGAGTGATCATACTGTAATTTTTATCTGGGTCATTAAGATCTTTTTTGCATAGTTCTGTGCTTTTTTGCCACCTCTTCTTAATATCTTCTTCTGTTAGGTCCATACCATTTCTGTCCTTTACTGTTCCCATCTTTACATGAAGTGTTTCTTTGGTATCACTAATTTTCTTAAAGAAATCTCTAGTCTTTCCCATTCAATTGTTTTCCTCTATTTCTTTGCACTGATCACTGAGGAAGGCTTTTTTTTTAATCTCTCCTTGCTATTCTTTGGAACTCTGAATTCAGATGGTTATATCTTTCCTTTTTTCCTTTGCCTTTTCCTTCTCTTCTTTTCTCAGCTATCTGGAAGGCCTCCTCCAACAACCATGTTGCTTTTTGCATCTTCTTGGGGATGGTTTGGATCACCATCTCCTGTACAGTGTTACGAACCTCCAACCATAGTTCTTCAGGCACTCTATATATGAGATATAATCCCTTGAATCTGTCACTTCCACTGTATAACCATAAGGAAATTGACTTAGGTCATACCTGAATGGTCTAGTGGTTTTCCCTACTTTTTTTCAATTAAGTCTGCATTTGGCAATGAGTTCATCGAGCCACAGTCAGATTTTGGTCTTGTTTTTGCTGACTGTATAGAGCTTCTCCATCTTCAGCTGCAAAGAGTATAACCAATCTGATTTCAGCATTGACCATCTGGTGATGTCCATGTGTAGAGTATTCTCTTGGGTTGTTGGAAGAGGATGGTTACTATGACCAGTGCGTTCTCTTGGCAAAACTCTGCTAGCCTTTGACCTGCTTCTTTTTGTACTCCAAAATCAAAGTTGCCTGCTACTCCATGTATCTCTTGACATCTTTTTTTGGTGTTAGTTCTAGAAGGTCTTGTAGGTATTCATAGAACCATTCAGCTTCTATGGCATTAGTGGTTGGGGCATAGACTTGGATTACTGTGATACTGAATGGTTTGACTTGGAAACAAACAGAGATCATTCTGTCATTTCTGAGATTGCACTCAATACATTTTGGACTCTTTTTTTTAACAATGAGATGAGGCTGTGGACTTCTCATTTCAGTAGCTTCTTTTGTTGCCGAGCACAGGCTTTACAGCACACAGGCTTCATTAGTTGTAATAAATGGGCTCTGTAGTTGCAGCTTCCTGGCTGTAGAGCACAGGATCAGTAGTTGTGGCTTAGTTGGTCCATGGCATGTGGGATATTCCTGGATCAGGGATTGACCCATGTCTTCTGTATTGGCAGGCAATATTTTTTAACCACTGAGCCACCAGGGAAGCCCCTCATTAAACAATAAATAGACTCTAAAGAGGGAAAGTAATTTATTCATCATCACCCAAATGACTAGCAGTAAATTCAAAGCAAAATCCAGATCTCAACAATCAGAAATGTGCTAATTATTCCTTTACAAATGTGCACGTTAGGCTTTGTATAGCTTCTGCCGTGAGTGGAGAGACAAAGGCTTCTGATAGAGGTCTTAGGACACCATAATGTTCATTAGATTCCCCAACAAATGCCTCTATAAAGCAACATATGCAGGTAAGAAACAGTGAGATTGCTGTGCTAATTCAGCCCAGGATAAGTCATTAAACCATTCTACTCCCTTCCCTCAATCACTGCTAATGCCAGACCCCACCAATATATAAAGTCTAGAGCTGCAACTGTCTCTATTGATGTCACTAATATCCATGGAGTAGAAATTTCAATCTACTTTCATGAGTAAATCTTTTATGGAATTTTTACATTTTGTGAGTCACATAGGATTTTGAAAAATCTACTGGAAATGGAATGCTAGTGATGGCTTCCTACGAGTGGGAAAATAGTATCAGAGCTGTAGGGTGATTTACATGCCATTTCCCTCTCCAAGTAATAGTTAGGAGTGAGACTGCAGCCAAATCAGGTCTCAGGTCCCTAGAGATAAGAGATTATAGTCTCACTATCAGTAAATTCCAAAACTTCAATATATCAAACATATACATGTATATAAAACTATCACACTGTACTTTTTAAATATCTTACTTTTGGTCAAGTATACCTTAATAAAGCTGGGATGGATGGGCAGAAAATTTGAACAAAATGATAGAAATTTGAACAAAAGAGTGAATAAAGTGAGGTATATCCATAACATAGAAAAATAAGCACTCACTAGTCAAAAATCAAGTTACATATACTAATATGTTTTGTTACCCAAGATATATGATAATATTGTATTTTTAAGTAAAATAATCCAAGGAAACTCTACATATTTTCTACATTGCATGTGTGTGTCTACATTGGTCTGTATTTTCTTCCTTGAACAAACCAATAACCTGCTTTTGCTATTCTTATGGTTCTCATTTCCCAGAATAATTTTAACCCACTCATTCATCTTTCAGTCCTTACTCAAAACCCACCTAAATCAGAAGGCCTTCCCTGACAACATAAAGTAGGATTCTACTTTCCACAATCATTTTCTAGCCTTTTGCTTTTTTGTCTTTATAGTGCTAAAAAGTATGATTTAAAATAATTTGCTTTCTTTCTTTATGTGTTTTTCCTAAGTGAAAGGTAATGGAAAAGGACAACTGTATTCTTCATTGAAAACATTGAGTAATCCTGCACATAACTAGGCTTCAGAAGACAAGTTCCACATCCCTTTTAGTCCTCGCCTTACAGATTAGACAGTGTTTGATCATTTCTGACAAATGGTTCTACACTAAAAAGTCTTTATTTTTCATTACATTTTAAATTCCCCTCCCCAAGCTGAGTAGATTTCTAATTACTATTGAGCAGAGTGAAGTTGCCATCTCTCTCATTTTAGACAAAGTATTCTTTTTCATGCAATCAAAGATGGTGTGTGTTCTTTGGAAAATGGCATGAATTACAAAGTGACTCATACTGAGTTTATCATACTAAAACCAGATGATTTTACAAGTGTTGCTACAAAATTATGCATCCCAACATGGATGTGTGCACTGGGTTTTGATCCCAAGAGTGCAGATGTATACCGATTTTTATTAAAATTCACTTTGATACATTTGGTCCACCATCTCAGTCTTTTGATACATTTTTGGATTCTAATTCACTTATCTAAACTACTTTCCCCTTACAGCTTTGCATTTTACATTAATTTGGTAAGCAAATACTCAACCACTTTATTGAAGTCACTGATAGTAATGAAGCACCACTATGAACAAAGCTAGTGGAGGTGTTGGAACTCCAGATGAGCTATTTCATATCCTAGAGATGATGCTGTTAAGGTGCTGCACTCAATATGCCAGCAAATTTGGAAAGCTCAGCAGTGGCCACAGGACTGGAAAAGGTCTGTTTTCATTCCAATCCCAAAAAATGCAATGCCAAAAAATGTTCAAACTACCACACAATTGCACTCATCTAACACACTGGCAAAGTAATGTTGAAAATTCTCCAAGCTAGACATCAACATTTTGTGAACCAAGAACTTCCAGATGTTCAAGCTGAATTTAGAAAAGGTAGAGGAACCAAAGATCAAATTGCCAACATCCATTGGATCATGGAAAAAGCAAGAGTTCCAGAAAAACTACATCTGCTTTATTGACTACTTGAAAGCCTTTGACTGTGTGGATCACAACAAACTGTGGAAAATTCTGGAAGAGATGGGAATACCAGACCACCTGAGAAATCTGTATGCAGGTCAAGATATATCAATTAGAACCAGACATGGACAACCGACTGCTTCCAATTTGGGAAGTCTTAAGTCAAGACTGTATATTGGCAGCCTGTTTATTTAATTTATACGCAGAGTACATCATACGAAATGCTGGGTTGGATGACAAACAATCTGGAATCAAGACTGCCAGGAGAAATATCAATAATCTCAGATAGCAGATGACACCACCCTTATGGCAGAAAGCAAAGAGCAACTAAAGAACCTATTGATGAAAGTGAAAGAGGAGAGTGAAAAAGCTGACTTAAAAGTCAACATTCAAAAAATGAAGGCTGTGGCATTGGGTACCACCACTTCATAGCAAATAGATGGGGAAACAATGAAAATAGTGACAGACTTTACTATCTTGGGCTCCCAAATCACTGCAGATGGTGACTGCAGCCATGAAATTAAAAGGCTCTTGCTCCTTAGAAGAAAACCTATGACCAACCTAGTCAGTTCAGTTCAGTCACTCAGTCATGTCTGACTCTTTGTGACCACATGGACTACAGCACACCAGGTCTCCCTGTCCATCACCTACTCCCAGAGTTTACTCAGACTCATGTCCATTGAGTCAGTGATACCATCCAACCATCTCATCCTCTGTCATCCCCTTTTCCTCCCACCTTCAGTCTTTCCCAGCATCAGGGTCTTTTCATATGAGTCAGCTGTTCACATCAGGTGGCCAAAGTATTGGAGTTTCAGCTTCAGCATCAGTCCTTCCAATGAATATTCACAAGTGATTTCCTTTAGGGTGGACTGGTTGGATCACCTTGCAGTCCAAAGGACTCAAGAGTCTTATCCAACACCACATTTCAAAAGCATCAATTTTTCGGTGCTCGTCTTTTTTTATAGTCCAACTCTCACAACCATACATGACTACTGGAAAAACCATAGCCTTGAACAACCTTTGTTGGCAAAATAATGTCCAACCTAGACAGCATATTAAAAAGCAGAGACATTACTTTGCCAACAAATGTATGTCTGACCAAAACTATGGTTTCTCCAGTAGTCATGTATGGTTGTAAGATTTGCACTATAAAGAAAGTTGAGCACTGAATGAGCTGCTGAGATCCATATGTATTTTGTTTGCTGCATAAACCTCATCTCCAAAGCTATGCAACAATGTCATAATAAGAATAAATAAAATTATAATAAAATAATAAACATTTACATTCATTGAGTACTTATGATATACTCTACAATATGCTAAGCATTTTATATACAATATTTCTTTTAATCCCCCATAAAGCATGAAAGATAAGAATCATGTGTGTATTTTGAAGTTGGAAAACTGAGGCTCAGTTAAATTAAATCAGAAGAAATTATAATTACTCTGAAATAACATCATTTTGAACTTAACAAGTTTTCATTGTTTTAAGCTGAGTATACTTGAATTCTTCAAGCAATAATATTTTGCCATGTAGCATATTCTCAAAATAATTTGAAAGTCAAAATAATACTTCCTGAAACAACAGTGTTATTCACATTTAAATATCATATGACTAAGAAATGAGAGTGTGAAACATATTGACACTTTTAAAGGAGCTGTGGTTCTGCCTCATCCTGGAGGAACTTTTTTGACAACTGTGAAAGCCCATGAAAAAACTCACCATCCAGCTACCTCAGGAGTTGTAGTAAGAACCCCATAGCCCATCCTAACATAACAATTCCATGATGCAGATGTTGTCTACTGAGGAGACTTCTGCTCCAATCTTATCTCCTCCTGTTATGTACTGTCACCAGCTCAGACTTGTTTTAAAGTGCACCCTCTTTCTTATCAGCTATCAGAGCCAAGAGCTCTATCCATGGTTTACTGGTCCATGCAAAACAGAGGAAAGAAAGTTCCACTGGAATGTGAGCGCCAAGTGGAACTAACAAGAATTGTCCTTTAAGACCGTAAAAAATGTAGAGACCCTGCTTTCCTAAAATTCTGTTTTATTAACCTTTATCAACTGCTGAGAAACTAGGACATGATGGAATTTTTGAACTTTCCTGTCAGAGGCAAAAGGGTAATGCTTGTTATGATTGCTATTTGGCGAAAACCCAGCCTCTCATTCCCAAAGTTCTCAAATTAACTTCATTCATGACTGATTAGAGAACACAAAGCCTGTGAGGTATTTTTTTCTCTTTGTCACTTCTGTGTCATATGTAAGTGAGAAATAGTTGCTGCTCTTGATATAAAAGGATCTGTGAATGTTGCTCAACAGCTAGCAAATTCTTTACTACCACTGAGTTAATGCAGAAAGTCATTTGGGAAGATTATTGAGAATGCATTAGTGTCTAAATGAAAATGATGAAATTTCACTTTCCCCCTGCTTTATTCATTGGAAAAGAAAATAAATTGCTCCTTATTAACAATTTTTGACATATGCCTACAGTGAGGTTTCATACTTTTAATACTGTCAAAGAGAACTATTTTTTTTCTCCAGTGATAAAACACCCCAATGTGTGAGGGTGTAGATTAATAAACCTGACTATGTATATGTCTGAAAGAAATGTTTTTTAAAGGTCAAAGGCGAATTCCTATTTCAGACTCTAAACCTTTCTGAGAAGGTGGCTTAAACTTGTATGCATTGTAGTGTGGAGTCTAACGGTACTTCCTCTGTGACTCAGTGGTAAGAATCCATCTGCAATGCAGGAGACACAGGAGGCTCAGAAGACAAGGGTTCAATTCTTGTATCAGGAAGATCCCCTGGAGTGGGAAATGGAAACCCACTCCAGTATTCTTTCTTGGAAAAATCCCATGGACAAAGGAGTTTGGCAGACTACAGTCCAAAGGGTCACGAAGAGTCAGACACAACTGAACCCAGAGCACAGTGGAGTCTAGGACTGAAGGCTTCAGAGTCAGTCAGATTAGACTGATAGTTATTTATCCTCTCTCTGCCTCTATTTTTCCATTTGCAAAATGGAGATAATAATCATGTGGTAGCTACTTTATTAGGCCATTGTAGAATTAAGTGCACTAATCCACATCAAGTAGCTGCCACCAAGCGAGCCAAGGAAATAGCATAACATTAATATCATTTTCTGTGTGTAAGTATCATTTATATACTTGTTATATGAAAGAGAAAGGAGTTTCATTTTAAAAAACTTTAATGTGTTTACTAGTCATTTGTATGTTTTTTCCCTGAATTACCTCTTTATAACCTTTGCCTGATTGTCCATTTGTTTTTGGTTTAAATCCTGATTTGTAGAAATTTATGTGTATATGTATATAGTATATATCCTGAATGTTTGGCCCCCAAAGTTCATATGCTGTAGCCCTATTTCTAATTGTGTCTGTATTTGGAGATAGGGCCTTTAAGGATATAATTCAGATGAAATGCAATCATAAGGGTTGGGCCATGATTCATTAGGATTGGTGTCCTTAGAAGAGACAACAGAGAGCTCACAATCTGCCTATCATGCAAGGACACAGCAAGGAGGTAGCCATCTGCAAGGAATTAGGAAGAGAGTTCTCTCAGTCATGTTGGTATCCTAACCTCAGACTTCCAGCCTACAGAAACTTGAGAAAATAAATTTTGTTGTTTAAGTCATCCAGTCAGTGGTATCATGTTATGGTAGCCCAAGAAGAGATGAATATGTGTCTATATATATTAATACATTCTATCAATATAATTCTATTAAATATATTGAATTGAAAATATCTTTTTACTAAATTTGTAATAACACTGTATTTGTTAAACTTTCTAATGTATTTTGTGATCTACAGGTGTGTGTCTGTGCCTGTGGATTTATGTGTGTGCATGTGTCTTTGTGTTTAATAAAGATAACCTATCAGTTTTTTCCTTATAACTCGTAAGATTTTTGTCATTCTTAGGAATGTCAAAGTGATAACTTTCATAGCCTAGGTTTCCTTCCAGTACTGTATTGGCTTTTGATTTTCATGTTTTCACATTTAATTCATCTGGAATGTATTTTTTATATATTGTGAGATTATTATCATATGTTTGCCATCATATGGAAACCAGTTATCCCAGTGCAGCTTACTAAACAGATCATTGTTTCACCACTGATTTGAAAATTCAACTTCCATATAAAATAAACATACCAAAGTTTCTATTTAAATTCTCAGATATATCAGATAGGTCTATTTTCTTTGATAGCAGATAATCTTATACTACTCTAATTGGATACAAAAAGATCCCATGTAGACTTCTCAGCCTATGTGAGTCTGATGTATTTATTATTTCAGATGAACATAATGTGTAGTTTATCCATTTTTGACTGTTTTAAAATACTCAGTTTTAAAATTATTAAAACTCTTGTACTAAATTGGCAAGTGAAAAATAGTTAAAATACTGCCTTCATCTCTTTAGCATCTATTTAGAGCCATGTACAGAAAGATAGTTGTAACAAGTGTAACTATAACCGGGTGTTTTCTGTTTAGGGTTAAAAAAATTTCATCTTTATACTTTGAGTTTTGAACAATAAATATGTTAAAATTTTATTTAGCAAACATTATAAAGCAAGGGACATGATCTAGGATATGCAGAATGATTTGAGTATTCACTCCTCTAGTAGCTCAGCAAACATGCATTGAGCAGTAGCCATAATATTGTGTCTCATGTGTTCAAGTGGTTGGGATTACAGAGATGAATTAAATATGCTTGTCCTTGCTGTATATTGTATATTGAGGAAGAGAAATAGGTACATGAAAAAATTCTAATACAAAATGGCAATTGCTTTAATGTAAGTTTCTGTAGGACCACAGGAACAATGAACTCTGCTGGCATTGGTGGCAGAGAGGCTTCAGAGAAGAAGCACCATTTGTATTGAGCCTTAAAGAATGAGGACACTTTCATCACTTGGCAGCTCTAGGTGTGGAAGGAAAACCAATTCCTTCAAAGAGGAAGGAAATATCTAGTCCTATTTCATTATGTGGATAAGGCAGTAAACAGCTTATTACTCACACCTTTAAATGATGCTAACGTGAAAAGATGGGCAAATACCAGAGACCAAAAATAGAAAGTAAAAGCATCAAGGAAACAAGGGACTTTGGAAGAGTTCTGATCAGGAAGTAAGCAAATCAGAACCTACTTTGAAAGTTGCAAGCATATTTTTTCCGAGGAAAGAAGAACCCAAAACTGAATTTAATGGAAGGAAGCAACTGTCAAAGCAATCTGACTAAGATCAGCTTTATGTTTGCAGCTAAGGAAGAAATATGGGTTGCTATTCATTTAAGATCCACGGAAGAAGTTGGAGAAAGGGGATAAGCATTCAAGAAATGATTCATTAGGTAGAAAGAGAAGGTTAGACATCAGATACTACTGTCACTTATTTAATAAATTAGTCATAAGCCATATGCAGACACTTATTACCTAAAGGTACCAGAATGCCTAACCACTGAGGGAAGATGCCTTCAAATACTGTGTCTTCAAGGAAAAACCAAGGGCTCATTACTCATGAATTAATAGCAGCTGATACAGGACATGCTAGGTTTGGGGTGGGTAGGGGAGAAAGAAGCAAGAAGTTTGTATATATATACATATATTATCGATAAAAACAGAAGCTGTTTAATTATATGCTTACTATTGTTCTAATATAATGTCAGGTGTTGCACATAAATTCAAATTGTGTTCCATTCAATTGCAGAATGACTCTAAGATATAGATACATGCTTTCATCATTCCCATTGTACAGATGAGAAACTAACTCAAGGTCAAATAGACTTTAGGTGATGAAGCTATAAATTGAGATTGTACTTGAAATACTGTGGTCCCAACTGCTCAACTAGATACTGTTATATTCCCTCTGCTACAACCCTAGTCTCAGTCATCATCAGATCATACCTGTGGTGTGCCAGGAGCCTGACACTCCTCCGATCCTACACAGTTCACAACATTCAGTGAACTTTCTAAAACAGAAATCAGACTATATCACTTCCCTTTATCAAACCATCTAGCAGCTCTCCACTGCACATAAGATAAAATCTAGGTTCTCACCCAACAAGTCCCTATAAGACCTCGTCTCTGCCTCTCTAGTCATCTCTGCCATCTCTCTCTGCTCTGCCCCTCTCTGACTGTATTCTAGTTACACTTAACCTTTTTCATTTCCTCAACGCACTATTATTGTTCTTGCCTCATGATACAGCTACTTGCTATTCAATCCAAAATGCTCTTCTTCAAAATATTCACACAACTCATTGTATCTCATTATTCAAATTTTGATGCAAATATCAGCTCCTCCGAGAAGGTTTCCCCAAACCCAAAACAGCTCTCCTCTGCCCCACACCAATACCATGAACCACCCACTCGACCATGAGAATAGAAATTAATTGATGACAGGAGCTATCAATTTTATGTCCTTCAAAGCAAGTCCAAAATTAAGAACAGTATCTGACACATACTAGGCACTCAAGATATATTTGCTTCCTGAAATACTGGAATCTTTCTTAAAATGGCATACTCATATATATATATATATATATATATACACATATATATATATATGTATATATACATATATATATACATATATATATACATATA
>ML662927.1:270706-315981 GCA_007570785.1 Antilocapra americana
TATGTTTTGTGAACTATATGAGCTTGTTGTCATCTCACTGAAGTGAGTACATCCCCCACCCCAAATTGCATCTCGGTGTGAAGACTAATGATGCCATACATACAACAGAAGATATGAAAAGGATTATTACACACATAATATTATGCATCAAAAATACAATTAGACCCTCTAAAAAGGAGAAAATAATAGTAACTGTGAGGGGATGGATAATTAGATGATTGTGCTTCTTTCTTCTATAGATATAGATACACTCAAAACATCAAGTTCTACACCATAAACATATGATTTTCATTTCTCCATTACACATCAGTAAAACTGAAAAAAAAATGGGATCAATTTCCATTACAATTTACCCAAGATATTTGTCTGATAACTAAGGTATTGCATGGTTAATTTAATTTGGACTTGATGCTATAAACCATTATGACATCTGCAGCATGAGACCAATAAAGGAGGTGAGTGTTCCATTGTATGTCTTGTTCAGGAGCTGGTATTGTGTATTCTGAAAAGTGAAATGAGTGTCTTGGTTTCTATCAATGTGTAGAATTCAAGAGGATAAGGTATGCCATGGTGAGACATCATATTGTGGCTTTAATATGTACAGAAAATGTGTGACCTTGATTTATATTTTGGGTAAAATCTCTTGGGAAGCAAGAGATTCCATAAGTTCTTTACTCTAAATGAGACAAGCTTGGTTAGGAGTTGTTTGACTTGGCCAGAACATATGGTCAGCTCATTGTCAGTGGCCCAAGGATCTACAAAGGTGTGAAGATGAGGCCAATTGTTGGCCAAGACATTCTCTGCTAAGAAAGTTGTCTAATATCTGGCTGTTTGAGCTTACCTTTGGGTCTTGTCCTTTATCAGGAATCTTCTGATTAAGAGATGAAAAGCAGTAACTCTTAAGCAAGCACCAGCAAGTGTGATAGTGATGATAGCATTGGTTAAGTGAATGAACTCTCTTTGATTTCTACTGTGTTGATCTTAAGGGGCTCCCCAGATGTCCAAGGGTTCTAAGAGATGAACATTTTTTTAGCAGTGTGACATCTGATATGGGACTGAGCACAGGGGACGTTATCTTCTCTTGAAGATAGTGTATGCAGAGGGCCCAGGTTCAGCTCCATCCTGTAGCAATGAGGCCTCAGTGGCTCTGCTGAGCTTTCAGAGTGCTGCTTCCATAATCAAAGGCCAAATGAGCAGCTGGATGTGGAGGGTCATAGGTTCAAGACCTGAGAGAGTCTATATTTCTAGGAAAGTCCACCATGTACCCACAATCGCTACACTAAGGGCATACAACATTGGTCCAAGGTGGGCAGTTCCTTGTATCAGAAGCCCGTGAAACCAACAACCAGGATGCTCAGTCTTTATCCTGTCCTCATTCTCAGTGTTTGACTAACTATGGACTGGCTGGTCTGGGCCCCAAACTGAAAGGATTCCACCTCTTTCCCTTCTCACCTCTCTGACACTTCCCTTCCTCCCCTCCTCATCATCAAAGCACAGATACATACACATCTTTTTACAGCTTGTTGATATTTTAATTACTGAGTACCTGGTCTCACAGAGATGACCATTGCTGCATGCTTGATCCTTTCACTAACGACTGTTCTGCCAGTTCTTTTCCTGGAGGGACAGCAGATTGCTGAAGGTCTCGGGCTCCAGGTGGGTCCAGGTGGGTACTTGGAGACTTGTCGGGAGAATTGTTGGAAGAATCCTCCAGGATTTGCTCATCCGCCATTGGCTGACTCTCCTTCTTTTTATTCTGTGGATGGTGGTAGAAGACTAGTATCTTCGATTTCTTCCCTTTCTTACTCTTCTCCACATTCTGCTGAAGAGTTGATTTTACCTTCCTCATGAGCTTTCGTATCTGGTAAGAAAACAAAGTCATACAGAAAGACATTAGTGAAAGAGGATGGGAAGGAGAACTTTGAGAGAACGGGTGTGCATTGAGGAAGGGCTTTGTTCCAGGCAAGGGCAGGGTAAGTCTTGGTTGGGGGATGAAGAGGAGGAACATGGGTAGGGTAATCTGACCTTTTCACTGTCCAAGCCATTGGATTGACCAGACATCTGTCATTTCTTTCCTCTAGCGTTTGATGCTTGTTGCTCCAAATTTACTGTGTCTATTTCAGTCTCTGACTCCTCCTCCTCCTTCACTTCCTTCATGACTTCTGCCATGTTGTAAAAATAGTGTCCAACACATAGGCGCCTGGCTTCTCTATATATACCTTCCTAGGAAAATGAGGAGCCACACCAATCAGCTTTGATTGATCAGCAAAAAAGTCCTCCAGTCAACAGTAGCCCTCAAATCGCTTTACATCACAAAGCACCACCCTGGAAAACCCATGGGGGAGGAGAAGGGTACAGAGGATTGGAGGAGTCTAGGTGCTCTGGTTTGAGAAAGTGTGTGCTTCCTCAATACCCACTAAAGAGCCTTCCCATGTTGATTTTCCAGGCTTCCTCATCTTGTCTGGTTCAATTCTTGTGGTGTACATGTTAGGGAGCGAGCGTTCCCTCCAAATGATTCCTCATGGTCACTCCCATCAGTGTTTTAATTCTGTTGTCTTCCAGATCTCATCACCTAGTATTTTGTGGTTTTTTAAAAAACTTTTTTTTGTTTAAGAAGTTTTAGATTTACAGAAGAATTGTGAAGAGTATATTTATATACCCCACCTTCAAGTCCCCTTATTAACATTGTACATTAGTATGAAATATTTGCTCAACTTAGTGAACCAACACTGAAACATAATTATTAACTAAAGTCTGGACTTTGTCAGATTCCTTGCTTTATACCTAATATCCTTTTGCTGTCCCAATATCCCATCCAGAATAATACATTAAATTTAGTCTTTATAGGTTACACCTTCTTAGGTTCCTCTTTGCTGTGACAAGTTTTTAGATTTCTTGTTTCTGAGGTTCTTGACAATTTGGAGTTTTGTGTCTTGATTTTTACATTAGATCCTGACATGTTATTTATCTTATAGCAAAAAGGTTTTATAAGTTTCTTCTTCCAGAGAACCTCAAATCAAGTTAGTACTATCATGGCATGGTCTCCATGGTAATGGTTGAATTAATCTCTTGGCTTTGTCACAGAGGTGACACACATGTTTCTCTCTAGAGCCCAGAGGATCCAGATACTTTGTATTTATAAGGCCTAGGTGGCAGCAGGAGGAGCATTTTGTAAGGTACTAGTGAATCCACCTGCCAATGCAGGAGATGCAGGTTGGATCCCCTGGAGGAGGAAATGACAACCCACTCCAATATTCTTCCCTGGGAAATCCCATGGACAGAGGAGCCTGGCTGGCTATAGTTGATGGGTTCACAAAGAGTCAGACATGACTGACCATACACACATGCACACGTGTGCACGCACGCATGCACACACACACACACACACACACAGTGAGTCATTTACTTTTAAAAGTATGACTTCAGCATCCCACATAGTAACTGCTCTTCCATCATATGAGTGACCATCCTGATAACAGACTATCAGTTTTTCTCCTGAGTTCTATATAGAAAGGGGGCCAACATATGGTTGAGACACAACCAGTGTTCACAAAGTAAGCATCATTTCTTTGCAGTTAGTATCAGTGATGAGTTACTTTGGAATTGATACACATAATTCAACCTGAGACTCACAAATAAATCCATATTGAGATACACAACTCAGAACTGCTTTATGAAGGGTCCCAATCCAATAATCTTTTCACTATATGCCAATTGGCTATAGGCTATACCAATTTATGTTGGTCAAAGCTTTAGCAGGCACTCACACATGCAGCACAAAGAAGCAAGGTCAAAGCACAAGCTAGCCAGATGGCTGTAGCTCAAAGTGCACATTCATCAGCATACAGCAGAGCCAATTCAAAAGCCAAAGAAGAGAGAAAAGACACCTGCTGGTAAGGGATAGCATCTGAGTCTTCTGCTCTTGGGGCCAGTTGCTGCCATCACATCACAGAGACAGAATGGACCCTTCAACCGAAATTTGGTTTAGATGCCGAGACTGATGACACATTTACCCAGAAAGTATGAAAAATTTCATTACTGACATAATAAGATTTGGGGAAGAGAAAAGACAACTCTCAGGCAGGTTCAAGAATGGCTGAAGAGAGCAGAGGAAGGAGACTGGCTTAGTTTCTATGGTAGCAAATGGGGATAAAGCTGGAGAGTTCCACACATATGTCAGGGCTTGGATGGTCCGAACTTCCTTTTGGCCCACAGAAGAGAGTATCAGATATAGGTACGTAGGGGAAGAGGTGTGGTAGGGCTCTTTTATAGAAAAAATGTTATGTAAATACAAGGTGGTTATCACAGTTTAGAATTCTCATAACAATTATAACCAAACTTTTCATATTGTTTTTAGTTAAACTGCTTTTCACTAGATTAGTATTTCACAAATTATGGACCTTTAAGTATTATTAAATGTAGCTTAGAATTCTCTCAGTTCATCAACAGAGAAACTGTATAAAAAGAGAAAGGACTGCTTCATCAGCAAGTGTGACACACTGACCACAAAACAACAGACTTAGTTGTACTATCTTCTGAATTATGAGAAATTTCATACATTTTCCCGCATCCTGGATGATTACTGTAATGTACAAAGACTGTAATAATAATTATAGGATATAAAACATTTATTGACCACTAGCTCTATGTAGAAAATATGCTAAATATTCATATATATATATATATATATATATATATATATAGTTAATCCTCATCATAATACTATTAGATAAATGACAAAATAGCACTTTCTGTCATCTCTGCCAGGACATCTTCCATTCTAAATTTAGAAGCAGAAAAGAACATATAGGAATACAAATGGAAATATTTATGGGCCATGTTCAAAAAAAACATGTATTACTCCTGCTCGCATTTTATTGGAAAAAATACACATAGCCACAATTACTCCTGCTTGCATTTCCTTGGAAAAAAAAACTCACATAGCCACAATTAATTGCAAAAGAAAATGAGAAATGTAGTCTACCTTGTATAAGTGAAAGCGTTAGTCACTCAGTCATCTCTGAATCTTTGCGACCCCATGGACTGTAGCCTGGCTGGCTCCTCTGTCCATGGGATTCTCCAGGAATGAATACTGGAGGGGGTAGTCATTTCCTTCTCCAAGGGATCTTCCCCACCCAGGGATCAAACCTGTGTATCCCATATTGCAAGCAGATTCTTTACCATCTGAGCCACCAAGGAAGCCCAATTTAGTCCGTGTGTGTTATGCTCAGTCTCTTTAGTCATGTCCTACTCTTTGCAACATCATGGACTGTAGCCCACCAGGCTCCTCTGTCCATGGGAATCTCCAGGCAAGAATACTGGAGTGTGTTGTCATGCCCTTCTCCAGGGTGTCTTCTCAACCCAGGGATTGAACCCACAGCTCCTGTGTCTCTGCATGGTGGGCAGATTTTTTACCCACTGAGCCACCAGTGAGGGTTCCCAAAACTCATGCTCCCATTTTATGAGTGAGCCTAGTGGCTCAGATGGTAAAGAATTTTCCTACAGTGTGAGAGACCCAGGCTCAATCTCTGGGTTGGGAAGATCCCTTGAAGAAGGGAATGGCTACCAACTCCAATTTTCTTGGAGCTTCCCTGGTGGCCAGGGAAATACTAGGGTGGGAAAGTGAATAGAGGGATGAAGGTTTATGAAGGTAAGTGATACTAATGATAAATTAGTAAGGAATGAGGAAATGAGAATTGAGAAATATGGCTGATGGTGAAAAGCAGCAGAGTTCGTAGACTGGAGTTCAAAACTGATTAATTTTTAGGGTTGAGTGGGTGTGTGTGTACATGCATGTGAGAGAGGTATTAATATTTTGCAGGAAGAATAATCAGTTTTAGGCCAAGAAATGTATGTTTTAACAACAAAATTTCAGAGTTGTTATAATTTTTGAGATTATCAATGTCTAGAGCATGATCATTGAAGTGAGTGGTTCACTGTGCAAAGATATCAGAATTTATGTTTTTCTGTTGATGAGCATTTGGACGTTTCAAGTTTGGTCTATCATAAATTATGTTTCTTTGAAAAAAAGAACAATAGAAGAAAACTATCTTAGAATTAAGGGCATGAATGATTTATAAAGACAAAAATGCTGGATGAATATCCACATAGATGTCAGATGTTGACATTGCCAAAATGGTGAGGTACTAAAAGTGGACAAGAAGAAAGTGACTCAGGAAAGTGTCTAATGAATAATGGTAAAAAGAAAAAAAGATGGGACAGCATTTAATAGCAAGAACTACAAATGAGCTGTGAATTTTGAAAGATAAAGGAGCAGAAGTGGTTTGAAAGTGACAATGAGGAACAGCCATCTACTTCACCTCAACTCCTTGGGTATGTGAGGAAAACAAATGTTCACTTAAGAGGACTGCAGAGGAAGTGATTTCCTCAAGCCATAGTCATATTCCAGTTATAAAATGGAGATTAATGGAAGATTGAGAGAAGAATTTGAAGCTACTGGGGAGTTTCTTAATGACAGACTGTGAATTTCAGAGGGCAGGAAAGAAGGGCTTCTGAAGAAAGGGAGAGAGTTGGGTCCAATTTTGTCAAGTGTAGAACAGTACATGGATAAGGGTCTAGGCAATGATGGATAATCTTCAGGGTGATGACTTAAAAGTAATAAGATGGACCTTGTATTTAAATGGCAGATTGGGAGGTGAGTAAAGCCCTCCAGATTGGAGATTGTTTAATCTGAGATTGTTTTATCTAGACTGATTTAGAACCAAGAAGAATCCAGAAACATCAATTGAAACATGTTTCTTCTAAATATCATATATCATGCATGATGATCCAAGCTTTCAAAGATCATCTACTAAGGAAATATAAGATGGGAGATTTGAAAGGAGAGAAGTGTGTTTGCTCAAGAGGGTGAGTGTGTATGAAAAATATCAACAGTAAATTCTAACATCAGAGGATTGCTACTAGAGGCATATGGAGCTGTGCACTATTCTTGGACAACCCAAGATGCCTGCCCACATGCGGCCCAGATGCCAGCACCAACACTTACTGGGCACCTGTAAAGCCAAAGCTGAAGAAGCAGAGAGGCCAAGGGGAAGTGGTATTATCTCAGTACAGAAATACATTTACTTGGGCTTCCTAAATGTCAGGTGGAAAAAAATGAAAGAAAATGAAAGTAAGCCTTTTTCCCCCTAACATCTCTCCTCAGGAAGAAGTACTTGGAATTATATTTACTACATAAATTCACCTGCTAAAACTCCAGGGAGCTCATCAGTAGGCAGATGTTCCCACTTCAGTCTGGTTACCAGCAAACATTTAATCAAAATCATGGCTGCATCTGGCTCACATTAAAAGGTTTCTCTTCGTCATTGTCTTTTTTAAAAGAGCAATTGCCCATGCTTATATATTGAGACTCAGAACATCAATTCAATGTACTTCAGGAGCTTTGTGGCTACAACTTCCTGCTGGGACTTAGCACAGTCCCCAGAGAATCAATTTGAGGAATATGGCCACAGTGTTTTCCTTCTCAGTGTGTATCCATCAGAATGTCTAGGATTGAAGCATAGACAAGGCAATGCAATCCTAAGATTCAATTTCTTTCATCAAATACATACAGTGTATATGAGCATCAAGGCAAGAGGGTAAAGAAATTTAATTGAAATTCCGATAAAGATCTAAGTGCAAATACTGGAACCATTCCATGTTAGCATTGTGAGTTAGACTAGGTACTTAACCACTCTGAGCCTGTTTTCTGATCACAAAAAAAGAAGGATGATATCTCAAATGGCTTTTGTAAAGATCAAATTACATAACTCATGTAATAAATATAGCACAGCAACCTACAGAATGGAAGAAAATATTTTCAAGTCATGTATATGATAAAGGATTCGTATTCAGAATACATAAAGAACCCTTATACATCAACAATAAGAAGATGAATAGCCCAGTTTTCTAAATCTTTTTTGGAAGATCTAAAATGGACTTTTCTCAAAGGAAGATATATAAATGCTCAGCAAGCACATTAGAGATACTTGACATCATTATTCATCAGGAAAATGCAAATGAAAACCACATAATGGTACCATTTCATACCTGCTAGGATAGCTAGAATCAAAAATTCGGATAATCATAAGTGTTGGTGAGGATTTAGAGAAATCACAAACCTGTTAGTGAGAATGTACAATGGTATAGCTGCTTTGGAAAAGTTTGGAAGTTTCTCAAAAAGTGAATCAGTGTTACTATATGACACAACAATCCCACTTATAGATATATTCCCAAGAGAAATGAAGGCACATATCCACACAAAAACTTGTACATGAATTTTCATAGCAGCAATATTCATAATACTCAAAGATGTAAACAACCTAAATGCCCACCAAAATATGGCACATCCATACAGGAGAATGTTATTCAGTCATCAAATGTAATGAAGTATTAATATAAGCTACAACAGGGATGAACCTTGAAAACTTATGCTAAATGAAATGTCAGTCACAAAAGACCACAAGTTATGTTATTCTATTCATATGAAATGCTCAGAACAGGCACATCTATAGAGGCAAAATAGATCAATAATTGCTTAAGGCTGAGGCATAAGTTGTTGAGAGCATGGGGGAATAATGGCTACAAGGTACAAGGGTTTCTTTCTGAGGTGTTGAAAATGTTCTAAAACAGTCCATGGTGATAGTTGTATGTATTTATTAATATACTAAAAATATTGAACTATACACTTTTAAAGAGTGAATTACATATAATGTGAATTATGCCTCAATAAAGTTGTTTAAAAAGCTTCTGTGGTAGATAGAAAAAAAATAGTACAGTACATTGCCTAGAACATAATACATGCTTATTATTATTCCATAATGATTTAGTACATTTTTCTGAAAACTTAGGTTCAAAATCAATCTACACCATATAACTAAATTACTAGGAATGAATTGAATTAGACCCATAAATCCTAATGATTGAGAGAATGATCTTTGGAGCTGGAAAACCATAGATATACCATCACTAATATATGATTCTAAACATATTAACTTCTCAATGTCCTCATCTGTAAGATGAAAGTAATAACAACATCTGCTTAATTTACTATAAATATTGTTAGGAGTAAATGAAATAAGATTTGTGCTTAGGACAACTGATAGTGATTAGAACATAATAGATCTCAGCAAAAATTAGATATTTTTCTTTTGTGCCAATTTTCCACATGTTCTAAACCCCTCAAAAAAGTCTCTTCAATGTTTATATGCTAACAAATTTTATTTGAAATGTCCGACTTTTCCTGTAAGATGCTTCCAATAATGGTTCACTACTTGAATAGTGTCAGCTGCCAAATATCAATTATTCCAAAAGGCTACATTCTTAATCTCATTATTTTCTACTGATAACTTGATGAATACAAGTCACTGCTACTGGTTGAGTTAGAGGTATTCTTTATTTTAATCAGTCACTGGTGCATCTTTGCCATTCTCTTGGCTATCAGTAAGAAAACCATTCACTGAAAAGTCAATGGAATAGTAAATGTGGTTCAATGAATATGGCTGTCAGTATTAGTAATGAAAACTACTATCAGCTGCTTCAAGATAGTGCTAATTGAAGTCTTCCATACTCAAGGGTTGTTGTTTCTGTTTTGGTTTTGTATTTACTCTAAAACAGTGACCTGAAATAAATAAAGAAAAAATAAAGCAAGATGTTAAAAAAAAATGTCAAGATGTGCTTTGAAATCAATACACAGTTGCTCTTAATACAAAGAAAGGAAGACGAAACCACCACAAAATTCCTACTGAAACAAATCATGTTCTTTGTTTCAGGGATTAAAGAGAAGAGCAGTTTTGTCAAAACCATGTATCATCCATCCAGATGTGTGATTTTTTTTTTCAAGCTTACGAAACCTTCAAATTTTATTCTATAAACCAAAATCACATTCATTGAGTTTATTTTTTTTCTTTTCTTTTATTTATTTTTTCTTTACATTATCATGCTGGTTTTGCCATACATTGACATGAATTCGCTATGGGTATACATGTGTTTAAAGATAACCATATGTACTTTCATAATTAAGCTTAAATTATACTACATTGGAATAAAATTTATTTTTATACCTTATAACTTCATTCAAAAATTCAGCATAGGAACTGGCTATAAAAGTCTCAGACTTCATAAATAGATTCCAAAATTTTGCTTTGGCTCTGGAATTTTAAGTGTTTTAAACTAACTTAACAGAAACATTAGCAAAAGAAAGACATACATTATAGGCTATTTCAGGAAAAGCTGTGTCCTACAGCAAATCTCTAGACAGGAAATGGCACATAACAAGCTCATTGTCTTTTTGCCAACGTGTGGGCAAGGGTGTGACAGGCCAGTGTGAAAATTTAAATCCTTAGAAGATATGTCATGATGTTGCTTCTGAGAATAAGATAACCTGAAGATCATAGATATTGTTCGTGAGAGGAAAATCTCTTCAAAGTTTCACCGTAGGCTGCACAGGATTGTTGTTCAATCACTCAGTCATGTCCAGCTCTTCATGACCCCCATTGACTGCAATGCACCAGGCTTCCCTGTCCTGTCCTTCACTATCTTCCAGAATTTGTTCAAATTCATGTCCATTGAGTCCATGATACCATCCAACCATCTCATCCTCTGTTGTCCTCTTCTCCTCCCACCTTTAATCTTTCCCAATATCAGGGTCTTTTCCATGAATTAGCTCTTCACATGAGCCTCAGCATCAGTCCTTCCAATGAATATTCAGAGTTGATTTCATTTAAGATTGACTGGTTTTATCTCGTTGCTGTCCAAGGGACTCTCAAGAGTCTTCTCCAACAGCACAATTCAAAAACATCAATTCTTTGATCCTCAGCCTTCTTCGTGGTACAACTCTCACATCCATACATGACTACTAGAAAAACCATTGCTTTGACTATATGGACCTTTTTCAGCAAAGTGATTTCTCTGCTTTTTAATACACTGTCTAGGTTTTTCATCACTTTTCTTCCAAGGAGCAAGTGTCTTTTAATTTCATGGCTGCAGTCACCATCCACAATGATTTTGGAGCCCAAGAAAATAACCTGCACATGTTAGTAGCCTTATTTCCATCCATTTTCCCATCCCCAGCTGTAATTCACTGGGCCATGCTCATATCCTCAGGTTTACTCTGCTCCCTCCTTGGCTTTGTCTTTTTTGAGATGCCTCTGTCTGTTTTCTTGCTGGGCCATGCCAATGGCACTGACTATGTAGATGCCTCTGTTCCAGAGTCTTCAGGTTTATGTCATCCTGCCTTACCACCATGACCTTATCCTGAACACATTCTTCATGTTAACAGGTCATCAGAGTTTTCACCATGTGCCAGACACTGTTGTATGCACTTCACAAGCATTACCTTAACTGAGACAGCAATCTTAAGAGTAGATTTTCTTGGTAGCTCCATTTTGCCAATAAGGAAACTGAGGATCAGAAAATATATATGTTGATAGAATATAGGATATATGGTATTTGCCAAAGGACCCAGAAGGTAGCAGAGTTGGTATTTATAGCTATAATTTATGATTCAAAATGTTAGGTAATACTGTCTCATTCATTTTTCATCCTTTGCTAAATTATAGATGAAAAACATAGCATCAACTTGCATTTCTTGATTTATACTGCAGCAAAAACAGAATGCTCCAGGAAATATGGGATATAAGATATATTGCACATGTTTTCTTTGATTTATTCTTTATAACAATAAAACCAAAATCATAATATTAGAACTTAACATTAGGAGATATTACTGGACAATGTGGGCAATCTTGATAAATTAGTAGCATGGCATTTCTTGCTCCCCAGTGGCACTGTTGAGTTGTAGTCCTCAGTGATTTTTCAGGAGGCTATAGCAATCTCCTCCCCATTGACGATTCTCAGGCTCTTAGAGATGATCCCCGCAACCACCAACACTGCTCTCTAAACTACAGCTCTAAGGATCCTACCTCCTCCACAGAGTTATTGGTATCCAAGGTCTTGCCACCTCAAGGCACAGCTTGTGAGGGCAATACAAGTCTCTGACATCAGCAGAACCTAAGAAGATGCCTTGTCTTTTCTCCTCATCTAAAACAGTTAACTTTCTCTTCTTGAGCTGGATAGCCTCCAAATCTCCTGTGGGTCAGGCTAATCTTAATTCCTTTTTAGGTCTAGACTACATGTTGTAAACTTCAGTTCTATAAATCACATATGGAACTCCCAGTCAAATTTTAGTTCTATAAGCCAAATGAAGATGCCTCTTTGAAATCCCACACATTGTTCTCTCACTAACATTAGTTTCCAACAATTAAAAAATGAACACAATAATGTGAAAACCCAGACTTACTTCCTCTTTCCACCCTCAAAGATCTGAGAACATTAACCCACATTTTTTGTAAGGCAAGGTCTCTTTGATCCAATAGAAACTGCTTTCTTTAGACAAACCGTGCAACTCTCCAGTTCCCCGTGTTTCTTAAGTAAACTGTCTGACCTGACCTCTACATATATTTGAGTTCATGACTTTGAATCTAGAATTTCTAAACCACAGTCCATTTAGGATTGATTTCTGGGTACCTGGGAATTCTGATTTTTTTATTTTTGCAGGGGTGGGGGTGGTTACTAAAACATAAAAGATATATTAACATGCCTGTACGTAAGGATAAGCCTACATAATAAGAACAAAGACCTGGTTAACATTTCTGGGTGGGGGAGCAGTTGAATATGCAGTGTCTAGCACATAGTAGGTGACCAGTAAATAGTGAGTATTTGGAATTGTTTGTCTTTTCATTACTGTCAAATGAGATGAGAACAAATATGTCAAGTAATGTGTCAGCAATCAATCCAATTAAAGTCAGCAAAACTGCAACATCTTTTTAAAGTTAAATGACCATATATATTTTTCTTTGGGGAGTTACTTAACTAAATATTGGCCAATTTTCCTATTGGAACATTTATATTTACCGTATTGTTTTCTAAAAGATCTTTAATAATTCTTACATAATACATGCATCCCTTTTTCCTGATTATGTACCTTTTCATTTTATATATGAATTTATAGAGAGATAAAAAGCCTTGCAATTTTGAAGCACACTTAATCCACAGTGAGAATAATAATTATAATAATAATAATAACAATAGATTTATGCATTCCTGTTTTATTTCACTACTGTTATCGACAAATGGAAATGGTAGAAAAACAATCTACATGGCAGACTACAAGAATTATATGATTAATTACAGGTCAATTTACATAGGGCACTAGGAAAGTGAATTTCTGCCTTTTCCCAGTTCAAGGTTCCTTACGAGGATTGATGTCAAAGCTAAAGCAGGTGAGAAAATATATATTTCTAACTACATAGTATTTATACAACCTTAAACTAAGTCAGTGAAACAAGAATAAGATCAACAATGTCCAGAATCTTCTGGAATCAGCAGACTCAAATTACCTCTTTTATATGGAACACCAGTTGTGTTCCTGATGGCCTCATTGCTTTGTCAGTGGCATCATTTCCTTCCATCATCTTTCCTCTAAGTGAAATTAATTTGACCATGTGCTGCTCTGCTTCTAATAATTCTTTATTTCTAGGAGAAGCAAATTTTTCTGTAGAAGAACAGATAGTAAATAATTTAGTCTTTGCAAGTCGTATTTTTTCTGTCATATCTCCTTATTCTACTCCTCTTGTTCTTCTTCAATGTGCATTTTTCTTTATGTAAATCAGTGAGCTTGGAGATGGATCATGATTAAGAGTATAAACATTATTTTTAATTGGCCATTTATGTTTACCTCAGGATCACCTACATGTTCACTGCTTTTATTGGTAGCCCTGACTGAGTATCATCTATTGACCCATAGGCAGTGGTATGCTGGAGCTGGCATAAACCAGTTTGACAGAGTTGATTGTCTATGTCTCTTCATAACTTTGTGTTTGGTGATAGCGTATCAGTAGGCTGATATCAGCCATAGTGAGAGTATTTGCTCCATGAAAATAGGTAAATACTACAAATGAAGTTTACTAGGACTGTGATAATGATTACCAAAAATTGGGTGATCTAATCAACAGAAATTGATACTTTCATAGTTCTGGAGGCTATAATTCTGAAATCAAGACTGACAGAGTTGGGTCCTTCTGGAGCTATGAGGAAAGGATTTGTTTCAGGATTCTTTCCTTAGCTTGTAGATGGCTGTCTCCTTCCAGTGTTTCTTCACATTATCTTCCCTCTATGTGTCTCTTTCCCTCTACATGACATTCTTTGATTAAAGTCACATTGGATTGAGAGCCCAATCTACTCCAGTATAACTTTAGCTTAGTAATTATAACTGCAAAGTGAATACTTGGAAATAAAGTCACATCCTGAGGTACTGTACACTAGAAATTCAGCATATGAATTTTGGGAAGATATATTCTACCCTTAAAAATGGATCTTTATGTTTTTTAGAGAACCAGTTATTAAACATCTATCTTCCCCAATGGCTCAGCTGGTAAAGCATCTACCTGCAGTGCAAGAGACAGAGGAGATGTGGGTTCAGTGTCTGGGTTGGGAAGATCTTCTGGAAGAAGGCATTGAAACCCACTCCAGTATTCTTCCTGGAGCAATCCATGGACTGAGGAGCCTGGCAGTCTACAGTCCAAAGGATCTCAAAGAGTCGGACACAACTGAGTGACCAATAATGCAAACACAGCACACCACTGCCTACAGGCCTGTGATTACTCTGTTTCTCAATTAGGAATCCACAGAGAGCAGAGAGGCAAGCAATTTAAAATAGAAAAAAAATACCTGATGACCATAAATAACCAATGAGAACTAGTGGTGCTATGAACCCAGTATTTCTCTTTCTTGAAATAAAGTACTAAAGAAAATGTAGAAACTTGAAACCATAAAAGTCCTAGAAGAAATCATAGGGGAAAATCTCCTTGACATTTGTCTGGACAATGATTTTCTTGAAACAAGTAACAAAAATAAAAATAAACAAGTGCACCTAATTAAATTTAAAAGGTTTTATACAAAAAAAGGAAATTATAAGCAAGATGAAACACAGCCCTTAGAATGGGAGAAAATAAAGCAAATGAAACAACTGACAAAGTATTAATTTCCAAAATATACAAGCAGCTCATACAACTCAATACCAGAAAAATAACCAATCTAAAGAGGGAAAAAGACCTAAACAGACATTTCACTGAAGAAGACATACAGATGGTTAATGAACACATGAAAAGATGCTCAACATCACTCACTATCAGAGAAATGTAAATCAAAACTACAATAAAATATCACCTCACACTAGTCAGAATGGCCATCATCATAAAGTCTTCAATCATTAAATGTTGGAGAGGGTGTGGAGAAAAGGGAACATTCTTGCACTGTTGGTGGAAATGTAAATTGATACAGCCACTATGGATGATGATATGGAGATACCTTAAAAAACTAGGAATAAAACCACCATATGACTCAGCAATCTCACTACTAAGCATATACCCGAGGAAACCAAAACTGAAAAAGACACATGTACCCCAATATTCATTGCAGCATTATTTACAATAGCTCGAACATGGAAGCAGCCTAGATGTCTATCGACAGATGAATGGATAAAGAAGCTGTGGTACATATAAATAACGGAATATTACTTGGGCATAAAAAGCAATGCAGTCAGTTCTACTGAGTCTACTGAGTTCTACTGAGTTCTAATGAGGTGGATGAAACTAGAACCTGTTATACAGAGTGAAGAAAGTCAGAAAGCGAAAATCAAATATTGTATACTAACACATATAATATGGAATCTAGGGTGATGGTACTGATGAAACTATTTGCAGGGTAGCAATGGAGACACAGACATAGAGGACAGACTTATGGATACAGTGAAGCGGGAGGAAGGAGAGAGTGGGATGTATGGAGAGAGTAACATGGAAACATACATTACCAAATGTAAAATAGATAGCCAATGGGAATTTGCTATATGACTCAGAGAACACAAACTGGGACTCTGTGACTACCTAGAGGGATGGTACAGGGAGGGAGTTGGAAGGAAGGTTCAAGGAGGAGGGGACATATGTATATCTATGGCTGATTCATGTTGATGTTTGGCAGAAACCAACACAACCCTGTAAAGTAATTATTCCTCAATTAAAAATCAATTCAAGAAAAACAAAACAAGTGGGACTACATCAAACCAAAAAGCTTCTTCATAGAAAAGTAAACAATAAACAAAACGAAAAGGCAACCTAAAAAATGGGAAAAAATATTTGTAAATTATATGTTCAATAAGGGGTTTAATATCCAAGATATATGAGGAATTTACATAACTCAATGGCTAAAATGATAATAATAATCTGGTTTTAAAATGGGCAAAGGATCTGAGTAGACATTCCCAATGAAGACATACAATTGACCAAATGTATATGAAAAGATGTTCAACATCACTAATCATCAGGAAAATGCAAATCAAAACTAAAATGAGATATTACCCCAAATCTGGAAGAGTGGCTATTATCAAAAAGTCAAAAAACAACAAGATGTGCAGGTGTGTTCATGAGGGATGTGTTGGAAAGGATGCACAGAAAAGGGAAACCTCCTAACCTGTTGGTGAGAAGGTAATTTGGCACAGCCACTGGGGAGAACAGTATGAATTTTTCTCAAATAATGAAAACATAGAACTGCTATACAATCCAGCAATTCCACTTCTGGATATACATATATGAAATCAGTATCTTGAAGAGGTGTCTGAACTCCACAGCTAAGATATGGATGCAATCTTAAGTGTCTGTTGATAGATAAATACAGAAAAAATGACATATATATAATTATATATATATATATATATACACACAATATAGAATATTGATATCATTCAGCCTTAAAAAATGGAATCTTGCCTTTTGCAATAACATAGATGAATTGTAGGAATTTAAGTGAAATAAGTCAGATAGATAAAAATGAATACTTTATGGTCTCATGTATATAAGGAAACTAAAAAAGTCAAATTTACAGTAACAGAGAGTAAATGGGCAGTTACCAGGAGCTGGGGGAGTGGGGGAGGGGGACATATGTATATGGACTTGTTGGTCAAAGGGCACAAAATTTCAGTTATAAGATGAATGAGTTTTGGAGATATAATGTGCAGCACATTGCCTATAGTTAATAGTATCACATCATTCATGTCTGACACTTTTGAGAAGCTATGAACTGGACAGGCTGGACAGGCTCCTCATTCCATGGGATTCTTCAGGCAAGAATACTGGAGCAGCTTGCCATTTCCTATGCCAAAGATCTTCCCAACCCAGGGATCAAACCTGAGTCTCCTGCAGTTCCTGCATTGCAGATAGATTCTTTACCGCTGAGCCAATGGGGATGCCCTAATAATATCATATTGTATACTTAAAATTTGTTAAGAGAATAGATCTCAAGCATCCTCATCACAAGAAGAAATGGTAACTATGTGGAGTGATGAATAGATTAATTAGTTTGATTGTGACAATCACTTCACAATATGTATATATAAATATATCACTATATATATATATATACACATACATCATGCTGCCTATCTTATATGTATAAAATTTTGTCAATAATGCCACAATAAAGCAGAAAAAGTACATAGATTTTCAATATAAGTGAAATAACTCTCAAAACATAAAATGTAGAAGTAGTCAATAAAATTCTTCTCACAAATTTAGGAAGGATTGCTGAGGAATCCTTAAAAGGATTATCCTTAAAAGGATTATACCTTTTATCTCATTAAAAGGTATCAGAAAGAATGAGTACAGTATTTGTGAGAATAAAGCAGTTTATGTTTAATACATACCTGACTTCACAGCACTGTTTATAATAGCCAGGACATGGAAGCAACCTAGATGTCCATCAGCCGACAAATGGATAAGAAAGCTGTGGTACATATACACAATGGAATATTATTCAGCCATTAAAAAGATTATGTTTGAATCAGTTCTAGTGATGTGGATGAAACTGGAGCCTATTATACAGAGTGCAGTAAGCCAGAAAGAAAAACACCAATACAGTATACTAACACATATAGATGGGATTTAGAAAGATGGTGACGATAACCCTGTATGCGAGACAGCAAAAGAGACACTGATGTATAGAACAGTCTTTTGCTGATGAACATCTAGGTTGCTTCCATGTCCTGGCTATTGTAAACAGTGTGGTGATGGGGTACATGCATCTCTTTCAATTCTGGTGGTATATAAACACAATGGATATTACTCAGCCATTAAAAATACATTTGAATCAGTTCTAATGAGGTGGATGAAACAGGAGCCTATTATACAGAGTGAAGTAAGCCAGAAGGAAAAAAAAACAATACAGTGTACTAATGCATATATACGGAATTTAGAAAGATAGTAATGCTAACCCTATATACGAGACAGCAAAAGAGACACAGATGTATAGAACAGTCTTTTGGACTCTATGAGAAAGGATGAGGGTGGGATGGTATGAGAGAACGGCATTGAAACATGCAAACTATCGTATGTGAAATGAATCATCAACCCAGGTTTGATGCATGATACAGGGTGATCAAGGCTGGTGCACCAGGATGACCCAGAGGGATGGAATCGGGAGGGAGGTAGGAGGGAGTTCTGGAAGGGAAACACATGTATACTCATCAAGGATTCATGTCAATGTATGGCAAAACCAACACAATAATGTAAAGAAAAAATCTTTCCTGAACTTGTTACAATATAAAAAAATCATTAAAAAAAACAACTGTCTTTTGGAGAGGGCAAGGGCTGGATGATATGGGAGAATGGCATTGAAACATGTAAATTATCATATGTGAAATGAATCGCCAGTCCAGGTTCGATGCATGATACAAGGTGCTCGGGGCTGGTGCACTGGGATGACCCAGAGGGATGGCATGGGGAGGGAGATGGGAGGGGGATTCAGGATGGAGAGCACATGTACACCCATGGCAGATTCATGTCAATGTATGGCAATATCAATACAACATTGTAAAGTAAATAAAAAAACAAATAAAACTGAAAAAAATAAAAGGTATAAGAAAGAATGAGAACAGTATTTGTGAGAATAAAGCAGTTGATATTTCATACATACCTGACCTCAGTTTAGAAAGTACAAAAACTTAACATTATTCAGTTATCATTAAGTTGATTTTATTAAATATGAACAGCAATAATGACATGACAGGAGTATATTCACCTGAGTCTAAAACAGATCAAATCTATAAGCCTAAATGAATTCAGAAAAAAATCAGTGAAAATGGTAAATTAGTCCCTATCTATGGAATTTTCTACCAATTATTTGATATCACACGAGTCACAAGGCAAGGCTCTAATGTATGCTAGCTGAGTAGACTGAAATAGGGGGGAATTAGCAGGGGAGAGGCATGGGCAGACCTCATTCAGAGCTACAATGATTTTTTTAGAAATGGTAACTGAGCAAAGTCGTGTAAGTTTGCTATGGCAACAGAGAGCCTAAAATAACTTTGCCTGAATTAAATGAAGTCTTCGGTTTGCCCCTCCAGAGTCATAGGGCATTTCATTTCTGAAAGCAGTCTCTAAGGTATAAGGTGGATATTATGTGAAAGTTCTGGAGTCATATTCAGATAACTAACAGCATTTCACCTTTTCTTTGTGTTGCTTAGAAACACATGGTGATTCGCATTTCTCCTCCAACACCATTTGTTTGGTCCACTAATCATTAACATATTTTAGGAAAATTATTTTTCTTGCATGGAAAGCTAAGACAATAACTCTCATAGCCAGATAGATGAACTAGTTGGTTATAAAATCTAGCTGACCACATACAGATTGGCTATGCTCTTTAACAAAGCAAGACTGAGCATGTTCCATGTGATATTTTTTCATGTTATTGGAAGGGGCACTTAGTATATGGGACAAAATGCCTTACCAACTCTCTAGTCATCTTGGTCATTAAGAATGACCACCAAAGAAATTCCTGGAATCTCTTTTTCTGAGGACTGTAAGTCTCACAAAGAAGCAAAGAAGGATTATGTCTGTTTTCTCTCCGATTTTCCCCTCCTAACATAGTTTTTGGCAGTTAATTGATAACCAATATAAGTTTTTAATAAAGGAATCAATAAGTCAAGCAAGCATTCAGTAATCATTGAATGCTTGCTTTGGTGCTGTCTTCATCGGAAAGCTCTCTGTCATCTCTGGAGTCACCCTTACACTCTAGATTTTTCTCAATTTAAAAATGTTACAGCTTTATTGAGGTATAATTGATATGCAAAGTCTGCACATATTTAATGTATAAATACAAAATTGGAGAAACACACACCCAGGATGCCATCGCTATGATCAAGGTAAGGGTCCAGTAGTTGTACAGAGGAGATAAAAAACAAAAGCAAAGAGGTAGGTATTAACCTTAACATAGAGGCATTAAGTCTAACAAAATAAATTACAATGTAAACTCAAAAACTATCTCTATTGTAATGTGTTTGGTGAATCAAAATATACAATAAGTTAATTTTTAAAAAGCTAAACTGAAAAGCATTTACAGATAAGGTTAAATACAGTTTGTGTTTTTTAAATTTATTCAGTTTTTAATTGAAGGATAGTTGCTTTACAAAATTCTATTGTTTTCTGTCAAACCTCAACATGAATCAGTCATATGTATACATATATCCCCTCCCTCTTGAACCTCCCTCCCATCACCCTCCCCATCCCACCCCTCTAGGTTGATACAGAGCCCATGTTTGAGTTTTCTGAGACATACAGCAAATTCTAGTTGGTTATCTATTTTACATATAGTAATGTAAGCTTCCATGTTACTCTCTCCACATATCTCACCCTCTCCTCCTCTCCTCCCCATGTCAATAAATCTGTTCTTTATGTCTGTTTCTCCACTGCTTCCCTGCAAATATATTCTTTGATATCATCTTTCTAGATTCCATATAAATGCATTAGTATATGATGTTTATCTTTCTCCTTCTGACTTACTTCACTCTGTATAATAGGCTCTAGGTTCATCCACCTCATTAGAACTGACTCAAATACATTACTTTTTATGACTGAGTAATATTCATTGTATATATGTACTACAGTTTCTTTATCCATTCATCTGTCAATGGACATCTAGGTTGCTTCCATGTTTTATTGTAAATAATGCTGCAATGAACAATGGGATACATGTGTCTTTTTCAATTTTGGCTTCCTCAGGTATATGCCTAGGAGTGAGATTGCTGGGTGATTTTATTCCTAGTTTTTTAAATAATCTCCATATCATCTTCCATAGTGGCTGTATCAGTTTACATTCCCATCAACAGTGCAAGAGGGTTCCCTTTTCTCCACACCCTCTCCAGCATTTATTGTTTGCAGACTTTTGAATGATGGCCATTCTGACTAGTGTGAGCTGATATCTCATTGTAGTTTTAATTTATATTTCTCTAATAATGAGCAATGTTGAGCATCTTTTCATGTGTTTGTTAGCCGCCTGTATGTCTTCTTTGGCAAAATGTCTGTTTAGGTCTTTTTCCCACTTTTTGATTGGATTGTTTGTTTTTCTGGAATTGAGTTATATGAGCTGCTTGTATATTTTGGAAAGTAATCCTTTGTCTGTTGTTTCATTTGCTATTATTTTCTCCCATTCTGAGGGTTGTCTTTTCATCTTGCTTTTAGTTTCCTTTGCTGTTCAAAAGCTTTTAAGTTTAATCAGGTCCCACTTGTTTACTTTTGTTTTTGTTTCCATTACTCTAGGAGGTGGGTCATAGAGGATTTTGCTTTGATTATGTCATCCAGTGTTCTGCCTACACTTTCCTCTAAGAGTTTTATACTTTCTAATCTTACATCTAGGTCTTCAATCCATTTTAAGTTTATATTTGTGTATGTTGTTAGGAAGTGTTCTAATTTCATTCTTTTACTTGTAGTGTCCTATTTTCCCAGCACAATTTAATGAAGAGGCTGTCTGCCTCATTGTATGTTCTTGCCTCCTTTGTCAAAAGTAAGGTACCCATAGGTGAATGGGTTTATTTCTGGGCTTTCTATCATGTTCCACTGGTCTATATTTCTGTTTTTGTGCCAGTACCATACTGTCTTGATGACTGTAGCTTTGTAGTATAATCTGAAGTCAGGAAGGTTTATTCCTCCAGCTCCATTCTTCTTTTGAAAGACTGCTTTAGCTGTTTCGGGTCTTTTGTGTTTCCATAGGTACTGTGAAATTTTTGTTCTAGTTCTGTGAAAAGTTCCATTGGTAATTTGATAGGGATCACATTGAGATAATCTGTATACTGCATTTGGCAGTAATCTTCACAGTACTGATTCTTCCTACCCAGGGACATGGAATATCTCCCCATCTATTTATGTCATCTTTGACTTCTTTCATTGCTGTCTTATAATTTTCTGTGTATATTTCTTTCGCCTCCTTAGCAGTTTCTCTTTTTGATAGAATGAATTAATAAGGTAATGTTTTGTTCAATTTTTTTGGTTCATTTATGCCTTCTTGATAAGCAATTCCAACTTCCATCTTCAAAAAGATCAATAATGTTTAATGTGTTCATTGGCACAGTGGCACACCTAAAGCAAGTAGGTGTAAATTGATTTTGCCAATGTCATTGGGATGTGTTTTTGCCAAGCTCTGGATGACATTACTTTATGGCCATTCCAAGACAGATGATATATGTGTTTTAGCTGAGAGAATTTCTTTTACTCAAGTTAATTAAATGTGTAGATATGTTGCCAAGTCTATTTCCCTATGCATATACAAAGTAGGTCCTTGAAACTCTGTGTCTACTTTGAATCCACGTGCACTCTACACCATTTTTCCAACGTTGGAAAAGCAGACATGTGACTTCAATTGGTGTTTTATCCTAATTTCCTATTAGTAACTATAGTAGAGAGAAAAATGCTTGCCCAAAGATTTCTATGTCCCAACTCCCAGAAACTGTGAATACCTTACTTTGCATCACAAAACAAACTTTTCTGGTAAGGATTTTGAGATGGGGAGATTATCCTAGATTATTCAGGTGCAACTGATATAACTCTAAGGGCCCCTACATGACAACCAGCATGGCAGAAGAGTCAGAACCAGGGAGATGGTGTGATAAGAAAGCCTCCACTGCCCATCGCTGGCTTGGTGAGACAGCCACAAGTCAAGACATGTGAAAAGTCTCTAGCATCTGGAAAAATCAAGAAAAATAGATTTTGCCCTAGAAAAGAACATTCTAGAAAGGAATGTAGGCTTGCTGACACTTTGTGTTTAGCCCAGTTGAAATCCATTTTGAACTTTTGAACTTTACAACTGAAGATAATAAATTTGTGTTGTGTTAAGCCACCTTATTTGTGATCATTTGTTTTGGTAGCCATAAGAAACTAATACAGGCTGCCTCCTAGATTCACAGCGAGAGTGTCGATAGAAAAGAAGAAAGATAACACTCTACACATTTTCTGTAACAAGTCCTAAGAAACAAAATTGTCAACCAACTAAGGATGCTATTTTTCAGGTATCAAAAGAGAGAATAAAGTTTTGAGAATATGTTAAATCTTATTAGTTAAGAAAAAATTCTGAAACATTATTTCTGACTAGATTGGGAAAAGCAATTAGCTTGAAGTGCAATAAAGTGCACCTTTAGTTAATCTGCACCTAAATAATACTTTTAATGTAATATTTTCCTGCAAAAGAAAAATAAACTTTGTGGAAGAAGCTTCTGTAGAGGCAGTAGTATATTGTCAGGAACTTGACAGCTCAGATTAGCTGAATTCAGCTCAAACTGCATATAAACAATTGCTTCGAAATCAAGCATAATAGAATTCTAACTCAATCATTATATTCCTTTTGTCACCATGAAAAAAAAAGTAGTGGATATGAAAACAGGCAAATATGTGCCCAGTCTGAGGCATAGATGAAATCATCATCTCATGTGATACACTGAGGAAGGCTTTGTGGAGCAAGGAAGGAGGATAATGCAGTAGGCTAAAAGCAGAGTATCATAACCATTACACATGGGACCTGACATGGTCATAGAGACAGCAATGAAACCAGTTCAGTTCAGTCGCTCAGTCGTGTCCAACTTTTGTGACCACATGGATTGCAGGACGCCAGTCCTCCCTGTCCATCACCAACTCCCGGAGTTTACTCAGACCCATGTCCAGTGAGTCAGTGATGTCATTCGACCATCTCTTGCTCTGCCGTCCCCTTCTCCTCCTGCCTTCAATCTTTCTGAGCATCAGGGTCTTTTCCAATAAGGCAGCTCTTTGCATCAGGTGGCCAAAGTATTGGAGTTTCACTGAATATTCAGGACTAATTTCATTTAGGATGGACTGGGTGAATCTTCTTGCAGTCCAAGGGACTCTCAAGAGTCTTCTCCAACACCGCAGTTCAAAAGCATCAATTCTTCGGCTCCCAGCTTTCTTTATATCCAACTCTCACATCCATACCTGACTACTGGAAAAACCATAGCCTTGACTAGATGAACCTTTGTTGGCAAAGTAATGTCTCTGCATTTGAATATGCTGTCTAGGTTGGTCATAACTTTCCTTCCAAGGAGGAGACATCTTTTAATTTCATGGCTGCAGTCACCATTTGCAGTGATTTTGGAGTCCAAGAAAATAAAGTCTGCCACTGTTTCCACTGTTTCCCCATCTATTTGCCATGAAGTGATGGGACCGGATGCCATGATCTTAGTTTTCTGAATGGTGAGCTTTAAGTCAACTTTTTCTCTCTCCTCTTTCACTTTCATCAAGAAGCTCTTTAGTTCTTCTTCACTTTCTGCCATAATGGTGGTGTCATCTGCATATCTGAGGTTACTGATATTTCTCCTGGCAATCTTGATTCCAGCTTCTGCTTCCTCCAGCCCAGCATTACTCGTGATGTATTTTCCATGTAAGTTTAATAAGCTGGGTGACAATACACAGCCTTGATGTACTCCTTTTACTATTTGGAACCAGTCTATTTTTTCATGTCCAGTTCTAACTCTTGCTTCCTGACCTGCATGCAGATTTCTCAAGGGGCAGGTCAAGTGGTCTGGTAGTCCCATCTCTTTAAAAACTTTCCACAGTTTATTGTGTTCCACACAGTCAAAGGTTTTGGCATAGTCAATAAAGCAGAAATAGATGTTTTTCTGAAACTATGAGCCAACCTGTGTAGGGCCACCCAAGACAGATGGGTCATGGTGGAGAGTTCTGACAAAATGTGGTCCACTGGAAAAGTTAATGGCAAACCACTTCAGTATTCTTTCCTTGAGGACCCCATGAACAGTATGAAAAGGCAAAAAGATAGCACACTGAAAGATGAACTCCTCAGGTTGGTAGGTGTCTGATATGCTACTGGAGATCAGTGGAGAAATAACTCCAGAAAAAATTAAGAGATGGAACCAAAGCAAAAACAACACCCAACTGTTGATGTGACTGGAGATGGAAGCAAGGTCCGATGCTCTAAAGAGCACATTGCATAGGAACATGGAATGTTAGGTTCATGAATTAAGGCAAATTAGAAGTGGTCAAACAGGAGATGGCAAAAGTAAACGTCGACATTTTAGGAATCAGTGAACTAAGATGGACTGGAATGGGTGGATTTAACTCAGATGACCATTGTATCTACTACTTTGGGCAAGAATCCCTTAGAATAAAGGGAGTAGTCATCATAGTCTGCAGTACTTGGATGCAATCTCAAAAATGACAGAATGATCTCAGTTCATTTCCAAGGCAAATCATTCAATATCATGCTAATCCAAATCTATTCCTTGACCAGTAATGCTGAAGAAGCTGAAGTTAAAGGGTTCTATGAAGACCTACAGGACCTTTTTGGAGAAGGCAATGGCAACATGCTCCAGTACTCTTGCCTGGAAAATCCAATGGATGGAGGAGACTAGTAGGCTGCAGTCCATGGGGTTTCATGGAGTCAGACACGACTGAGTGACTTCACTTTCACTTTCACTTTTCACTTTCCTCCATTGGAGAAGGAAATGGCAACCCACTCCAGTATTCTTGTCTGAAGAATCCCAGGGATAGGGGAGCCTGGTGGGCTGCCATCTATGGGGTCACACAGAGTCGGACACGACTGAAGTGACTTAGCAGCAGCAGCACAAGACCTTTGAGAATCAACATCCAAAAAAAAAGATGTCCTTTTCATTATAGCAGACTGGAATGCAAATGTAGGAAGTCAAGAAACACCTGGAGTAACAAGCAAATTTGGCCTTGGAGTGAAGAATGAAGCAGGGCAAAGGCTAGTAGAGTTTTTCCAAGAGAACACACTGGTCATAGCAAACACCCTCTTCCAACAACACAAGAGAAGACTCTACACATGGACACCACCAGATGATCAATACCAAAATCAGATTGGTTATATTCTTTGCAGCCAAAGATTGACAAATTATACAGTCAGCAAAAACAAGACCAAGAGCTGACTGTGGCTCAGATCATGATCTCCTTATTGCCAAATTCAGACTTAAGTTGAAGAAACCTGGGAAAACGACTAGACTATTCAGGTATGACCTAAATCAAATACTTTATGATTTTTTATAATAATTATTTTTTTATTGTAGTAAATTCAAGAAAGACTTTTTTCTTTACAGTATTTTGTTGGTTTTGTCATACATTGACATGAATCTGCATGGGTATACATGTGTTCCCCTTCCAGAATCCCCATCCCACCATCCTCCTGATATCATCCCTCTGGGTCATCCTGGTGCACCTTCCCTGAGCACCCTGTGTCATGCTTCAAACCTGAACTGGTGATTCATTTCACATATGATAATTTATATGTTTCAGTGCCATTCTCCCATATCATCCCACTCTCGACCTCTCCCATAGAGTCCAAAAGACTGTTCTAAACATCTGTGTCTCTTTTGCTGTCTTGCATACAGGGTTATCATTACCATCTTTCTAAATTGCATATATATGTGTTAGTATACTGTATTGTTGTTTTTCCTTCTGACTTATTTCACTCTGTATAATAGGCTCCAGTTTCATCCACCTCAGTAGAACTGATTTGAACGTATTCTTTTTAATGGCTGAGTAATATTCCATTGTGTGTATGTACCACAGCTTCCTTATCCAAATACCTGATGATTATATAGTGGAGGTGAAAAATAGATTTAAGGGAATAGATCTGATAGACAGAGTGCCTGATGAATGATGGATGGAGGTTTGTGACATTGTACAGGAGACAAGGATCAAGACCATCCCCAAGAAAAAGAAGTGCAAAAAAGCAAAATGGCTGTCTGAGGAGGCCTTACAAATAGCTGAGAAGTTAAAAGCAAAGGAGAAAAGGGAAGATATATCCATTTGATGCAGAGTTCTAAAGAATAGCAAGGAGAGGTAAGAAAGTATTCCTCAGTGTTCAGTGCAAAGAAATAGAGGAAAACAATGGAATGGGAAATACTAGGGATCTCTTCAAGAAAATTAGAGATACTAAGGGAATATTTCATGCAAAGATGGGCTCAATAAAGGACAGAAATGGGATGGACCTAACAGAAGCAGAAGATATTAAGAAGAGGTGGCAAGAATACACAGAAGAACTGTACAAAAAAGATCTTCATGACCCAGATAATCACAATGGTGTGATCACTCACCTAGAGCCAGACATCCTGGAATGTGAAGTCAAGTGGGCCTTAGGAAGCATCACTATGAACAAAACTAGTGGAGGTGATGGAATTACAGTTGTGCAATGAAATGATTGCCATCAAAAAGGAGAAGAGGCAAATAAACTCATAGCTGTGTTGAATGAGCTTATTTATGTCTATAAAATAGCATAAATATGAAAAAAGTGCAATGACTTCTTTTCATAGAATCTATTGAAATTTTCTAAATCTATGATAAGAAGCCATAGGGTTTAGGGTTGGCATATCATTGATGTCACATTCAAGGCAATCCTAAGAGAGAGAGAGATAAACCTGGAAAAATACATGGTGCTGAATTTCACCATCTGAATGAGATGCTGCATCTCAGTCTCCCTCCCAGTATACATATTTATTCTTAACTTATTCTTAAATTAACACAGACATCCAATTTGCTCAGATGATAAAGAGTCTGCCTGCAATGCAGGAGACCTCAGTTTGATCCCTGTGTCAGAAAGATCCTCCAGAGAAGGGACTGGCAACTCACTCCAGTATTCTTGCCTGGAGCATTCTATGGACAGAGGAGCTGGTGGACTCCTCCATGGGATTGCAAAGATATGGACATGATTGAGCAAATTTCATGCATTCATCCAATGTTGAAGTTGAAGAAATAGGCGTTAGCTCTTCCTCTAACGAATGCCTCCAAGCTATTCCCTAAAGAAAACTTTAAGGAATTTCCAGAGCTCATTGGTAACAAACTCATTCAAAATGTCAAAGAGACAGCTTTATATGCTTGGATCTTTGTGCAAAGTAGGACAGTGTCTTTCTGGAGACAGTGATGCTAAATGGAAAGAGTGTCAGGAGACCTGGGTTTTAGTTCTGACACTGCCACCATCTGGCTATGAAATCTTCAGAAAGTCATTTCTCCTCCCTGGGTCTCAGTTTATGTATCTTGATATTGAGGGAGGTTCAAATAAATTGAGCAAAGGAAGGTTTGGGGAAAACATAATTCTATCTGCAACAGCAGATACTTATAATGAATCATGGCACCATTTTTCCTGAACCTGCATAAAGCCTCACAATCCTCAACTCAGCAATCCAGGCAGCTGCTAGGAAACCATCAGAGCTGACATGCAATGTGAATCTTATCCCACTTCCTTGAAAATCATCTCTAAACTGCCTTCCAGTTCCAAGAACTCATGTTCCTGTGGGTTTTTTTTTAATGATTCTTGTCCTAGCTATTTAAAAATAGACGTGATAAGCATGGATCTTCTTCTGCAATTTCATTGACTCACTTCTCTTTTGAGTTCCTTTACAAGCTCTCATGAAATTCGTAAGCAGAGAAAGACTTTTGTATCATAATGAATATGGCTTATAGGGTATTTTTCTTGTGCTAAGAAAAAAGAAGACAACTATAGAGAATTATGGGATCGGGCATTACTTGACATTGATGCACCTGGTCTTAATCTGCATTTGTTGTTCTACTGAAAGTATACAGCATTTCAACCATAAACATAATGATGACCTGAGAATGAAACAAAATGAGTCTGAAAGGCTAAAATTTAGTTTAACTATAAAGCTAAATAGAAGCAGGAAAAGATGTCCAAAGAATAAGTGAGCAGCCCTATGTGGTGAAAAGAGCATAGCTGCTGTAATCAGGCCGATGTAGGTTCAAGAAACAGCACTGCCAGTTGAACACTGTGCAACCTTAGGTAAATCAGCAAACTTCAATAGGTTTGTCTGTCTTCACATGCGAAAGTGGACATAATAACTATTTCATAGGGACAATTTCAGGGGGTGGCCATGAAAACTAAAAAGATGAGATGAGTAAGGTCAGTGAGAACATTTTGCATATCACATGATACATAGTAAGTGCTCAATAAATGTCAATTTCCTCCCTTCATTCCTTCCTTCCTTCCTTCAAAAAAGAAAACATGATTTGAAGAACCTTTCCTTATGCAAAAGCCTATATATAAAGACTGCTGCAGTCTTATTTCCTGAGGTGAATTTTTAAATTTAGAAATAATTTTTAGAAACTAATTTTGATGTAAAGAAATAACTGTCAGATTAACTGCTGCCTATAGAGTCTTTCTGCATATTTATCTCAAGGTGGAGATTAAAAATTGGAATAGGAGGATATTTTGTAGCTTAGTGCTGAGAAAGTCTGATTGAACTGGGATTTTCTGATTAGGATGGAAACGTAAAAATGTTATTTGGTAGAATATAAAATCACTGGTAGTAATTCTACATCAAGCTTGAATTTACAAGGCAAATAATAGTATATATTAACCAACTCAGCTGGGGCAGAGATTTGAAAAATGTGGCTTGCAGGCCTTATGGGTCAGATGGTAGGGGGAAGGAAGGAAGCAGAGCAGTCACTCCTAGAGAAATAGCCTTGTCATAAGATACCCTGCAGCGATGCCAGTAAGACTATGGAAGCTTCCAGGATACACCTTGCTGTCTATAAGATGCAGGAACATAAGAATATAAAATAATGGAATATCATGAAATCCTTTACCTCTTAAAAGAAATGGGAATGAAAATATGCACTACTGGAACTGTTGAATCCCATGAGCATGCACTCCCCAGTGCAGTGCAGCCTGTACTGAATAACAATCCCATCAGGATGCCTAGAGAAAGGTGATTGCTATTTTCAACCCTGCTCCCCTCTCAACCAGCTTTTCCTTGGCATCTGTATTTGCAGAGTTAAATATTGATGTGCAATTGGAAGAACTGATAGATTCTCTAGAATGTTAATAAGATTTTTAATCTCTTAGAAAATGGGTAGTTTATGAAAAAAATAATTTCGACTATTAAAAAATCTCATTTGAAGAATTTTCTATGATCAGAGAAAAATCTGACAAGGTTCCTTTAGATCTTTAAATGCAGTTCTAAAGACACAACAGGCATGCATTCAGTATTCATCCACAACTTATGAAGAGCTGCAATTTAAGTGACAGAGTTGTAGATACGCAACACAGAAGGCACTTATTTTTCTTACCTTACATCTGATGGAGGATTCAGACTCATACAAGGCGAACTATGTTAATAGAGCAAGGGAATGTTCAGAGCGGTGAGACAGGTATGCAGCATGAAGTACACAAAATGTGTTTCCCTAAGACACTGTGATTCCATCTCACCTTGAGGCCTTCACTATATAAGTCATATTAAGGCCAGCTGCTAATCTCAAGATCCAGACCCGTGGATGACTGAATTCAAAGAAAGAAACAATTGTATATAATAGTATGTTTACATATATAAAGTTATATATATAAATATAGTGTCTGCCTACAATGCGGGAAACCCAGGTCCAATCCCTGGGTCAGGAAGATCTCCTGGAGGAAATGGCAACCCACTCCAGTATTCTTGCCTGGAAAATCCCATGGATGGAGAAGCCTGGTAGGCTACAGTCCATGGGGACGCAAAGAGCTGGGCACAACTGGGTGACGTCACTTTCACTTTCACTTTTTCATACACCTTAGGGCTTCCCTGGTGACTCAGCTGGTAAAGAATCTGCCTGCAATGCAGGAGATCTGGGTTTGATCCCTGGGTTTGGAAGATCCTTTTGAGAAGGGAACAACTACCCTCTACAGATTCTTGCCTGAAGAATCCCATGGACAGAGGAATCTGGCAAGCTACAGACCATGGGGTGGCAAGAGTAGGACACAACTTAGTGATTAAACCACCACCATATATAACTTAAAATTCTTTTACTTTTTCTACTTTCCTTGACTTAGGCTAAAGCCCAACTAGTTCAGGCTAAGGAAGCTGCAGGGGCCAAATGGTTAGCTGGAGTCTTGAAAACAGCAAGTTAATACTGGGGCCCACAGAGCTAGGATAGGGGATGTCCTCAGTGCCAGAGAAAGTAGCTAGAGATGGCAAATCTGAGGCTAAGATGGTAGTTGAGGCCTCTCTTTGGTTACTGTTGTAGCCTGTTGCTTCAATCCTGCAAGCTTTATACAGCCTCTCCCCAGCACAAACACATTACAAAGAGTGGCTTCACTTAGTTCTTCTTCAGCCAAACATCTCTGAGTCTGTCCCTATTTTCTAACCTCAGGTAAACAATCCCAACTTTTTCTACCACTTCATGGCTCACAGATTCTAACTGGGCCTGGTTCACCCCCTTTCTCATCCAATCCTTTAGAGTTTAAGCCTGAGTCTAGAGAGGATCACTAGGGATGTGGTAAGAGAGCTGAGCATGGAGGAGAGGGTCTTTCCTCCACACTCAGGTCACCAGGCTTCCCTGTGCAGATACTGGGTGCAGCATGCCCAGAGCACTTAACAATGACTGCAACTCAGGCAAGTTGCTGAGAAGTGGCTGAGTTGTGGGCTGGGCTTTCTTGAATGCTTGGCCCCCATAAAGCACAAATATGACATAAAGTCGCAGAAGCTGCTAAACCTAGAAACATGTAGTCCTTCTCCGATCCCTCCATATCTCCCAAATAATATCTCCCCAATTATATCAAAAGAGTAACATTTCTCCGTGAGGTTCATATCAGCTGAAAAGTTGTACTATCCTCTTTCAAGGAAAACAGCTCTATATATAGGTGTATATGGAGTGCCTACTCAGTCATGTCTAACTCTTTGCGACCCCGTGAATTGTAGCCTGCCAGGGTATTCTGTCCATGGGATTTTCCATGCAAGAAAACTGGAGTGGGTTGTTAACCCCTTCTCCAAATCTAAAAGGCCTTACTTAACATAAATCAGTGAGATCATTGTTTTGATCTAATCAGTGAGATCAGGGCTTATATACATAAAACAATACACTCAAGAAGTTTAAAATATAGCCAAGTCCAACATCTATCAGAATGGGAGAAAATAATAGCAAACAAAACAACTGACACAGGATTAATCTCCAAAATATACAAAGTGTTCATTCAGCTCAATACCAGATAAACAAACAACCCAATCAAAAAGTGGACAGAAGACCTATACAAACATTTCCCCAAGGAAGACGTACAGATGGCTAAGAAACACATGAAGATGCTCAACATTGCTCATTGCTAGAAACATGCAGATCAAAACTGTAACAGCAGGATGAGCACAGCCCTTAGCAGGCAGCCATTTCTCTGCCTCATTATACTGGCACTCTGTTTCTAGGCAATAGGTCTTGCTCAGCCATTGATTGGTGCCTCAGTGGGCTCCACCCACAAGCAACCAACTGTCAATGAGCAACCATTAGTTGTCCTGCTCAGCTATTGGTCAGTGCCACAGTGAGCCCTGCCCCACAAGTAACTAACTGTCTGAGGGATGGCTGGAGAAGCAATTCAGTCAAGGGGTTGGTGGTGTGGTGGCCATCAGGTAGAAAGCGAGATAAGAGGCAGATTCAGGCCTTCTCCTGGAGGCCCTCCTGCTCACCTAGTCTTGGGCCAGCAGGTGAGCTAGAGGGCCCAGGGAACAGACTTGGAACTATGTCCCAAGGGCTCCAGGGCCCACAGTAAGGCCCTTCACTATCCTTGGCCCAGGCCTTGAGGAACAGTGAACCTCTCTCCCATCCCTGTCTCTTCAACCTACTAGCAGTGGCCGTCTTTCTGGCCACAGTGTATCAAACCTAGGCTCCCAATTTGGGCAGCCTGAGGAGCCTGAGGGCCAGGTGGTTTGCGTGCCTCGCTCCCTCAGGGATGACAACTGGGCAGGATGTGGGAACATGGCCCTGAAGGAGCTGCCAACTGAGATCTGCCTCCTATTAACCAGGACTGGCAATTTGGAGGGTGAAAATTGTGCCTTGGGACTTTGCCATTTTTTGTCAGGACAGAGACTATAACATTCATCTGATGGAGAGTCACAGAAACATTATTACCTGACCTCAAGAGCAAAGGATCTCACATGGAGAAGTCTGCAACAACTAACCACACCCTTCCCCCACCTTATGCATTTAAAGGGGGTTGCTAAAAGCTTTCAGTAACTTTGGTGATCTTAGGGCATGAGCCACTCACTTCCTTATACAATTATGTAATAAACCTTTCTCTTTTCCAAACTTTAATGTTTTAGTATTAATGAGCCTTACTGTGCATCAGGCACATGGATTTGTGATGCAGTAACAAAACTACAGTGAGATATCACCTCACACTGGTCACAATAGCCATCATCAAAAAATCTATAAACAATACATGCTTGAGAGAGTGTGGAGAAAAGGGAGCCCTCTTGCACTGTTGGTGGGAATATAAATTGATACAGCCACTATGGAAGACAGTATGGAGATACCTTAAAAGACTAGGAATAAAGCCATCATCAGTTCAGTTCAGTTGCTTAGTTGTGTCCAACTCTTTGTGACCCCATGGACTGCAGGACACCAGGCCTCCTTATCTATCACCAACTCCCAGTGTTTACTCAAACTCGTGTCCATTGAGTCGGTGATCCCATCCAACCATCTCATCCTCTGCTTCCCCTTCTCCTCCCACCTTCAACCTTTCCTAGCATCACTGCATATGTAGTTCTTCACATCAGGTGGCCAAAGTATTGGAGTTTCAGCTTCAGCATCAGTCCTTCCAATGAATATTTAGGACTGATTTCCTTTAGGATGGACTGGTTGGGTCTCCTTTCAGTCCAAGGGACTCTCAAGAGTCTTCTCCAACACCACAGTTCAAAAGCATCAGTTCTTCGGTGCTCAGCTTTCTTTATACTCCAACTCTCACATCCATACATGACTACTGGAAAAACCATAGCTTTGACTAGACAGACGTTTGTTGGCCAAGTAATGTCTCTACTTTTTAATATGCTGTCTAGGTTGGTAATAATTTTTCTTCCAAGGAGCAAGCATCTTTTAATTTCATGGCTGCAGTCACCATCTGCAGTGATTTTGGAGCCCAAGAAAATAAAGTCTGTCACTGTTTCCATTGCTTTCCCATCTATTTGCCATTATGCATCTTCTCAGTAATTCCAGGAGCATAGTTTAGGCATCCTAGCTTTTCTCCAGAATTGTAATTACTTGGTCTAGAAAATAGAAGACACAGGGGATGGTGTAATAGCACAAAAGGATTTCTCCTCTATAAATGGTGCTAGGAAAACTAGTTAGGAAAATCTTTTAGGAAAGAAGTGCTATCTCACTCCAAATACAAATCTCAACTCAAATGTATTGGACTTAACAGTAAGACTTGAAACCACAAAACTGAAAACTTATGTTAGAAAACAAAAGCATAGGGAAAAAGCTTCTTGACATAGGTCCAGGTAATGATTTTGTTTATATGTCCCCAAAAACACAGGCAAGAGAAGCAAAAATAAACAAATGGAATTGTATTTGTTCTAAACCTTCCAGACAGAAAAGGAAACAATCAATAGAGCAAAGAGATAATCTACAAAACGGGAGAAAATAATTGAAAAACATCTGATAATAGGTTAATATCTAAAATATACAAAGAACTCAAGCAGCTCAACAGCAACTCTCCCCAAATGGGCAAATGATCTGAATAAACAAGGCATAAAAATGGCCAACAGATACATGAAAAAGTGGTCAACATCACTAATGATCTTGGAGATGAAAATCAAAACCACAGTGAGATATTGTCTCAACTCCATTAGAAAAATTATTATCAGAAAGACAGAAGATAATAAACATTGGCAAGGATGTGGAGAGAAGGGGATCTTTGTATTTTGTTGGTAGGAACATAAATCTTCAGAGCTGTTATAGAAAACAGTATGGAGATTCCTCAAAAATTTAAAATAGAACTAGAATGTGAGCCAGCAATCTCATTGCTAAGTATATACCCAAAGAAAATAAGCTCAGCATCTGGAGGAAATATCTACACTCCTACAGTCATTGCAACTTATTCACAATCTCCAACATATAGAACCATTCAAGTGTACATTATCTTTATTAATATATAAAGTGTCTGTTATATATATGGAGATGGAAATGGAAACCCACCTCAGTATTCTTGCCTGAGAAACCCACTGGACAGAAGAGCCTGGTGGTCTACAGTCCATGCAGTCACAAAGAATCAGACATGACTGAGTGACTGCACATATTTATATATATATATATATATATATATGCTATTTGGTCTAGAGAAAGAAGGAAACCTCGCCATTTGTGACAACATGAATTATGGATGTATCTGGAGGACATTATACTATGCAAGATAAACCAGACAAAACCAAGTACTGTATGATCTCAGTTATAAGCGGAATCTAAAAATAAAAAGTCTAACTCAGAAGCAGAGAATAGAACAGTGGTTACCAAGGGATGGAGAAGGTAGGGAAAATGAGATGATCAAAATGTACAAAGTTGCAGTTATGTAAACAAATAAGTCTAGACATCTAATGTACTGACATGATAACTATAATTACTACTGCAATGAACACTGAAAATATGCTAAGAGAGGAGATTTCAGGTGCTCTCATCACACATAAAATGGTAAATATTAATATATGAAGAAATATGTTACTAGTTTGGCTGTAATAATCATTTCACTATATATATATATATCAAATCATCCTATTGAAAAGTTTAAATATGTATGTTTTATTTTAAAATGTATAAAGAAAGATTTCAAAAGGTGTAGTAGGGAAACAGACTCACAGATATAAAAAACAAACTACTGGCTATCACTGGGGAGAGGGAAGGAAAGGGAAGTACAAGATAGGGGTAGGGGAGTAACAGGTACAAACCACTATGTGTAAAAGCTAAGCAACTAGGATATATTTTACAGCACCTGGAATTATAGCCATCAATATTTTTGTAACAACTTAGAGTACAATTTATAAAAATATTGAATCGTTATGCTGTACACATGAAACTAATATAATATTGTAAATCAGCTATACTTCGATACAAAATACAGAAAACACATAAATAGAAAGATGTAAAAAGTTTAAAAAGAAAGAATTTCTCTATGTTAAGGCCTATTGTGAAGATAATGGTTCTACTTTGTCCTCTCTCTAGGAAATGTGGTTCAAAAGGCTAAGAGCTGTTTCATCACATAAATAGCTACCTCCTCTGTATACCCATGTGACCATACATGCTGGGCATCACCCTCATGCATGCTCAGTCGCTGTCATGTCCCACCCTCTGGGACCCCATGCACTGTAGCCCCCAAGGCTCCTCTGTCCATGGGGTTTCCAAGCAAGAATACTAGAGGAGGATGCTATTTCCTCCTCTAGGGGAACTTCCCGACCCAGAGACCCAATGTGCATCTCTCATGTCTCCTATATTGGCAGGCAAATTCTTTTACCACTGAGCCACCTGAGAAGCCCATCATCCTCATAGCACCCTACATATTTCCCTTATGTTACTTATCACAAATATAATTAAACATTTGTTTGTTAGTGTTTGGATTGCCCAGGTGGTGCTAGTGGTAAGAACCTGCCTGCCATTACAGGAGACATGAGAGACTCAGGTTCAATCCCTGAGTCAAGAAGATACCCTGGAGGAGGGCATGGCAACCCACTGCAGTGTTCTTGTCTGGAGAATCTCGTAGACAGAGGAGCCTGGTGGGCTACAGTCCATAGGGTTGCAAAGAGTCTGACACGACTGAAGTGATTTAGTATGCATACACCCTAATAGATTTTAAACTCCATGAAGTCAGCAAATGTGTTTCATTTACAATTTTATTCCTACTGCCTAACGTAATTATGAATCCCTTACACATGCTCAATAAATATATCCGTGGAGAGGGTGAACTGGAGTGAAGGAAAAAAATGCAAACAAGAAAGGAAAGATAAAAATAAGACAGGAAGATGGAGGAAAAGAGATAGTTATAAAAGTAATTTAGAAGGTACTAGATGGTACTGTCAACATGACTTCTGGATGAATAGACTGATAATAAACATCCATTATAACTTACAAGAAAAGCAACTTGCATGGCTGTGCATGGCATCTATAGGACCACTGCACTTGGCTCTAATATGTAGAGTGAATGTCTGGACTATAACTTGTTTGTAGGAGTCTGAAATAGTCTTGATTACCTTATACTGTAAATCTATGTTTCTAAATGAATCCTGATCTTATTCATGAAAGTGTCCTATCCAGAAGTCTTTAAAGTATACACATCATATGCGTTCAGTAGTGCTACTCAAAAACCTTAGAGTTCTTGATTCCTTTCTCATCTTTGCCACACATTTCCAATTCATTACCAGGTACTGTCAATGTTGCTTCTTCTATATCTTTTGAATCTATCTTCCCCTTAGTTTCCACTGTCACAAGTTTACCATAAGCTTCTCTCCTTTGGTCAACTGATAATACTTCCTATCTAGTCTCCCTGTTCCTAGCCCAGATCCTTCCATTCACTTTCTCTGCTGAAACTAGAGTCTTTCAGAACACAAAGATGGGCATGTCAACTGCATGTCTAAAAGTTGCTAGTGGCTCGACTCTTAAAACCTAAATTACTAGCTAGTTCTTAGATAAAATGTCTTACAAGACAGAGTTATACACTCAATCATGTTGTTACCTGATTAACATATATATTTTCCAGTTAGAAGATAAAGTTCATGAGAATCATGTCTCATTTTATTCAACACTGAATCAAAATTTCCTAGCATAGTAAGTGGTACATAACTGATAAACAATAAAAATCTTTGTTAGAGGTAAAAATAAATGTGATCAAAGAGATATAAACTTTTTAATGTTCTCATAAAATAGGAAATTTCTTAGCTTTTTTTATAATTTATTGTAATTGTAGGATAATTACTTTACAATATTGTGATTGTTTTTGCCACACAATCAGTATGAATCCCATTTGTAGCCTAAAGTTGAAGACATGGATTTAACATTTTAGTAAAATTCTTTTACAATTAAAAGAAAAGTATCATCATTATTGTTTTTGGTGACAATTTCTTTTCATAAAATTTTTTTGAAATATTTAGTTACTATATTGTAACTTTGTGATGAAGCCAAATTAATATGCTCTACATCTGAATCTCATCATCAATCACCCTTTATTTGAATAAGGAAATGTCTCCATGAAGCCAAGGTTTTATTGTGTTCACATATTTGCATATTTGCCCATGGGAGAATGGTTCAAGTATCTATTCAAAGGATATGAAAGATTTAGGTGATATTATAGGCTATGTTGAGAAATTGATTCACGGATCTGTTTTCATAGAAAATGTCCTCAGAGACTGCTTTTACATTTAAAAGCATTAGGTCAGTCTTAGCAGCAACAAAGCATCTGAATTAGTGTTATTTGAAAATAGTGATCTCTCACAGGCTCCCCCGGCTAAAAGAAAAACAACAAAATAGTTTTCTTTATTTATTTCACATACTGTATTTTGTTCACACTCTTAAATAATGGGAACCATGAAGGTTGGCTCAGAATTATAGGAAGAAGGTATGGCTACTATTAGCACTGGAAGCTTATAGCCTGTGGGTAAGCCAAAAGAGAAAGGCTTCCCAGGCGGCTCAGATGGTAAAGAATCCACCTACTAATGCAGCAGATCTAGGTTTGATCCCTGGATCAGGAAACTCCTCTGGAGAAAGAAATAGCAACCCATTCCAGTATTCTAGCCTGCAGAATCCCATGAAAAGAGGAGCCTGGGAGGATAGAGGCCAAGGGATCACAAAGAGTCAGAAATGACATTGCAAGTAAACAACAAGCCAAAAGAGATTCAGTGCAATTTAAATTGCAAAGTAGGACAAGCAATAGATTTAAAAGATTAGATATGGTAGACAAACTCCCTGAAGAACTATGGATGGACAATTGTAACATTACACAAGAGGCAATGACCAAAATCATCCCAAGGGAAAAAAATGCAAGAAAGTAAAGTGGTTGTCTGAGGAGGCTTTACAAATAGCTAACAAAAGAAGACCAGTGAAAGGCAGGGAAGAAAGGGAAAGATATACCCAACTGAATGCAGAGTTCCAGAGACAGCAAGGAAAGATAAGAAAGTCTTCTTAATTAAACAATGCAAAGGTATAGAGGAAAACAATAGAATGGGAAAGACTAGAGACTGCCTCAAGAAAATTGGAGATATTGAGGGAAACTTTCACTCAAGGATAGGCACAATAAAGGACAGAAATGGTAAGGACCTAACAGAAGCAGAAGATACTAAGAAGAGGTGGCAAGAGTACACAGAAGAACTACACAAAAGAAGTCTTAAAGACCTAGATAAATATGATGGTATGGTCACTCACCTAGAGCCTGACATCCTGGAGTGTGAGGTCAAGTGGTCATTAAGAAGTATTACCATGAACAAACCTAGTGGAAGTGATGGAATTCAAGGTGAGCTATTTCAAATACCAAAAGAAGATGCTGTTAAAACGTTGCACTCAATATGCCAGCAAAATTGGAAAGCTCAGCAGTAGCCACAGGACTGGAAAAGGTCAGTTTTCATTCCAATACCAAAAAAGGCAATGCAAAAATATTTTCAAACTACCACACAGTTGCACACATTTCACATGCCAGGAAGAAATAATGCTCAAAATTCTTGAAGCTAGGCTTCAACAGTATGTGAACTGAGAATTTTCAGATGTACAAGCTGGATTTAGAAAAGGCAGAGGAACCAGAGATCAAATTGCCAACATCCTTTAGATCACAGAAAAAGCAAGAGAATTCCAGAAAAAACATCTACTTCTGCTTCATTGACTATGCTAAAGCCTTTGATTCTGTGGATCACAACAAACTGTGGAAAATTGTTAAAGAGATGGGAATACCAGCCTCTTGTGAAACCTGTATGCAAGTCAAGAACCAACAGTTAGACTCAGACATGGTACAATGGAAAGGTTCCAAACTGGGAAAGGAGTACATCAAGTTTGTATATTGTCACCTTACTTATTTAACTTATATGTAAAGTACATCATACAAAATGTCAGGATAGATGAAGCACAAGCTGGAATCAAGATTTTCGGGAGAAATATCAATAACCTCAAATATGAAGATGATTCTGCCACAGCCAATCCCTCCCATCAATAAGATTCCACAACCCTCTTATCCTTATCCATCAGAGGGCAGACAGAATGGAAACCACAACTACAGAAAACTAGTCAAATGGATCACTTGAACACAACCTTGTCTAACTCAATGAAACTATGAGCCATGCTGTGTAGGGCCACCCAAGACAGATGGGTCATGTTGGAAAGTTACTTGTGAAGGGAATGGCAAACCCCTCCAGTATTCTTGCCTTGAGAATCCCATGAACCGTATGAAAAGGCAAAAGATAGGACACTGAAAGATGAACTCCCCAGGCCAGTAGATACCCAATATGCTACTGGAGAAGAGTGGAGAAATAGCTCAAGAAAGAATGAAGACGCTAAGTCAAAGCAAAAACAACACCCAGTTGTGGATGTGACTGGTGATGGAAGTAAAGTCTGATGCTGTAAAGAACAATATTGCATAGGAACCTGGAATGTTAGATTCATGAATCAAGATAAATTGGAAGTCATCAAACAGGAGATGGCAAGAGTGAACATTGGCATTTTAAGAATCAGTGAACTAAAATCGACTGGAATGGGTGAATTCAATTCAGAAGACCATTATGTCTACTACTGTGGACAAAAATCCCTTAGAATAGAGTAACCCTCATAGACAACAAGAGTCCGAAATGCAGTATTTGGGTGCAATCTCAAAAATGACAGAATGATCTCAGTTCATTTCCAAAGCAAACCATTCAAAATCACAGTAATCCAAGTTTACACCCCAATCAGTAATGCTGAAGAAGCTGAAGTTGAATGGTTCTATGAAGACCTATAAGACCTTTCAGAACTAACACCAAAAAAGATTTCCTTTTCATCATAGTGGACAGGAATGCAGAAGGAAAAAGTCAAAGATACATGGAGTAACAGGCAAGTTGGGCCTTGGAGTACAAAATGAAGCAGGACAAAGGCTAACAGAGTTTTACCAAAAGAATGCACTGGTTACAGCAAATACCTCTTCCAACAACTCAAGAGATGAAACTACACATGGACCTCACCAGAGGGTTAATACAGAAATTAGATTGATTAAATTATTTGGAGCCGAGGATGGAGAAGCTCTATACCATCAGCAAAAAAATAAAAAATAAGAAAAGACCAGGAGCTGATTGTGGCTCCAATCATGAACTCCTAATTGCACATTTCAGACTTAAATTTAAGAAAGTAGGAAAACCACTAGACCAGTCAGGTATAACCTAAATCAAGTCACTTATGATTATACAGTGGAAGTGAGAAATAGATTCAAGGGATTAGATCTGCTAGATAGAGTGCCTGAAGAACTATGGATGGAGATTCATAACATTGTGCAGGAGGCAGTGATCAAGACCATCCCCAAGAAGAAATAATTCAAAAAGGCAAGATGGTTGTCTGAGAAGGCCTTACAGATAGCTGAGAAAAAAAATAATTGAAATGTTATGGAGAAAAAGAAAGATATGTCCAACTGAATACCAAGCTTCAAAAAAATAGCAAGGAGAGATAAGAAAGCCTTCCTTAGTGAGCAAAGCAAAGAAATAGAGGAAAATAATAGAATAGGAAAAAGTAAATATCTCTTCAAGAAAATTAGAAATACCAAGGGAATATTTCATGCACAGATGGGCAAAATAAAGGACAGAAACAGTATGGACCTAACAGAAGGATGTTATATTAAGAAGAGGAGGCAAGAATGCACAGAAGAACTGTACAAAAAAGATGATAATGACCCAGATAACCACAATGGTGTGATTACACACATAGACCCAGATATCCTGGAGTGAGAAGTCAAGTGAGCCTGAGTCAAGTAAGCATCACTACAAACAAAGCTAGTGGAGGTAATGGAATTCCAGCTGAGCTATCTCAAATCCTAAAAGATGATGCTCGGAATGTGCTACACTCAGTATGCCAGCAAATTTGGAAAATGAAGTAGTGGCCACAGGACTGGAAAATGTCAGTTTTCATTCCAATCCCAAAGAAAGGCAATGCCAAAAAATGTTCAAACCACCAAACAACTGCACTCATCTCACACACAAGCAAAGCAATGCTCAAAATTCTCCTAGCTGGGCTTCAACAATATGTGAACTGAGAACTTCAAGATGTTCAAGCTGGATTTGCAAAAAGCAGGGGAACCAGGTATCAGTTTGCCAACATCTGGTGTATCATAGAAAAAGCAAGAGAATCCTAGACAGCATCTACTTGTGTTCATTGACTATGTTAAAATTTTTAACTGTGTGGAACACAACAAACTGTGGAAAATTCTTGAAGAAATGGGAATAACAAACCACTTTACTTGCCTCCTGAGAAATCTGTGTGTTGTTCAAGAAGCAACAGTTAGAATTGAACATGGAACATCTGACTAGTTCCAAATTGAGAAAGAAGTATGTCAAGGCTGTATATTGTCATCCTGCTTATTTAACTTATATGCAGAGTAAATCTTGCAAAATTCCAAACTGGATGAAGCACAAGCTGGAATGAAAATTGCAGGGAGAAATATCAAACCTCAGATATGCAGATGACACCACCCTTATGGCAGAAAGTAAAGAGGAATTGAAGAGCCTCATGATGAAAGTGAAAGAGGAGAGTGAAAAAAAACTGGCTTAAAACTCAACATTCAAAAAACTAAGATCATGGCATCTGGTCCCATCACTTCATGGCAAATAGATGGGGAAATAATGGAAAAAGTGGCAGATTTTATTTTCTTGGGCTCCAAAATCCCTGCAGATGGTGACTGCAGCCATGAATTTAAAAGACACTTGCTATGGTCACTTTTGATTCCTTTGCATTAATTTCTGCCCTGATCTTTAAGATTTCTTTCCTTCTACTAGACCTGGGCTTCTGCATCTCTTCCCTTTCTAGTTGCTTTAGGTGTATAGTAAGGTCATTTATTTGATTTTTCTCTTGTTTCCTGAGGTGAGCTTGTATTGCTATGAACTTTCCCCTTAGCATTGCTTTCACAGTGTCCCATAGGTTTTGAGCTGTTGTGTTTTCATTTTCATTCGTTTCCATGCATAACTGAATTTCATTTTTAATTTCTTCTGCGATTTGTTGGTTATTCAGCAGTGTGTTGTTGAGCCTCCATATGTTGGAAGTTTTGAGAGGTTTTCTCCTGTAGTTGATATCTAATCTCACTGCATTGTGGTCAGAAAAGATGCTTGGGATGATTTCAATATTTTTGAATTTATCAAGGTTAGATTTATGGCCCAGGATGTGATCTATCCTGGAGAAGGTCCCGTGTGCACTTGAGAAAAAGGTGAAATTCCTTGTTTTGGGGTGGAATGACCTATAGATATCAATTAGGTCTAGTTGGTCTATTGTTTCATTTAAAGTTTGAATTTCCTTGTTACTTTTCTGTCTAGTTGATCTATCCATTGGTGTGAGTGGTGTATTAAAGTCTCCTGCTATTATTGTGTTGTTGTTGATTTCCCCTTTCATATTTGTTAGCATTTGCCTTACATATTGTGGAGCTCCTATGTTAGGTGCATAAATATTTATAATTGTTATTTCTTCTTCCTCGATTGATCCTTTGATCATTATGTAATGTCCATCTTTATCTCTTTTCACTGCCTTTATTTTAAAGTCTACTTTATCAGATATGAGTATTGCCACTCCTGCTTTCTTTTGGTCTTTATTTGCATGGAATATCTTTTTCCAGCCTTTAACTTTCAGTCTATATGTGTCCCTAGGTTTGAGGTGGGTCTCTTGTAGACAACATATATAGGGGTCTTGTTTCTGTATCCAATCGGCCAATCTTTGCCTTTTGGTTGGGGCATTCAGCCCGTTTACATTTAAGGTAATTATTGATAAGTATGATCCCGCTGCCATTTATTTTATTGTTTTGGGCTCCAGATTATCTATCCCATCGGTGTTTCCTATCTAGGAAAGATCCTTTAGCATTCGTTGGAGGGCTGGTTTGGTATTACTGAATTCTCTCAGTTTCTGCTTGTCTGAGAAAATTTTGAATTCTCCTTCAAATTTGAATGAGATCCTTGCTGGGTACAGTAGTCGGGGTTGTAGATTGTTTTCTTCCATGACTTTAAGTATGTTTTGCCATTCCCTTCTGGCCTGAAGCGTTTCTGATGAGAGATCAGCTGTTATCCTTATGGGATTCCCCTTGTGAGTTATCTTTTGCTTCTCCCTTGCTGCTTTTAATATTTGGTCTTTGTATTTGATATTTGCCAATTTGATTAATATGTGTCTTGGGGTGTCCCGCTTGGGGTTCATTCTATTTGGGATTCTCTGTGTTTCTTGGACCTGAGTGGCTATTTGCTTCCCCAATTTAGGGAAGTTTTCTACAATTATCTCTTCAAGAATTTTCTGATGGTCTTTCTTTTTGTCTTCTTCTTCTGGGACTCCTATGATTCGAATATTGGTGCGTTTAATATTGTCCCAGAGGTCTCTAAGGTTGTCTTCATTTCTTTTAATTCTTTTTTCATTTTTCCTTTCTGTTTCATTTATTTCTGTCATTCTGTCTTCTATCTCACTTATTCTGTCTTCTATCTCTGTTATTCTACTGTTGGTTCCCTCCAGAGTGTTTTTGATCTCATTTATTGCATTATTCATTGTATTTTGTCTCTTTTTCATTTCTTCTAAATCTTTGTTAAAGCTTACCTGCATCTTCTCAATCCTTGCCTGCAGGTTATTGAGCTGTAACTCCAACTTATTTTCCAGGTTTTGGATCATTTTCACTATCATTATTCGGTATTCTTTGTCAGGTAGACTTCCTATCTCTTCGTCTTTTGTTTGGTCTAGGGGGTATTTATCCTGTTCCTTTACTTGCTGGGTATTTCTCTGCCTTTTCATCTTGTTTATCTTGCTGTGTTGTCCCTTTATTGTGGGGATTCCTCTCTATGGGAGGGGTTGGATGCGTGGTTTGTCGAAGTTTCCTGGGTGGAAAGGCTTGTGTGGTTTTCTGGTGGGTGAGTCTAGGTTTCCTCACTGTTACTAGCAAGAGATAAGAATGGGGAGAAAGCAGTCAAGCCAATGATCTCATTCCCAGGTAGCAGTGGGTACTGGTGCTTGGAT
>ML662927.1:344052-377835 GCA_007570785.1 Antilocapra americana
GCAGAGAGTGTTTTGCCTATGTTATCCTCTAGGAGTTTTATAGTTTCTGGTCTTATGCTTAGATCTTTGATCCATTTTGAGTTTATCTTTGTGTATGGTGTTAGAAAGTGATCTAGTTTCATTCTTTTACAAGTGGCTGTCCAGTTTTCCCAGCACCACTTGTAAAAAGTAGGAATAGAAGGAACATACCTCAACATAATAAAAGCTATATATGACAAACCCACAGCAAACATTATCCTCAATGGTGAAAAGCTGGAAGCATTCCCCCTGAAGTCAGGAACAAGACAAGGAGAGTGGGCACCCTTGTCTTGTTCCTGAAAAAAAAAAAAAAAAAAAAAAAAAAAAAAAAAAAAAAATAAAGAAATCAAATTTACTTATTAATCTCTTTACCAGGTCTGTACTTTAGTCCCTAGCACAGATTTATTGATATCTTTTTGTGATTTCTTTTTGAATAACAAAATATTTTAAACGGATGACAAAATCATCAGCAACTCAGCAGTCCTGGCAAATGTCAACTATTCCAAGCATTTTCTTGGTCAAGTTTTACATTATATTTAGTGGCGCCGTCATCCTCCCATGGGTCTAGGTTCCCAATGTGGCTATCATTGCTGATGTGCCCTAGCTGACAGACCTGTTCTTTCCCCTCTGTTCCATTCCACATCTGCCAGCTGAAAGTATGATTATCACCCAAGTCCCAGTTGAAATGCTTCCTCTTCCATGAAACATGGTCAAAACGTTCAACTGTAGATTGGTTTAGTTCTTTTAAACTCTTATGTTACATTGTTACTCTCTTGTAATATTCACTATGAAGCATAGAGAGGAAATTGTGGTGGATATGGCACTTAGATTCAGAAAATGCAAGCCAGAGATTCACATTACATTTCTGTGATTTACCAAATCTATGACCTTTGGCATCAAATTTGTCTATATGGGCCTCCTTCTCCACACCCACAAAACGTGGGTGATAATCACTAAGTGGAGTTGTTTTGGAGATTTCATTAACTAATATATGGAGAAATATGTAAAACACAACTTGAAATACATCAGATAAATATTAAAACACAAAACTCATATATTTTATCAAATTGAAGATCTCTTGATAACCGGGGTTATGCCCTGGTCAATTCTGCTTTGCACAACCCCATCTCAGATCTAGTTAGCAAATTGCTTGTTTTGTGGTAGTTACTCAATGTTTAAATAATTAATTTAAAAAATCGTTGTCTAATACTGAAGACATGTTACCTTGTGGCTTATTACCAAATCTTTAGTTTGCCATGTTAGAGTAAAGATGTTTTATCACAAATATTGTCTTTGATTTTGCTTGTAAAAGATGCATGTTTCAGGAGTAGATTGTATTGACTTTTCCTAGAAGATCATGGCATGTGATGATGATATATCTCATGTGTTAAAAGACTCTAAGCAGGACCTCACACCTTTGATCACACACTGTTTATTTTCCATTTACACCATTGCTCTCAGAGGTACCCTGAAGGGAGCAGTAAGACAGATGTATAACAAACCAGAAATAAGCTCTATTTGTAATGTAAGTTGGCTAATTCCTCGATGTATTTTTTTTTCTTTCTCTGTGATAACTGTATTCACATTTATAATAAGAAAAACTTATAAATTATACTTTTCTACCTGAAACAAGATTGAACACAAAGGAATAATATGAAAGATGTAATTATAATGTGCCAAAATAGGATCATTGCAAGTTGTTCACTTTTTCAGAATTTATTTTGGATGACACTAATAAATTGCATTTTAATTCAAATACAAACAAGGAAACCCAAATTACTAAGTAACTTTGCCAATCAACCTGTCAATACACTATAAAAAACTTTAGCAAAGAATTGCCCCTTGCAATTCTTGTACCTTGGACCCATACATAAAAATAATTACATTGTTCAAAGTGTCACCTTGTGACTCAAGTTTAAAATGCACTCCCCCACAGTGTCAATATGTCTTATCCATGAAACTTATAAATTTTGTTAGCAATAGAAACAGCATTTCTTAACTTTAATGGATTCAAAACCTTCAAGAGAATGATATTATGTGCCCCTAAACCAGCCCTGGGCATAACTGCAAGCAAGAAACTAAACATGTAAAACCAATCATAATAGCTGTCATTTATTAGGCACTACACATTTTAGATTTCTAAATGATATCTTTAATTTCCAAACTCTAACTTTCATTTCCAGAAAGAATGAAGGGGCTGAGTCAAAGAAGTAATGATGCTTAGTTGTGGATGCTTTAAATGATGAAAATAAAGTTCAATGACATAAAGAACAATATTGAATAGCAACCTGGAATGTTAGGTATGTGAATTAAGGCTAAATTGGATGTGCTCAAGCAGGAGATGGCAAGAGTGAAGACTGACATTTTAGAAATCAGTAAACTGGAATGGGCGAATTTAATTCAGATGAACATTATATCTACTACTCTGTGCAAGAATCCATTAGAAGAATGGAGTACCCTCATAGTCAATGAAAGAGTCCTAAATGCAGTACTTGGGTAAAATCACAAAAATGGCAAAATGATCTCAATTTCTTTTCAAGGCAAATCATTCAACATCATAGTAATCCAAGTCTATGCTCCAATCACTAATGCTGAAGAAGCTGAAGTTCAAAAGTTCTATGAAGACCAATAAAAACTTCCAGAACTAACACCAAAAGCAGATGTCCTTTTCATCATAAGTGGTTGGAATGCAAAAGTAGGAAGTCAAGAAATACCTTGAGTAATAAGCAACTTTGGCCTTGGAGTACAAAATGAAGCAGGGCAAAAGCTAAGAGAGTTTTGCCAAGAGAACACACTGGTCATAGCAAACACCCTCTTCCAACAACACAAGAGATAACTGTACACATGGACATCACCAGATGGTAAATAATGAAATAAGATTTATTATATTATTTGCAACCGAAGATGAAGAAGCTCTATACAGTCAGAAAAAAACAAGACTGCAAAAGCAGTGCTAAGGGGAAGGTTCATAGCAATACAGGGTTACCTCAAGAAACAAGAAAAAAGTCAAATAAATAACCTGACTTTACACCTAAAGCAACTAGAAAAGGAAGAAATGCAGAACCCCAGAGTTAGTAGAAGGAAAGAAATCTTAAAGATCAGGGCAGAAATAAATGTAAAAGAAATAAAAGAGACCATAGAAAAAGTCAACAAATCCAAAAGCTGGTTCTTTGAGAAGATAAAGAAAATTGACAAGCCATTGGCCAGACTCATTAACAAACAAAGGGAGAAAAACTAAGTCAACAAAATTAGAAGTGAAAAAAGAGAAATCACAACAGAAAACACAGAAATACAAAGGATCATAACAGACTATTATCAGCAACTATATGCAAATAAACTGGACAATTTGGAAGAAATGGACAAATTCTTAGAAAAGTACAACTTTCCAAAACTAAACCAGAAAGAGATAGATAATCTTAACAGACCCATCACAAGCACAGAAATTGAAACTGTAATCAGAAATCTTCCGAATCAATATAGTGAAAATGAGTGTACTACCCAAAGCAATCTATAGATTCAATGCAATTCCTATCAAGCTACCAGACGTCCTTTTCCAAGAACTAGAACAAATAATTTCACAATTTGTATGGAAATACAAAGAACCTCGTATAGCCAAAGCAGTCTTGAGAAAGAGGAATGGAAGTGGAGGAATCAACCTGCCTGACTTTAGGCTATACTACAAATCCACAGTCATTAAGACAGTATGGTACTGGCACAAAGACAGAAATATAGATCAATGGAAAAAAAATAGAAAGCCCAGAGATAAATCCACACATCTATGGACACCTTATCTTTGACAAAGGGGGTATGAATATACAATGGAGAAAAGACAATCTCTTTAACAAGTGGTGCTGGGAAAACTGGACAGCCACTTGTAAAAGAATGAAACTAGAACACTTTCTAACACCATACACAAAAATAAACTCAAATAGGATCAAAGATCTAATCATAAGACCAGAAACTATAAAATTCCTAGAGGAAAGCATAGGCAAAACACTCTCCGACATAAATCAAAGCAGGATCCTCTATGACCCACCTCCCAGAATATTGGAAATAAAAGCAAAAATAAACAAATGGGACCTGATTAAAATTAAAAGCTTCTGCACAACAAAGGAAACTATAAGCAAGGTGAAAAGACAGCCTTCAGAATGGGAGAAAATAATAGCCAATGAAGCAACGGACAAACAATTAATCTCAAAAATATACAAGCAACTCCTGCAGCTCCATTCTAGAAAAATAAACCACCCAATCAAAAAGTGGGCCAAAAAACTTAACAGACATTTCTCCAAAGAAGACATACAAATGGCTAACAAACACATGAAAAGATGTTCAACATCACTCATTATCAGAGAAATGCAAATCAAAACCACAATGAGGTACCACTTTACACCAGTCAGAATGGCTGCAATCCAAAAATCTACAAGCAACAAATGCTGGAGAGGATGTGGAGAAAAGGGAACCCTCTTACACTGTTGGTGGGAATGCAAACTAGTACAGCCACTATGGAGAACAGCGTGGAGATTCCTTGAAAAACTGGAAATAGACCTGCCATATGACCCAGCAATCCCACTGCTGGGCATACACACCGAGGAAACCAGAATTGAAAGAGACATGTGGACCCCAATGTTCATCACCACACTGTTTACAATAGCCAGGACATGGAAGCAACCTAGATGTCCATCAGCAGTCGAATGGATAAGGAAGCTGTGGTACATATACACAATGGAATATTACTCAGCCATTAAAAAGAATGCATTTGAATCAATTCTACTCAGGTGGATGAAACTGGAGCCTATTATACAGAGTGAAGTAAGCCAGAAGGAAAAACAACAATACAGTATACTAACGCATTTATATGGAATTTAGAAAGATAGTAACAATAACCCTGTATGCGAGACAGCAAAAGAGACGCAGATGTATAGAACAATCTTTTGGTCTCTATGGGAGAGGGCAAGTGTGGGATGATATGAGAGAACGGCATTGAAACATGTTAATCATCATATGTGAAATCAATCGCCAGCCCAGGTCTGATGCTCAGGGCTGGTGCACTGGGATGACCCATAGATAGGGAATTGGGAGGGAGGTGGGAGGGGGGTTCTGGAAGGGGAACACATGTATACCCATGGCGTATTCATGTCAATGTATGGCAAAACCAACACAATGATGTAAAGAATATATATATATATATAAAGAAAGCTGATGCTTTTGAACTGTGGTGTTGGAGAAGACCCTTGAGAGTCCCTTCAACTCCAAGGAGATCCAACTAGTCCATCCTAAAGGAAATCAGTCCTGAATATTCATTGGAAGGATTGATGTTGAAGCTGAAACACCAATACTATGGCCACGGGATGTGAAGAGCTGACTCCTTTGAAAATACCCTGATGTTTGGAAAGATTGAAGGCAGGAGCAGAAGGGGATGACGAAGGATTAGACGGTTGGATGGCATCACCAACTCAATGGGGATGAGTCTGAGTAAACTCCAGCAGTTGATGATGGACAGGGAGGCCTGGCGTGCCTCCATGGGGTTCACAAAGAGTCAGATGCAATTGAGCAACTGAAATGAATTGAACTAAACTGAACTGAAGTAAAAGGGATGAAGAAGAGGTGGCAAGAATATACATAACAGTTATATCAAAATGTCTTATGGAACCAGATAACCACAATGGTGTGGTCATTAGGAGTCAGACATCCTGGTGTGCAAACTCAAGCGGGCCTTAGGTCGCATCTCTACAAACAATGCTAATGGAGGTGATGGGATTTCAGCTGAGCTATTAGAAATTCTTAAAGATGATGCTGTTAATGTGCTGCACTCAGTATGTTAGCAAATTTGGAAAGCTCAGCAGTGGACACAGGACTGGAAAAGGTCAGTTTTCATTCCAATCCCAAAGAAAGGTAATGTCAAAGAATCTTCAAACTACCATACAATTGTGCTCATTTTACATGCTAGCAAGGTAATGCTCAAAATCCTTCAAGTTAGGCTTCAGCAATACATGAACCAAGAATTTACAGATGTAGAAGCTAGAATTAGAAAGGCAGAGGGACCGGAGATCAAATTGCCAACATCCAGTGTATCACAGAAACATTAAGAGAATTTGAGAAAATCATCTACTTCTGCTTCATTAACTACGCTAACCCCTTTGTATGGATCAGAACAAAGTGTGGAAAATTCTTAGAGATGGGAATACCAGACCATGTTATTTGCCTCCTGATAAACTTGTATGAATGTCAAGAAGGGACAGTTAGAACCAGACATGGAATGAAGGACTGGTTCAAAGTTGAGAAAGGAGTACATCAAGGCTGCATATTGTTACCCTGCTTATGTAACATATAAGCAAAGTGTGTGTGTGCTTATGTGTTTAGTCACTCAGTCATGTCCAACTTTTTGTGACCCCATGGACTGTAGCCCACCAGGTTCCTCTGTCCATGGGGATTCTCCAGGCAAGAATATTGGATTGTGTTGCCATGTCCTCTTCCAGGGAATCTTCCCAACTCAGGAATCAAACCCATGTCTCCTGCATTGCAGGTGGATTCTTTACCACCATCTGAGCCACCAAGGTACATCATGCAAAATTCGGGACTGGATGAATCACAATCTGGAATCAAGATTGTTGGGAGAAATATCAACAACCTCAGATATGCAGATGATACCACTCTAATGGCAGAAAGTAAAGAGGAATTAAAGAGTCTCTTTATGAGGGTGAAAGTGAAAAACCTGGCTTGAAACTCAGTATTCCAAAAACTAAGATCACGGCATCCAGTACCATCACTTCTTTGCAAATAGATGTGAATAAGTGGAAATAGTGACAGATTTTCTTTTCTTGGGCTCCAAAATCAGTGTAGATGGTGATTGTAGCCATAAAATTAAAAGATGTTTGCTCCTTGGAAGAAAAGTGATGTCAGACCTTGACATCATATTTAAAAGTAGAGACATCACTTTACCGACAAAGGTCTGTATATTCAAAGCTATGGTTTTTCCGGTAATCATGTACTCATGAGAGTTGGACCATAAGGAAGGCTGAGTGCCAAAGAGTGGATGCTTCGAAATTGTGCTGCTGGTGAAGACTCTTCAGAGTTCCTTGAACTGCAAAGGATAAAATCAATCAGTCCTAAAGGAAATCAACACTGAATATTCACAGGAAGTTCTGATGCTGAAGCAACAATACTTTGGTCACCTGATATGAAAAGCAAACTCGTTGGAAAAGACCTTGATGCCAGGAAAGATGGAAGGCAGAAGAAGGAGACAGAGGATGAGATGGTTGAATGGCATCATTGACTCAATGGATGCCACTGAATCTGAGGAAACTCTGAGTTCGAGGAAAGTCAGGGAGATAATGAAGGACAGGGAAGACTGGCATGCTGCAATCCATGGGGTTGCAAAGAGTTGAACACAGCTTAGCACTGAACAACAACAATACATAAGTATCATGTCCTATTTAATAAGTATGGACGTGAGACTCACTTCAGTTAAGTAAATTCCATCAAGTTGCATAGTAAGGAACTACATAGCTTAGTCAGCTTTTTCTGACCAAAGCCTTTGTTTCTTTGTATTTTGTCAAAACAAAATAAAAATAATTGCTAGCTGTCAAGGAAGACTTCTAAACTCTGAGTGTTCCAAAATCAAGTGCTTTGAGGGCAAGTTTACATTTTAACTTCATTCCAAGAATTATTTTTTCTTCATAGCTATTTCTTTTTAAGGGATTTTGATCAGAATGATTTATTCTTTTTTCATGATCATGGTAAAGCAAGAAGGGTACTGGATGATCTCAGCTCCTTAGTGCTAAATATTTTGTATCATGGTTAAAACATAGTGACTTTTTCTTCCTTTTCTTTAATAACAAAATTTTAATGGGAGGTATATGGAAAGCATAATTAGCAGTATTTATGTAGTACAAATGGGAAAACAATGTTGGTATTATATTTAAAAGGAAATTATATTCAGCTTTTTTAGCATATATGAATTGTACATCTGTATACAATATAGGTACACAATATTGATCTATAACAATTCTCTATATTTAAGTATTATGTCTTTAGTGATAATTGTCCATTTCATTTAAGCTGCAAATGTGGTGGTCATAAAGTTGTTTGAAATTATTTATAAACAAACTATGGGATATATAGTGATATCTCCTGTTTCATTCCTGATATTGGTAATTTGTGTCTCCTATTTTTTATCTTAACTGATGAAAAAAAATCTTAAAAACTCATCATAAACACTCATCATTTTAGGCCCTATTCTTTGTAAAAATCCAAACTTCATTGTCATATATTTCATTTTTGTTGAATCTGAAGAACTTTCTATAACATTTCTTTTACTTCAGGACTGCTTGAAATATTCTCTCTGCTTCATTTTGTTCTTAAAATTTCTATAATTCTTCATCTCCAAGAAAATTTCTATAATTCTTCATCTCCATGTATTTTTTCTAGATATAGACACCTAGGTTCCTGGAGAAGGGAATGGCAACCGACTCCAGTATCCTTGCCCGGATAATTCCATGGATAGACCATGGGTTGCAAAGAGTCAGACATGACTGGGTGATTTTTAAAAAAGACATCTAGTTTATCAATTTTGTTTGTTGTAGCACTTTAAAAATGTTGTCAAAGTGTCTTCTGATTTTCATAATTTATTACAAGAAGTCTGTAATATGTCTTTGCATTCATCTACAGGTAGCATGCTCTTTTTTCCCCTCCTGCATTTAATTTTATTTCTCTACTTGATTAAATATTTGATTATGATGACTTCAGCTTGGTCTTCTTTGTATTTATCTTCCTGTGGTTAACTGAATTCCTTGGTTCTATGAACTTACAATGTTTTCAGTCAAATGTACTAAATTATATCCATTTATCCTCAAATGATTCTGTTATCATCTTTCTCCCTTTTCTTTCTTAGATTTCTGAAATACACATATTGAATGATATAGCATCATGCACTTATTCCCAGTGCTCTGAAGAGTTTTTAATAAAATTTTTGGAATAGTTTTAGATTTACTGTAAAGATGTGAAACTTGTATAGCAAGTTCACATACAAGAAAATCCCATAGCCATCTTCCCTAGTGTTAACATCTTACACTGGTATAGTGTATATATCATAAGAAATGAGTCAACACTGATTTATTATTATTAACTAAAGTTCATACTTAGTTCAATATTTCTTAAGTTTTACCTGTTGTCCTTTATATACTTCAAGATCTTATGCAGAGCACTGTATTATATTTGGTAATTTGTTTCCTTAGTTTCTTCTTAGCTATTTTTCAAACTTTCTTTGTCTCTGATGACCTTGACAGCTGTGAGAATTACTCATGAGGTGTTTTGTAGAATATCCCTCAACTTGGATCTGTCAGATGTTTTCTTATTATTAAACTGAAGCTATAAGTTTTAGGGAAGAATACCACAGAGATGAGCTCTTATTTTCATCACACCATATCAGGGCTACATGATATCACGTGACATAGCACATTAACTTTAAACACCTAGCCAAAGTAGTGTATGCCATGTTTTCCACAGTAAACTTACTCTTCCCTTTCCATACACTATTTTTTCAAAGCAAATAATTGAATGTTGCCAGCACTCAATGAAAAGAGGACTTTAGCTCCACTTCTTGAGTATGGCATGATCAACATAAATTATTTTCAATTCTTCTGTAGAAGAGATTTGTCTCTTGTCTTCAATTTATTTATTTACTCAGTAATTTATTTATATCAGATATTTACTGTATAGTTTGCATTATAGCTAAATACTATTTTATTAATTTTGTATTTCATATTATTCCAGCTTGGACCACTAGGGGCTCTTTCTGCGTCCTTTGGACAATCCCCAATTCTTTTACTTTAGATCACCCTGTGGTATTACAAGACAGTCCAAGCTCATATTGTATATTTCCTGCCCTAGTCCTAGAATCAGCCATTTCTTCAAGAAACCCTGATTAATTTTTTTAAAAGAATTATACTAGAAAACAAATTCTGAGCCCTAGGTATGTTGGTTGCTAGTTAGTTGTCATCAATTCTAGGCCCTCTCAACTGATACAATGAGTGAGTATATGTACATATACACAATTTTGTATATATCCATACCTATAAATATTTCTATATGTAGCCATCTGAATCTATATTAAGCTAAATATAATTTTATACTGATATTTTCAACTTAATCCACCAACATATATATCATTCTAGCCTTTTGTCTTGTTTGCTTAGCTTCCACATTCCAAAAGTGAGTAACTGAGTTTCCACAATCCATCATATATTTGCTTAGGTATCCAGTTCCGGTATACATGTCGAGTGGTTTTAGAATTTTTAGCCTATACGCCAATGGGAAACTGGGTCATCCAACAGTCTGCAGTGTTTATGTAAATTCTTTTGCTTTTACTGTCATAGTTTCCATTCATAGTCACCTTCACTCCCACCCTCCTCATTGAGATTATTTAATACATTTGCTGTTCAGTTTGTTTTGTTTGACAGTTAAATGAAGATTTGGGGGGGGTTGATTTTAATGATTTCTTATTTGATTTTTTTGGATGATGATTTTAAAGTTTTGGACTTTGATTTTAAGCTTTGTTTTGAAGCTTTAGGAGGGTGAGTCTAGAGTAGCGTGTACTCTTGGACAAGTCTACTGATTGCTTAAAGTATTAGGGTGAGCATTTTGAAGATATTTCATCCCTGTGTGTGTGTGAGGGGGAACCAAAGAAACAGTCCTTGACATCTGGGAATTTTTCTGACTCATAACTAGGCTTCAGTGCTGTTAGAAGCTGGCTTGGCACTCACCTAAGCCATATTCTAACCCATATTCTCTAGTTAGATATAAACAATCTCACAGAACATCAATTTCAGACCATGATAACATGAAATAAAACAAGGCCATTTTAGAAGTTTGTCTAAGCACAAAATAAGATCACTGTGTAACCCACAAAATATTAATATCCCTTTCTCTCTGCTAATAGGAGCAAATGCTGCTTTTCTAATAATAATTTTATATTTGCCCTAGTTTGCCCTCCTAAAAGATTTATTTTAATATCCACTCCTAGTACTGCCTCTGTTTTCTAACAGCATCAAATCAAGAGTAAAGCATTACTTCTTTAGACCCTTTTTCAAGTCACCCGACCAAAGCCAAAACCCTATAATAGGTTCTTTCTAACACCCTCTTACTGAGATGCCCTGGTGTTCATTAGCCTTCACTGAAATGAGTAATAAACCTGACTTCTTCATTTATTCATGTGTTTCTGGAGGGCAGTGGCAGTGAGTTCTGGAAAATTTTCAATTTATGACTCATAAGCAATCATTCTTTCTTGGATGTCACAAAATTCATCCTGCAAATGTGTTAATTAGTAGTCAGACAAATGTTCAAAAAGCCCCCATGAAGATATCTGGAGTTCTTTTTCTGAATAGCTCCTTCCTTTCCATTATTCTGCTATGAAAATTTCAATTATTTCAACCTACCTAAATTCCAATGTCTACTCTTCAACTTATTGAAACAATAGTGGTTTACTTAAATTCTTCTTTCCTTTGCCACAGTACAAATTTACCTCCTGGGAAGGAGTTGGAATGATTGTAGAGCTCACCTTGTTTATTTCCCTTCTCTTAGCGATCACAGTCCTGCACTGACCATCGTAGGGATCTCTGAAAAGAGATTGTTTCAAACGTTTATTTTTTAATTTTCTAGTTTTTGAATTGGGAGGGAAAGTGCTAAATTGGTTATTCCTTCATGGGCAGAAATAGAAGCTGTTTAATTGCTTTTTAAAATTGAATCATACCATATATTTATTTGCTATTTGCTGTCCCCACTTCAACCCTTTGAAAATATATAAAAGATACATTGTAGATTAAAATCTTTCACTTTATTTAATATTTTGTTAATATTTTATAAAATATAAGGACTATTATGTATATAATCAGGGCACTTTTGATGAACATCACTTTCAGTGTGTATGTTTGTGCATATGGTATTTTTTGCCTGTACAAACAATATTGCATTATTCTATTTATTTTGACATCCATATGCCCAACAAACATTCATTGAGATGTACCTATGTGCCAGGCAATATGCATTAAAATGATCATGGTTCCTACTGCTAAAACTATGAAAGGGAAAAAAGTATCATTGCCTATTTCTGAGAAATGTATTTTAATTTTCCAGGGTAGACCTTCTGTAACATCTATCAGAATTTTACAGAATCCACTTTAAATTTCTCTGAAGTATTTCTCTCATAAATTCATTTTAAAACAATAAGTTTATACATAAGTTGTGATTGTACTCATCTAACTTCAAATTGCCTTTTTGGATAGTGTGTAATTGGGAGTCAGATTTATTTGCTGCATTCATCTCATTTTCTAATAGCTTATTTAGAGTACTGACAGAAGCAATGGGCTCTAGGTGGGAAGTAGGTAGTATGTGGTTAAACAAAACAAATGAAGAAAAAGAAAAGCAAAAATCCTTGGAATTTTTGACCTGAAGAAACACAATCACAGAGTTTCACACTAGTCAACAGCTTTGCACTGTGGGATGAGAATGGCATATGAAGAACCAGAAACGAATTATAGCATTTTCTTCCCTCTTGGTAATTTATTCTCTGTGCTATCTAAGTCAAAAGGAAAACTAGCACTTTTGATTAGTGGGAAACAGTTCTTTCTCACTAGAAAATGAAGAACAAAGGAAAAGGTGTTTAATGTGAAACTGGCTTTGAAACATAAACCACAGTCATAATTTACCATTCACTATATTTAAAATGTTTCTCTAAGACTTCTAACATTACTCATTACAGTTTATATTTATTGTGTTAATGAAAAATTAGAAGTTTTTAGAAAACATATAAAGAATACTTGAGTTGCTCTTTGGTTGCTACATCATGTCTGACACTTTTGTAACCTGGAGTGACTTGCCATTCTTCTCTCCAGGGAATTTTCCTGACCCAGGAATCAAACCTGCATCTCTTGCATTGGCAGGTGAATCGTTTGCCACCTGGTCTAAGGATAGGCAGCTAATACAAGGTAAAGTCAGGTTTCAAGCCCAGGTCTGTATGAATATGTCATCTTAATTCTTTCCTCCCATGTTCTATTGCCTCTATATAGTGCCTGTATAAAATTCTTAGTCTCTTTAAAGGGAATAATTGTTTCCTATGGTTAATTTCCACTGAATATTCTCAGAAGAAGCATTTTACATAATGTGTATGACTTCTGGTCCTAGGACTAGGGTTAATACCATTAATTTAGATGTTCATTTCCCTAATTCTATTCTTCTATTTGAAGGTTAATGTAGTGAGATGAGGCAAGGTTCTCCTTAATGTCAGCTCTGCCTCTACTTGCTCTGGTGCTATTGATTGATACTTGACTTTACGACCTAGGGGCAAGAAAGATGTTTCCTATTCTACTAAGATCAATAATAAGACCTTTCCCAACATCCCATCATCTCCATGGGTTTCACTCTTTTCCACTCTAAAGGAGAGGGAACATATTTTCTTTCTTTTTCTTGCTTTAAAAACACAAATTTATTATCTTTTAGTTTTAGAAGTCAGAAGTCTGAAATGAGTCTCACTGGACTAAAATCAAGGTATCAACAGGGGCTTCTGGAGGATCTAGGTAAAAATTCATTTCCTTGCCTTTTCAGCTGTTTTTTTTAACATATTTTCTTTTTGTTGTTTAGTTGCTTAGTTGTTACCAACTCTTTGCGACTCCATGGACTGCAATATCCCAGGCTTCCCTGTCTTTCACCATCTCCCAGAGTTTGCCAAACTCATCATGTCCACTGAGTCGGTGATGCCATCTAACAATCTCATCCTCTGTTGTCCCCTTCTCCTTCTGCCCTCAATCTTTCCCAGCATCAGGGTCTTTACTAGTCAGTTGGCTCTTTGCATCAGGTGGACAAATTATTAGAGCTTCAGCTTTAGCATCAGTCATTTCAATGAATATTAAGGGTTGATTTCTTTTAGGATTGACTGGTTTGATCTCCTTGCTGTCCAAAGGACTCTCAAGAGTTTTCTCCAACACCACAGTTCAAAGGCATCAATTCTTTGACACTCAGCCTTTTTTTACTGTCCAACTCTCACTTCCATACTGGAATAACCATAGCTTTGACTATAAGGACTTTTGCTGGCAAAATAATATCTCTGCTTTTTAATATGCTGTCTAGGTTTGTCATTGCATTTATTCCAAGAAGCAAGTGTCTTTTAAATTCAAGGCTGCCGTCACCGTCCACAGTGATTTTGGAGCCCAAGAAAATAAAGGCTGTCACTGTTTCCTTTGTTTCCCCATCTACTTGCAAGGAAATGATGGGACTGGATGCTATAATCTTCATTTTTTGAATGTTGAGTTTTAAGCCAGCTTTTTCACTCTCCTCTTTCACCTTCATCAAGAGGCTCTTTAATTCCTCTTTGCTTTCTGCTATAAGGGTGGTATCATCTGCATATCTGAGGTTATTGATATTTCTCCCAGCAATCTTGATTCCAGCTTGTGTTTCATCCAGCCCAGCATTCACATGTTGTACTCTGCATGGAAGTTAAATAAGCAGGGTGACAGTATACAGCCTTGACATACTCCTTTCCCAATTTGGAATCAGTCTGTTGTTCCATGTCCAGTTCTAAATGTTGCTTCTTAACCTGCATACAGATTTCTCAGGAGGCAGGTAAGGTGGTCTGATATTCCCATCTCTTTAAGAATTTTTCACAGTTTGTTGTGATCTACACAAACAAAGGCTTTAGTGTAGTCAGTGAAACAGAGGTAGATGTTTTTCTAGGATTCTCTAGCTTTTTCTATGATTCAAAGGATGTTGGCAATTGTGCCAAAAGCTATGTAACTCAAGTGATGCCAAAACATATATGGTCCTGTCCCTTCTCCTGGAGAGTAGTTCATAGCCCACTAGAATAAACAGACACTGAAACAAATAATTAAACGTGATGTGTCATGGACTATAAAACACAATATTTTAGTACAATTCAGAACAGAGAATGAGTACTTTTGTGAGAAAGAAATCAGAGAAGGCTTCAGGTAAAAAGTGATATTTGATCTAGGTCTTAAAGGATGCTAATGATAATAATAGTAAAACTTTCGTTGAGTGGTTTCTACGTATCAAACACTCTGGTAAATGCTTTATATACTCTATTTTCTTTAATTGTCCCAGTAAAATTGTAAGTCTGTTAGTATTATGACTGTCATTTTATAGACTCAAAGTCACACAGTCAGTAAGGTCAAAATTGCAATTCAACCCTATGACTCCTCATTTGTAAATAAGTAAATATTATTTTAGTAGCTGTTCTAGATTGGTGGTTCTCAAACAAGGCTAATTTTACCCCCCTAGGGGATGTTTGACAAGATCCTGGGATATTTTGGGCTACCTTAGCTGAGGTATACTACTGGTATCTAGTGGTTAGAGGCCAGTGATACTGTTAAACAAACTACAATGCATAGGATAGACATCCACAATAAACAGTTATCTGGACCAAAATGTCAATAGTTGGTTAACAAATCCTGCTGATGTTGAAAAGTCCTGTTTTAAATGTTTAGGGTACAGTAGGAAAAAAATGTTCCTAAAATCAATCATCTTATACTCTTTAGGTATAGAGAGAAGAGAAACAAAATTAATAATGACAGATTGTGAAAAGTCCTATGAAGAAAAATAAAGCAGAGTATCAAAATGTGGAAAATATATATTAACTTAGAAAGAAAATATCTCTCTGTGAAAGTGACACTAGTGCAGAATGGAATAAAGGAAAAGGCCCTGTGAATATCCAGGGAATAGACAGTGCAAAGACCCTGAAGCAAGAGCATGCTTGGCATATTCCAGGACTAGTAAGGAGCCAGTGGGTGTACAAAGAGGTGAATGGTGCAGAGAATGCTAGAAGATTATGACAAGGAGGCAGTGGAAGGCTAGATCATGTGAGACTTTGTAATCCATGATAAATAGATTGAAATTTATTCTAAGTATAGAAGGTAAATAACATAATGAGATTTGCACTTCTTTAAGCAGAACATGGTAGCTTGCATGGGGAGGACAAACCACCTGAGAAACTCCTATTTCCATTAGTATGTCTGGCTGAGAATCCAAACCAAAATCTTACTAAAAAAATTAAAATATTGAATAAAAAACCATCTTCTTAAAAACATTGGAAAACTAGAAAGTTAGTAAGAATTTATTGTGGAAAAATATATATGAAGACAGGTTTCTGAAATCAACGAAGTTAATTTTGTTGCCAAACATGTAGAAGTTGAGCTTTGAGGCTGTGGGGAAGGAAGGCAATGCCTAGGACTTTCACAAGATGGAGAGTTTAATAGGAGACCCTATTCACAAATTTAAACTTCATAAATTTACAATTTCAGTGTAAAGGTGAACTAGAAGTAAACCTGACTGCTCCACATATATCCCTAATGGACAGCAAGGGGAATTGCCTTAGAGATGCAGACATGAAGCAGGGAGACACATAGATTTTTGCAGTTTAGAGCTGTTCAATCCTGTTCTTGAATGCATTACTGCAATTTTACAATGGATTCCTGCTGAGTCCTCCTGTCCTTATGGATTGGGATGTCTGACAGGATCCAGCTCTTAATGTGCAGCTTTGTCTCTGTGATCACTTCAAGTCCCATGCTTAGATATTCTAACTCTACCATCCAGGAGAGTAGCACAGCAGGAGCTGCTTTTCAAATGGTTTATAATTCTCTGTTGCATATGGCATAGACTTGAGATTAGCATCTGAGTGGAGAGCCACAATATTCACTATACTGGCCAATTGTGAATGAGAGAATTGTGCTAATTGGAGATAATGTCTGTAAATCATACCATGACATTTCAGATCTTTCAGATTTGCAGCTTACCATTAGAGATCCCTTGCAACCCTAAAACAATCTAATGAATTCCATTTCACTGTCTAATCTATGATCAATTCCAATGAGATTACTTCCTGTTCTATTAATTTGGCTCCTACTTCTGTCTTTCTTACATTGTTCCTCCTTCCTTTAATCCTTTACCCTCCCACCTTCTCCCCATGTTTAATTGTTACCAGTCCCTAAAAGGCCAGCATAAATATCCCAAAGGCCCTCATTAATTATTCTAAATTGTCTTCTCTGAATTCTAATGGCACTCCAACTTATGTGTTACTTGTTTTAGAGTTATTTGTATCTACATAGGACATCTACCAGACAACAGCTCTTTGGTGGAAGTATCTAAGTTTGACAAAGCCACAGAATTATTCAGTACACAGAAACAAGCAATTTACACTCCTTGAATAGCAGTAAATCCTTGGAACTATTTCTTGTCCTCTTCATTATTAAGGTAAATATATGAGAAAACAAGGCTGTGAGGAATAGGTAGGAACCAATGCAAATAGTAAAACTTGAAGCATAGATAGAAAGGAACAAAATGTGCTAAATAGGCTCTTCAAGGGATTTTTTTCTTGGCACATATTATCTGGTTACCTCTTCATCTTTCATTTGAAAGTTCAGCTGCCAGAGCAGAACTTTCCCTCACACAGGTCAGCAGGAACATAGAGAGTATTATCAACTGGATTCTATGCACTAATAAACTAAGGCACCAAGTGGTGACAGGTTCTCTATGTCCATCCAATAAGGCATCACTATGCCTCAAAGTCCAAACGTGCTCATATGGGCTGAGCTAATTAGGCATACTCTAATGCAAATGGCTGATAATGAAAGTATTGAACTTTACAGAGGGTGAAGAGAGAGATGAAGGGGGAAATATTTCACTTACCAGTAAGGATCACAGAAGGATGTACAGGTTCCAGAACCTCATTATGTTAATATATTCAAGAAAAAAGAAATAATCAGTCTAAGGGGACAGACACATGCAAACTAAACTCATCTTCATTAGAGAAAAACATTCTGTGTCTCTTTAGAAATGGCGATTCTAACAGCCTAGTAGACTAGCAATATGGAGTCACATAATAGAACCACAGCATGTCTGAACTGAAAATTTAGTCAGCATATTAAATTCTCTCATTTTACATATGAAAAAACTGAGACAATTAAAAGGGATATGATTTGTACAAGGTCATAGAGCTAGTTTATGGCAGAGCTTGAGACAAAACTCAAAATTCCTAATTCATAAGCCAGTCATTATCAATTCACACATATATGTGGAATACCTGATATGGGCCAGACACAGTAAGCCACAAGCCCCAAAATATAATGTGAGGGACTGACTAAAGCACACTGACACTGTCCTTTTTCTCATGAAGGACCAGCAGCTGACTAGCTTTTCTGAGTAGTTAAGTCCTACTTGAAATTCTTTCCAACAGGGATAATAACAGCAAAAGCTTTTTATCAACTTCTCCTTTAAATCATTTAAAAATCTCTCTTCACTGTACAAGTGTTGAACAATAGAAATGCATATTAAAATTTTTCAATAGCCACAATAAAAACATTTAAACATTGAAATTAACTTTAAAAGTAGATTTGGTTTAACCCAATAAAGCTAAATTATTATTTCAACATATAAAAATGTTAATAACATGTTACACATTATCTTCTGAAATCTAGTGTGTATTTCCTACTTGCAGCACATCTCCACTTGAACTGACTACATGTCAAGGGTGCAATAACCACATGTGGCTAGTTCTAGCTGGTTGCTACTGTACTAAACAACACAACTCCATAACATATACTAGAAAAACCAGCCCCTGAAGCATTTCAGAAAAGTAATTAAAATACAATCACAACATAGTACATTTAATAATCCAATAAATTACAAAAAGTGGAAAACACTTTTTCAAATGGAGTCCTGTGAACTTCAATTAACTGTCCTACTTCCCTTGGTTATTCTATACCATGCCTGAGTACACTAGGTCACTAAAAAGGTTAAATGAAAAGTAGCAAAAAGAACATTAAAATAAAATGTTATATTAAACCCAATAGGCTTTGAATGATTTCTGGCCTTCATTTATTCCAAGTTTTTATAATTGGGATTAAATATTATTTTCACAGTTTTAAGCCAAAACAGATAATAACAGAAACAGAGCGACTTTTCTGGTAAGGCATTAGGGACTAAACCATCCATTCCAAACTACAGTTTCTTTTTTCCCAATATCAAGACTGTCAAGACTAGTTTTCACAAAACGAACATCACTTTCACTTTACATGGAAGGAATTGCTAAGTAGGCTAGAGGTTCCAAACCCATTACCTGTTCATCATCTGGTTAATAGATATTCATCCTCTATAACCTTGGAGAAATTTTCCCACGAAATTCAAATGCAATATACAACTCATATTTCTGATCCCTGTGTTGCAAAATATGGCTTGACAGTATTACAGGAACTTTAAAATGAGAACATTTTAGAAATTCCAGAATTTATGGTCACAGTAGTTATAAATAAATGAAATACTACAACAAATTTTGGATCCTAGGAAGATGTGGCCTAATGTTATAGTAGCAGGCCTGGAAAAGGTGTTTTCTCCAAAATCATTAAAAACTATCCTCTTACAGGTGTGTGTTGTGCTAAATCACTTCAGTATGTCCGACTCTTGCAACCCTGTGAATTATAACCCACCAGGCTCCTCCATCCATGAGATGCTCCAGGCAAGAACACTGGAGTGGGATGCCATTTTCTTCTCCATGGCATCTTCCCAACCTAGGGATAGAACCCATGTCTCTTATGTCTCTTGCACTGGCAGGTTGATTCTTTATCACTAGCATCACCTGGGCAGAATTTTCCTATTACTCTAAACAGTAAATATTTTAGGGAAAATGAGATACAAATCTTGGCTGCTCCTCAATTTTTGTTTCATGTGTCTTGCTTGATGAAATGTAATTTTCCTGAAAACTTTAAAGCATGTTATTTCATTTCTAGGTATCTGGAGGAAAAATCTTTATTTATCATTTGGCAGTAATTTTAAAATGCACTGCTCTAATTACTAAGAAGATAAACAATGAAAGTTTACATGCCATATGGTTTTAAATGATTAGAAGATTATGTGTTTAAAGTAAATGTCAGAAATTTTATTTTCTTAGTTTATTTTAAAGTGGGGACACCTCCATTTTTGCAAATTGAAGTGTCCCTAATTCCTTAGGGGCAGAAATCTGCTGATGATTATGTTGCTCATTGTGTAAATTCTTGTTTTGCTGCAAGTTTTCATTTTCGTCTCAGGTTCAAAGTATTTGTTAGCAAAATAAGCCACTCGTTATATACTAATGAATAATGTAAATATTTATTAAAGAATTACCTACCTTACTTTCAACATACTAATATTAAAAAAGAGAAAGAAATAGAAAGAGCAGAGAATACATCACCAAATTGGGTTTTGACCAACATCTAGGTTTAAACAGCACTGGGAAGTCCCATATCACAGTACATCTGAAATCCCAATTGGGAAAGGGTCCCACACGGCAGCATCCACTCTGTGGGTGAGACTTCAAAGACTGCAGTTTGGTTCCTCCTTATATAATCCCAGGATGGATGCAAATTGATCACCATCAATCTGTAATCAAATTGCAAGCTTAGTTTCATGTTAATGATGTTTGTTTTGAAAAGCTTAGAATGTTGCTAAGCCTGGGGCTTGGTTGGCCACGCCCCCTTCAGGGATTCAACAATCTCAAGATTCCTCCCCCATCTTATCTAAGGTGCTGCAAGTCTTGAGCTCACAGCAGGCAGCCACTTACAGTTACTCTCAGCTAGGGCAGTGTCCAGGCAGGTTAGAAGGAAGGTCAGAGGCCTGCTATGCTTTGTCTCTGAAGCCTAAATAAAACTATTTTTTTAAAACTTCCCTATCAATTCTGCAATAATACAAGTATCTTGGAGCATTTGAAAACTAGAGAGTAGCCTAATGAATGTGACCAGGATGTTATGTCCAGTTCAGTTGCTCAGTTGTGTCCAGCTCTTTGCGACCCCATGGACTGCAGCATGCCAGGCTTCCCTGTCCATCACCAACTCCTGGAACTTGCTCAAACTCATGTCCATCAAGTCGGTGATGCCATTCAACCATCTTAACCTCTGTCATCCCCTTCTCCTCCTGTCTTCAGTCTTTCCCAGCATCAGGGTCTTTTCTAGTGAGTCAGTACTTTGCGTGAGGTGGCCAAAGTATTGGAACTTCAGTTTCAGCATCAGTCCTTCCAATGAATATTCAGGACTTATTTCCTTTAGGATAGACTGGTTCGATGTTATGCAAGGAGAATCAAATCATGTCATGTGAGGAATGGTCAAGTGAAATGGAGAAAGACTGTGGAAGATCCCAATTTTAACATTCATCTCTGTATCTCTCTCACCTCCAATTCTAATCCAACTACCAGTTTACTCTCCTTACCAGCCTAGCGGCTGAGGCAAAAAACCTATGGGATCCCAAGACTATAAAAACCAAGCCCCAGCTCTGCTGCAGTCCTTACAAAGAAAATTAGAGCATGAATTTGTTCTTCTTGTGACTCAAGCTAAAGCCTGGTGATTTGCTGCAGAGCTCAGGAATGAGGAGCTGCTGGGAAGAATTTGGCAAGAGGAGATCTACAAGTTCTCTTAGAAGATGAGTAGCAGTCTCCCTAGCTCACTTTTTGCTATGAAAAGCTTTTAAGAAGTGATATGAGTCTTCTATCCCCTAAGAGATAGAATGGACATGTTTCCAACTAAGGAGACCATAGAACAGAAATACTTCCTGCTGGTACCTTGACAGGGAGCTGATGACTTGCTAGGTGGTACATCAGCAAACTACCAGGACAGAAACTACCATGTTACCTGACACAGGCATGACCAACAGTGTCTAGTGAACCTTTAAAGTTTCATTTAAGCTCTGAGAGTAAATAGATATATGAGTAAGTAAAGGAAAATAACTAATTTAAGACAATTCATTGGCAAGAAAACTACCAGACAGAACAAAGTAACAGGAGGTTACTAGTACAAGGAAGCTGCTAGAGGAGATGGATGACAAAAATTTTAATAAAAACACTTAAAGACATTCAATTATTGCATGAAAAGACTACAGAATGACAAGAAATGTGTTTTGAAGTTAAATTTTCAGTTGATAAGGTGGAGAGGATGATATTATTGAAAGCAAAATGAAATGCCTGAAGGACTTAGTAGAAAAAAAAAAACTCAAAACACAAGGCACAAATAAAGAGGTGTAAATCTGAACTGAAATTCAAAGAAACAGATCATGGAAATGAATAGGAGGTCCAGAAAGAGAAAATTCAACAGAAGTAATCATTAGTCAAATAATTGAAAAGATGTGAATGAATCTATTGAAAAGACTGAGGAATTTACAGAAAGGACTCATTAAGGAACATACAGTTAGGCACGAGTGTGCACCTGTTAAGTTGCTTCAGTTGTGTCCAACTCTTTGCAACACCACAGAACGTAGCCCACCAGGCACCTCTGTCCATGAAATTCTCCAGGCAAGAATACTGGAGTGGGTTGCCATGCCCTCCTCCAGGGGATCTTCGCGATCCTGGGATAGAATCCACATCTTGGCAGGTGGGTTCTTTACCATTAGCGCCACCTGGGAAGCCTTACAACTAGGCGTATATTTATTTTAAAATTATCCCAAACTACAAAATAAATAGAAAACAAGCATCTGGAAAGAAGAAAGTAGTTTTTTTTTAAAATCAGACAAATATGAAGTTTGTCATGTCTAATGCCAGCAAGTAGAAATAGTACGCTATTAGGGACAAAGTACTAAAAAAAGAGAAAGAACTGTGGTTACCAAATATAGGAAAGATATAAATCACCCATCAGATAATATATCAACCACAACCCTGTCTGAGTGATATTTTCAAGAAAGGACCATGGGACTCTAGTCAAACATCAAATGAACCAAAAAAGAAGCCTTAAGAGAGGAAACAATGATAATGAAAGGAAATGAGGTGGCAATAAATATTTCAATATATATAAGTACATTATAAATGGAATATCCCAGAGTTACTGGCAATGTGTAGCATACACAAACTAGGAATATATATAATAAAAAATGTTTGTTTTTGGTTGATTGTGCCTTGGTGTCATTTTTTAAAAAATCATTGCAAAGTCCAATGTCAAGCAGCTTTTCCACTATGTTTTCTTCTACATTTTACAGTTTAAGGTCTTGTGTTTATGCTTTAATCCATTTCAAGTAAACTTTTGTGAGCGGTGTGAACAAGGGTCCACTTTCATTCTTCTGCATTGTGGTTGTCCACTTTTCCTGACACTATTTATTAAAGAAAATAGTCTTTCTGAATCATCAAATATTAGTTGATTGTATATGCATGGGCTTATTTTTAGGCTCTCAATTCTGTTCCATTAGTCTGTCTGTTTTGTTTTTTTTTTTTTTTTTTTGTCAGTCACATGCTATTTTGATTACTATAGCTTTGTAGTATAGCTTGAAATTACAAACTGTGACATGTCCACCTTGACTATCCTTTCTCAAGATTGCTTTGCTTTGGCTATTTGTGGTCACTTGTGGCTTTATAAAACTTTCAGCAGTTTTTCTGCATAAAAGTGTTAATGCATTTTTGATAGGGAATGCATAGAACCTATAGATCGCTTTGGATGGAATAAATTTTATAACAATACTAGTATTTCCAATTCATGAGCAAGGAATATTTTTTCATTTATTTTCATCTTCCTCAATTTCTTGCATCACCATTTAAAAATTTTTAGTATACAGTTCACTCATGAAATTTACATTAAATACACAGGTCCTCAATTTTATTCCTAAGTATTTTTGATGCTATTGTTAACTGGATCATTTTCTTAATCTCTCTTTTCAATAATCTGTTGTTAGTTACAGAAACACAATGGATTATTGTATATTGATTTCTTTTTGGTTGATTAATAGATTATTATTTCTTCAGTGTTGCCATGCTTACTGGGCTTCTTATGTTTCTTGATGTATTACACCATTGTCTTCACATTTGAAAAAGCAGTCACCTCCTCCAGTCTCTATTCATTGCTTTGGAGACAAAAATACCTTCTTTTAGTCCTTCTAGAGATTCTGAGGCTTTGTCAGACCTTTTTTATGAATACACTGTTTCCACACTTCTTGTTTCCTTTTATTGTGTGTGGTCAGGGAAATGAATTCCTAAAACTGTATGCTTTCTCTCAATCTTGCAAAGCCAGGCTGAGTGCTGACAGCCTCCTATTTGCTTTCCCTATGGTGATGCTAACTCTCAAGTTTGTGTGCTTTCTTTAAATCCTACAGAATCAGGCCAGGTTTCTGAGTAAAGTCTCTAGAAAGTGAAGTTGTTCAGTTGTGTCCGACTCATCGCAACCCCATGGACTGTGGCCCACCAGGCCCCTTCATCCATGGAATTTTCTAGGCAAGAGTACTGGAGTGGGTTGCCATTTCCTTCTCCAGGGGATCTTCCCGACCCAGGGATCGAACTCAGGTCTCCAGCATTGCAGATAGATGCTTTACTGTCTGAGCCACCAAGGAATCCCTCCAGTAACCTCACTAGACATATATAAAAGCTTGCACTCAAAGTCTTCCAGAGCATTCATGGGAGCTAGCCACAATATGGGTGTGTTTGTGGGTAGGATGTGCAGAGCACTGGGGGGTTCTTGAGGGCCCATTGGTAGGATCTACAAGGTAGTCATCCCCTGTGACGTGTGGGCAGGCTTTCTGATGAATTTGTCAAAGCTCTTAGGATTCACAATACTTTGATGCTCTTGGAGAGCCCTGGTTACTATTTTCCCAGTCCCTCCATGCCCTCCAAGTGTGCAGCACATCTCTTTATTCTGGATAGGGTGAAAAAGAAATGAGCCTCTTTAGTAGCATCATGCATAGCTAGAGAAGTTGTTTTACTAACTCACAAGCTCTTACTTTCCCTTGTGGCAGAAACTGCAGGCCAAGATGTTCTCTCTTGACATTAAAGATGGTAGAAAATTCATATTGTGCCATTTTGTTGTTGTCACTCAAGGATTTGGAAGTTTAAAATTAAGTCTTATAATGGTGCTTCTTGAGTAGAAAAATAATGTCTTTGGAGATAATGTATGATACTTTGGGGCACTGATGTGACCCTTCTGGTAGACATAAGAAATCAAAACCACAATGAGGTACCACTTTACACCAGTCAGAATGGCTGCCATCCAAAAATCTACAAGTAATAAATGCTGGAGAGGATGTGGAGAAAAGGGAACTCTCTTACACTGTTGGTGGGAATGCAAACTAGTACAGCCACTATGGAGAACAGTGTGGAGATTTCTTAAAAAACTGCAAATAGACCTGCCATATGACCCAGCAATCCCACTGCTGGGCATACACACCGAGGAAACCAGAATTGAAAGAGACACGTGTACCCCAATGTTCATCGCCGCATTCTTTACAATAGCCAGGACATGGAAGCAACCTAAATGCCCATCAACTGACGAATGGATAAGAAATCTGTGGTACATATACACAATGGAATACTACTCAGCATTAAAAAAAAATTCATTTGAATCAGTTCTACTCAGGTGGACAGAACTGGAGCCTATTACCCAGAGTGAAGTAAGCCAGAAGGAAAAACAACAATACAGTATACTAACACATATATATGGAATTTAGAAAGATGGTAATGAAAAAGCTGAATGTGAGACAGCAAAAGAAACTCAGATGTATAGAACAGTCTCGTGGACTCTGTGGAAAAGGGCAGGGGTGGGATGATATGGGAGAATGGCATTGAAACATGTTAATTATCATATGTGAAATCAATTGCCAGCCCAAGTCTGATGCTTGGGGCTGATGCACCGGGATGACCCAGGGGGAGGTAATCGGGAGCGAGGAGGGAGGAGGTTTATGGAGGGGGAGCATATGTATACCCATGGCGGATTCATGTCAATGTATGGCAAAACCAACACAATAAAGTAAAGAAAATTTAAAGAAAATAAAAAATAAAAAAAAAGAATAAAAGCCTATGAGGTCGTTTTCTCAAGACTCATGGAACTAACAGTTTCTTGCCTTCCTCATCACTTTGGGGTTGACCTCCAAATGAACTGAAAGGAGACATTCAGAAACTGCCCTACTTCAGCTGTTTCCTATGCCTAGCCTATCCTTCTATCATTTCTATCTTAATAAGACATATGAGCAGAAACAATAGGTGTCCCTAAATTTTATTTTTAACCTTCCTCAAACCTGCTTTGGTCTTCTTTAACCAGAGCCTAAGACATCATTACATATAAAATGATGGAGCTGTTAAGAATGTGGTTATATATGTAAAATAGATAGCCAACGGGAATTTGCTATATGGCTCAGGAAACTCAAACAGGGGCTCTGTATCAACCTAGAGGGGAGGGATGGAGAAGGAGGTGGGAGGGAGGTTCAAAAGGGAGAGGATATATGTATACCTATGGCTGATTCATGTTGTGATTTGACAGAAAACAACAAAACTCAGTACAGCAATTATTTTTCAATCAAAAATAAATAAATTTTTTAAAAGAATCTTAAAATCTTATAGCAAAATTTTAGGATATATCATATCCAAAAAGCAATCACTAAACAGCACCATAGACTAAGATTTTATCAAATAATGACTATATATTTAGATATATACATAGAAACAAAAGTAGAAAAATAAATGCCAGCTTGTTCACAGGTCTCATCTCTAAGAAGCCAAATTATTTTTATTTTCCCTCTTTGTAGTTTTATGCATTTGCTACACTTAGAGGAATTAACATGTATTACTTTGGTAATCAAATAAAAATGTTATTTCACAAATATAATTAAATAAAAAACAGTGAATGCTATACAATTGTTTCCTATGGTAGTTTTTAATTAGCCCACTTTTTTCAGTAGTATGCTGGATAGTCTCACTAGATTTGATGAGAATGATAAATACCTGTGGGGGAGGGGAAGCACTGAAACATTTCTGTTTTTAATAATGGTGTCATGGATAATTTCTAATTTCTGATTATAAAACTAAAGAGTTAAATTTAGGCATCATTCATATATGAGTTTTAACACATAAAAGTAAAGCTCTCATTTTAAACATATAAATAATTCAAATTAAAATAATTCAGGACAGTTAATTTAAACCCTTAAGATTAAGCCTCTTAATTTAAATGAAGAAAATATATTATTTTCATTAAAATATTGTCTACTTGGAAAATATATCGTAGCTCCTACCACAGGAAAAAAAGAGACTGATAATCTGAATCTGCTAAATATCTCACTGTGAATTGGACAAGTAAGATTTATCTCTATACATTATACCTAAATATGATCAGAAGTTTATATAGATGATACATGTTTCTACAGAACAGCCTTCTAAGATACCTCACCATTTCTAAGTTTATTCCCTGAGCAAGGCATATTTTCCTTATGTATGCAATGAGTAAGTTGGAAAACATGACCTATGATAAGCCTTTAACAGGGCAACTGTCACCCTACATACCTTACACCAGCTCCATGAAGCAAACTGTATTAACATAAAGTCATGCTGGTCGTACACAGGTTTCAGAATACTGACTTAAGAACATACTTGTCCCCATGAAGGAATACCCTTCACCAATCTGATCCAATGACCATATTGAAATATCCTTGAAATTTTAAGGCACATTGATCTAAATCACTGGAATAGCTCTAGCTCCATAGAGAGTGAATTTCTCTTCTGAAAAAAACTTCTGCCATTTCCAATCATGCCAACACTTGAAAGGGTTCTTCAGGCACCACATCCTTAAGGGCCCTTCAATACAGTTATATGTACTAATTCACATCATCTTCTCAAGGAAATTTATAGGAATTGTATAGGAAAATGTATACAGAAGACTCACTTGCAAGTAGATTACATTCTACTGTTTCAGAGAAGTATCTAAAGGCTGTCCCATTTACCACTTTACACATATCAAAATATGATGTGTTTAGTTTTCATTATGCAAAGTAAAACTAACTGAAATCCACGAAAATACAGTTCAAGAAACCAGTTGCATTAAAATTCCTTTTTACATCTAGGTGAACAATATCATCATTAATTCTATAATATAATTGTGACACCAGTAAAATTAACATTTTCCATTTAAAATGTTCCCCCAGAACAAGAGGCCAATGCCTCTGAGTATATTTTATTAATTAGTTCAAAAATTAAATTAGAATGTCTAACACTGCATCTCATAGTCACATTATCATTTAGTGAATCCGTCATGATTAATATCACCATTGTGACTATCAAGGGAACTAATAAATGACTACTTCTTTAGCATTTTACCAATGAAAGCTAAAATGTACAATTTTATCACTTTTGCATGTGATTTTTCTCTTTAGCTCATTCCAATAAACGAAGTTTTAAATCTACCATTGTTTGACACATAAATTGGGTAATATATTTATCTTTCTTTATCACACAACTCTTACTACACCATTATGTCTTAAACTACACCATCAAATGCAATCAACTTATCAAAATGGTAAAAATAGTTATTGCACTATTGGATGTTTTTCTGTCAGTTAAGTAAAACATCTCTTGATTGCTAAACATTAATTATAGTAGGCATGTAAATTTGTTTAGCCTAATAAATCTCCGACTTCCCTGGTGGCTCAGATGGTGATGTGCCCCTACCTGCCTAAGTCTAAGGAGTCCAACAGTAATGACAGCTTTAAGCGTAAGGATATCCATTCTAAGATGTCAGGGCTTATGGACCCATTCCTCAGTTTCCCTAGAAACTGCTAGAGTAAGGGGCCTGGACCATGGGCCATGACACTAGGTTTGAGAGTGTGTTGAATGCTGCTTCATTGAGAAGAATTCCTGTGCAAGGCTGAGATTCCTTCCTTACAGAGATCCTACCCATCTATCATAGGACATGAATGTATAATACTACTGCAGGTGACTAAATAACTAGAACCAGTCATTTAATCTATGACATCTTTGGCATATTATGTGCTGTTACAAGCACTGAAGATACAGTAGTGTTCGAAACAGACAAACAAACTGTACTTCTGGATTTTAAATTGCAGTGTTGGGGGGTGCATTTCAGCATGAAAACAATAAGTTAGAATCATAAATGAATTTATAAAATATTATGCAGTGGCAAAAATTTTAATGATAGGATCTCAGTGGTGGATGGATGGATGTTCAGTCTAAATTCTTTTCCATTATGCTATGTGTTTGAAAATGATCACAGTGAAATGTTAGAAAAAGTAAATCCAGTTAAGTAGTTTTATAGAGTGGTATGTAGTTGTGATATTTTGGATAGGGGACTCAGTGAAGCATTTGTGAGGGGCTTACATTTGAGTAGAGACCTGTCTCATACAATGGATGAGTCAAAGTAGAAATCTGAGGGAAAAACTCTCCAAAAATATATAAAAGCACACTGAAAGGGCTTTAGGATCAGAAATTATTTACTGTGTTCTAGAAAAGCCAACAGGGCTTAAAAGAGTGGTAGTGGATGACCTCAGAGTTAGATAGCAACCTGATCACACAGGGCCTTGTGGCTATAGCTAAAGACTTTCCACTTTACTTAAAATATCATGGGGAACATTACAATATTCTCATATAAACAGATAATGAGAATATATGAACATTTTATTAACTTCATTAATAAATGAATAAATAAGAAAGAAATAAGAGATGGTTCAAAGACTGACAAATAAAGATTTATATAGACAGAAAAGAAATACCTAAGGCTGCTAAGTTAGATACATTGTTGCATATTTTTCTGCAGGAAAGTAAAATCATAAAAGGTGTGTGGATAACTTTTCCAGCATGCTTTGTCATCAACTTATCAGTTTCTAAAGGTTAGCCTTGAAACTTTCAGAACTCTAAATCAATTTCATCATTAATTGCTACAGATGATTATTAATCAGATTTGTTGTGGTGGCTTAGTTGCTAAGTTGTGTCCAACTGTTTTGCAACCTCATGGATTTTAGCCCATCAGGCTCCTCTGTCCATGAGATTTCCCAGGCAAGAATATCGGGGTGGGCTGCCATTTCCTTCTCCAGGGGATCTTCCTGACCCAGCGATCCAACCCAAGTCTCCTGCTTGGCAGGGAGATTCTTTACCACTGAGCCACCAGAAAAGTTCACTAATCAGATAAACTGTGACAATAAGGCAACACTCATATGAAAATGTGTGTCAAATGAGAATGAAGCAAGCTTCTTAGAACACGTATTAGCATGATACTGACATGGTGGTGGTGGTGGTTTAGTCACTAAATCATTTCCAACTCTTGCAACCTTGTGAACCCTAGCCCACCAGGCTCCTCTGTCCTTGGGATATCCCAGGCAAGAATACTGGAGTGGGTTGCTATCCTCCTCCAGGGGATCTCCCCATTCCGGGATGGCAGAGGTCGAACTCGCATCTCCTGAGTCTCCTGCATTGGCAAGCAGATTCTTTACCACTGAGCCACCTGGAAAGCCCTAATACTTATATATCAAACAGTTAGCATTTTGTGATTTTCCAAGTTTGGTATAAACTTTTGATTCACAAAAGACTTTGGAGAAAGTAGAATGTTGATATTACATGACTTCCATTCGAAAGGATTTCTCTTCACATTGTGTGGAGAAGAGACTGCAAGAGGCAACAACCAAAGTAGGATGACCACTTAGAAGCCCATTACTGTGCTTCTGATGAGAGGCAATAGGGACTTGGACCAAGATGGGATCAGTCCAGATGGGAAAAAAAGTACTGGAATTCATAATATAATTTTGTATAAAGTTGAGTTTTCAGGAACTGCTGATATGAGCTTTTATCAACATATGCCTTTTTAAGACCATGACCATTAGCGGCTTCCAAGGCTTATCCGTGTGAGGAAGGAAGCCAGCCTCGAAGTATCCCTCTTCCCTGATTTGTTCAGAAATGTTACTGGTAATTTATCTCCCTCTTTATGTGATATCAAAGTCAGCACCCAATTTTATCTATTATATAGTTGAAGCTCTCAGACATAATGAAAAGTAATGTCTTTTCCCACCCAGTAATGTTGGGAAACTGGCCTTAATAATATCAGTCCAACAATTCTCTCTCTCCAAAATAATTACATTTCCTTCTCTTCTGGATCAATATCATCAGATACAAATACACTATTTCTACCATCCTAAGTAAAAACTTTTCTTGGCTCCTGTTCCTTGTTTAGCTTCATGCCCATATCTAGAAACACAGCAAAACTCCTAGAAAGAATTTACTATACTCTTTCTATTTCTTCTTGAACCGGAATAAAGGTTATGCCCCTACCACCCAAATAAAACTGCTCTTGTCAAGGTCACAAATAAATTGAATTAAATAGAATTGAAGCCACTGCTTATTTCTGAAGCCTTATCTCATGTAGTTTCTTTCTTAGTTTCCAGAATACCACACATTGTTTCCTCTCACTTCTCTGACCACTCTTTTCCTATCTCTTTTCAATTTTTCTGTATTTTCCAAACTTCTAAAAGGCAGAGTGTGTCCCAGTGCCCTTGAAAAGTTTAGTTCAGTTCACTTCAGTTTCTCAGTCGTGTCTGACTCTTTGCGACCCTATGAACCGCAGCACACGAGTCCTCCCTGTCCACCACCAACTGCCAGGGTCCACCCAAACGCATGTCCATTGAGTCGGTGATGCCATCCAACCATCTCATCCTCTGTCATCCCCTCTCCTCCCACCATCAATCCTTCCCAGAATCAGGGTCTTTTCAAATGAGTCAGTTCTTCCCATCAGGTGGCCAAATTATTGGAGTTTCAATTTCAGCATCAGTCCTTCCAATGAACACCCAGGACTGATCTTCCTTAGGATGGACTGGTTGGAGACCTCCTTTCAGTCCAAGGGACTCTCAAGAGTCTTCTCCAACATCACAGTTCAAAAGCATCAATTCTTCGGCACTCAGCTTTCTTTTATAGTCCAACTCTCACATCCATACATGACCACTGGAAAAACCAGAGCCTTGACTAGACAGACCTTTGTGGACAAAGTAATGTCTTTGCTTTTGAATGCTGTATATGTTGGTCATAACTTTCCTTCCAAGGAGTAAGTGTATTTTAATTTCATGGCTGCAGTCACCATCTGTAGCGATTTTGGAGCCCAGAAAAATTAAGTCAGCCACTGTTTCCACTGTTTCACCATCTATTTGCCATGAAGTGATGGGACCTGATGCCATGATCTTAGTTTTCTGAATGTTGAGCTTTAAGCCAACTTTTTCACTCTCTTCTTTCACTTTCATCAAGAAGCTCTTTAGTTCTTCTTCACTTTCTGCCATAAGGGTGGTGTCATCTGCATATGTGAGGTTATTGATATTTATCCTGGCAATCTTGATTACAGCTCCCTTGTTGCCAAATTCAGACTTAAATTGAACAAAGTGGGGAAAATCACTAGACCATTCAGGTATAACCTAAATGAAATCCCTTACGACTATACGGTGGAAGTGAGAAATAGATTTAAGGGACTAGATGTGATATACAAAGTGCCTGATTAACTATGGACAGAGGTTCGTGTCATTGTACAGGAGACAGGAATCAAAACCATCGCCAAGAAAAAGAAATGCACAGAAGCAAAATGGCTGTTTGAGGAGTAGCTGTGAAAAGAAGAGAAGCAAAAAGCAAAGGAGAAAAGGAAAGATAGACCCATTTGAATGCAGAGTTTCAAAGAATAGCATGGAGAGATAAGAAAGCCTTCCTCAGCAATCAATGCAAAAAACAGAGGAAAACAATAGAATGGGAAAGACTAGAGATCTCTTCAAGAAAATTAAAGATACCAAGGGAATATTTCATGCAATGAAGAGCTCGATAAAGGACAGAAATGGTATGGACCTAACAGAAGCAGAACATATTAAGAAGAGGTGACAAGAATACACAGAAGAACTGTACAAAAAAGATCTTCACGACCCAGATAATCATGATGGTGTGATCACTCACACTCATTTAGAGCCAGATATCCTGGAATGTGAAGTCACGTGGGCCTTAGGAAGCATCACTATGAGCAAAGCTAGTGCAGGTGATGGAATTCCAGTTGAATTATTTGAAATCCTAAAAGATGATGCTGTGAAAGTGCTGTCAATATGTCAGCAAATTTGGAAAACTCAGCAGTGGCCACAAGACTGGAAAAGGTCAGTTTTCATTCAAATCCCAAAGAAAGACAATGCCAAAGAATGTTTGAACTTCCGCACAATTGCACTCATCTCACATGCTCGTAAAGTAATACTCAAAATTCTCCAAGCCAGGCTTCAGTAATACACGAACTGTGAAATTTTGCATGTTCAAGCTGGTTTTAGAAAAAGCAGAGGAACCAGAGATCGAATTGCCAACATCTGCTGGATCATCAAAAAAGCAAGAGAGTTTCAGGAAAACTCTATTTCTGCCTTATTGACTATGCCAAAGCCTTTGACTGTGTGGATCACAATAAACTGTGGAAAATTCTGAAGGAGATGGAAATACCAGACCACCTGAACTGCCTCTTGAGAAACCTGTATGCAGGTCAGGAAGCAACAGTTAGAACAGGACATGGAACAACAGACTGGTTCTAAAGAGGGAAAGGAGTACCTCAAGGCTGTATATTGTCACCCTGCTTATTTAACTTATATGCAGAGCACATCATGAAAAATGCTGGGGGATAAGAAAGCTGTGGTACATATACACAATGGAATATTACTCAGCATTAAAAAAAATTCATTTGAAGCAGTTCTACTCAGGTGGACAGAACTGGAGCCTATTACCCAGAGTGAAGTAAGCCAGAAGGAAAAACAACAATACAGTATACTAATGCATATATATGGAATTTAGAAAGATGGTAACGAGAAACCTGCATGCGAGACAGCAAAAGGAACGCAGATGTATAGAACAGACATGTGGACTCTGAGGAAGAGGGCAAGGGTGGGATGGTATGGGAGAATGGCATTGAAACAGGTTAATTATCATATGTGAAATCAATCGCCAGCCCAGGATTGATGCTCGGGGCTGGTGCACCGAGATGTCCCAGGGGGAGGGAGTCGGGAGGGGGAGGGAGGGGG
>ML662927.1:377935-393154 GCA_007570785.1 Antilocapra americana
AACCAACACAATAAAGTAAAGAAAATTAAAAAAAAAAAAAGAACTGCCATACGACCCAGCAATCCCACTGCTGGGCATACATTCCAAGGAAACCAGAATTGAAAGAGACGCGTGTACGCCAATGTTCATCGCTGCATTGTTTACAATAGCCAGGACATGGAAGCAACCTAGATGCCCATCAACTGACGAATGGATAAGAAAGCTGTGGTACATATACACAATGGAATATTACTCAGCATTTAAAAAAATTCATTTGAAGCAATTCTACTCAGATGGACGAAACTGGAGCCCATTATCCAGAGTGAAGTAAGCCAGAAGGAAAAACAACAATACAGTATACTAACGCATATATATGAAATTTAGAAAGATGGCAGCAAGAACCCTGCATGTGAGACAGCAAAAGGAACGCAGATGTATAGAACAGACTCGTGGACTCTGGGGAAGAGGGCAAGGGTGGGATGATATGGGAGAATGGCATTGAAACATGTTAATTATCATATGTGAAATCAATCGCCAGCCCAGGGCTGATGCTCTGGGTTGGTGCACTGAGATGACCCAGGGGGAGCGAATCGGGAGGGAGGTTCTGGAGGGGGAGCATATGTAAACCCATGGTGGTTTCATGTCATTGTATGGCAAAACCAACACAATAAAGTAAAGAAAATTTTTTAAAAAATGAAAATGCTGGGTTGGGGGAATCACAAGTTGGAATCAAGATTGAAGAATTTACCTACACTCATATCTTAGCTATTCTCCTTGTCTCTTGGCTTAAGTGCCATCTATATGCTGACAACTGCGAAATTTGTCTCAGACCTACATCGTCTTCTGAACTTTAAACTTATATAGCCAGTAGCATAGTTGACAGTTCAACTGGAATGTCAAATAGTAAGAATAAATAATAGTAATGATAATAATAACAATAATAAAAACTAATGCTTATATGGACTTTCCTAGTAGCTCAGATGGTAAAGAATCTGCCAGCAATTGCATTAGACTGGGGTTCATTTCCCTGGAGAAGGGAATGGCAACCCACTCCAGTGATCTTGCCTGGAGAATTCCACAATCAGAGATACAACTGAGCTCATATAGTGTTTATTCTTTTATAGACCTCATTTTAAGCAGTTTTTCTAAACATTAATGTATTTAATCATTAAAACACTCGTATGAAGTATGTGCTAATATCACTCCCATTCTAAGATGAGAAAATAGAGTCACACACTTATCTAGTAATTTTCTCAAGCTCGCATGTCTGCTGAATGGTGGAAAAATAATTTAAGGTCAGATAATTTAGCTCTTGAATATGTGCCCTTAATGATGTACCATCGCTGCCAGCAACTACTATGCATCTCAAACTTATACCACATACCAAACTGAGTTCCTCTTCCCCATCACCACCACCACCAAATTTGTCCTTCCACAGTTTTCTCCATGTGAAAATTTGTAACTCCAGGTGCTTAGGGCAAAAATATTGGAGCCATCCTTAATTCTCAAATATATCATACAACCCACATCTGGTTCATCAGTAAATCCTGTTGCAAATCCATCAGTAAAACTTCAAATTATATCGAGAATCTGACACCGTCTCCACAAACTCCATTGCTACTACTTTAATCCAAAATACCATTATCTTTCCCCTGGAATGCTGCAATAGTGTCCTCATTGGATCTCTTGCTTCTGTATTTGCCTCCCCTGCTTCAAACTCAGTGGTGGATTCCCATCTCACTGAAAAATGAAATCTTATAATGGCCTATAAGATTCTGCATGACTATCCTCTATATCTTTTGACCTGACCTCAGACTATGCACCTGTTCACTCATTCTGACCCAGCTACACTGGCCTCCTAGCTATTGCTAGAAAATATCAGGCTTCTTCCTGCTTCAGGGCCTCTGTAATTGCTGTTCCATCTGCCTAGTATGCTCTTCTTCAGATATCTGCATGGTTTACTCCTTCCCTTCCTTCAGATCTCTACTCAGATGCCATTTTCTTAGTGAAGTCTCTCTGGTAACCATATCTAACTTAAACCATACTCAACTACTACACAATCCTTCCTGCATGCCTATATTCTCCTATCAGAATTTACCTTCCATGAGATTAGAAATGTGCTTGTTTTCTTTAATACTGTAAGCTCGGTGTCTAGAAAACTGCTTGGCACATGGTGGGCATTCGATCAATATTTGTTGAAAAATAAATGGATTTGGCCCAATAACTAATTTTAACAGTGGGACACCAGCACAGAAACAGGTAAGATAGATTTTTCCCTTGATTAAGCGGTAACCGGTACCTCTAAGAGATCTCCTTTCCCCAGATTCTTTTGATTTCAGCCTCATAAACTGCATTACTACAGACACTCAATAACCTGGACTAAACTCATGAGGCAGATTGATGTCTCTTACAAGCTAGATTTGACCTACATAGAACTAACAGGAATATCAAGCATAGATATTCAAAAGTTTTGCAAAACTTTGTTAATAGTGACTTTCCTGTGGATCCTAAATTGCCTTGAATACTTGTCAATGAACTGCTTGTACCCTGCTGTCATCTTTTTAAACTCACAGTCAACCAGGAGATAATGTACACTGAGGCAGAAGATTCCTTCTTCAACAGTTTCTAAACCTGTGAATTGTAAAGAGATTAACTGGAGGGAAAAGCCCTCATTAAACCTTACTTATTAACACTGAGTACTGATATTTAAAAAAGGAACTAAAAATCTATCCTTTTGATCTCTTAATTCTAAGAAGAGATTTCCAGCTGAAATGCTTTCTGGCACCTTAGCTGCATGAGTAGGAGAATTTTAATTGAATTCCCTCAAAGACAGAGTTTCTATGTAAAGTATGAGTAGTCTTTGCACACATCTTCATAAATCTCTTGCTTAATAGTACTTATCTTAATAGAGGCATTCAAATATTACATTTGCCACCAACATCAGTGAAATTCAGTTAAACTTTTAAATAAATATATATCATAGAGCACCAAGTTTAGGTAGCAGCAGGCATGAAAGAAAATCTGTTGCAATTTTAAGACCAGTGCCTCTAAGCATTTTATAGAAATCTCTTTATTAAGGCACTCTATTGCCCTATTATCTGAGCTGGCATTTTGGTCTTACCTTGAGGATGCATAACTGACCCAGAAACCATTCTGTGATTATCAGATAGTGACTGCTGTAAAACAGTAAGTGAGGTTTTTTTTTCTCTGCTCCAGGGTTATTAGCCTTATACAGCTCAAGTACAGCAGTAACTGCTGATCCAGCAAGTAAAGTATGAAAGGAAATTAAGCCTGTGGTCTCTGGGAGATTCTGATTCTTCTATTACCTTCCATTAGCAAAAGTTAGTTTTATTAAGTCTAGATTTGTTTAGTCAATTGGAGACTAATGGTAGGCTGTAGAGCTGCTGCTTCTAAGGAGTGCTTAAACTGGTTATTGATTTCAAAGTAAGTGAGGAGAACCAAGAGGAAAATTGTACTCCATTAACTTTTTTCTCTCTACATGACCTTGGATAGACTGGGCATATTTTTTCGGACATATATAGATTTGCAATATTCTAACCTAAGAGGACCTACCTCGAACACACATGGTTCAAAAGGACAAAATGAGGCCCAGAGAACTTAATTGATTTTCCCAGTTAGTGAGATATACAGTTCTGATAGGACCTACATCTCTAGACTCTAGTCTAGTCTTCTTTTCATTAGTCAATTTACTAAAAATATATTGAACACAAATGATGTAACAGGCATTGTGTTAGACATGTAGGGGAATACAAAAATGACCATTGTTTCCTGTCTTCTAGATGTTTCTGAAAGCAAAGTGTGTCCTAATCATATTATGTCACTCAAAGATTATATTAAAAATCCATATGGAATATCATACAAAGAAGAGAAGGTGAGATTCAATTAAAATGCTTCAAGGAGTTCATATTCAAAGCTTCCCACCCTGTAAAGAACAGTATGGAGATTCTTTTAAAAATTAGTAAGAAAACTACCATGGCATACAGTGCATGCATGTTCAGTTATGTTCAACTCTTTACAACTCCATAGACTATAGCCTGCCAGGCTCCTCTGTCCATGGGATTCTCCAGGTAAGAATACTGGAGTGGATAGCCATTCTTCAGGGCATCTTCCCAATCCAGGGATCGAGGCTGGGTTTCCTGCATTGCAAGCAGATTCTTTACCATCTGAACTACCAGGAAAGCCCCAAACCACCATATGACCCAGCATTCCCGCTACTGGGCATATGCCCTGGATAAACAACTATTAAAGACACATGTACCCCAATGTTCATTGCAGCACTATTTATAATAGCCAGGACATGGACACAACCTAGATATCCAACAACAGATGAATGGATAAAGAAGCTTGGTACATATATACAATGGAATATTACTCAGTCATAAAAAGGAACAAATGTGAATCAGCTGAACTGATGTATATGAACTGAAAGCCTGTTATATAAAGAGGAAAACAAATATCACATATTAACACATATATATATATGGAATCTAGAAAAATGGCACTGACGAACTTATTTGCAGGGAAGGAATGGAGACACAGACATAGAGAATGAACTTGTGGACACAGAGGGAGAAGGAGGGGTGGAATGAATTGAGAAAGTAGCTTTAACATATATACACTACCATGTGTGAAATAGCTAGTGGGAAGCTGCTATGTAACATAGGGAGTCCAGCCTGGTGCTCTGTGACCACCTAGAGGGGTGGGATGGGGGGAGTGATGTGGAGATTCAAAAGGGAGGATATATAGATATAGAGATATCTGTGGCTGATTTGTGATGTTGTATAGCAGAAAACAACACAACACTGCAAAGCAATTATCCTCCAATTAAATATCAACCTAAAAAAAACAAAGCTTCCCACCCCAATTCTCACATAGAAGTAAATGAGTTTTTATCTTAAATAAAAACACATAACTGGCTCTTAAAATATGTAAATAAATCTGTGTACCACAAATGGAACAGAAATATAGAGTGGGTATACTAGCTTGCTAGGGCTGCCATAACAGACTATGACAAACTAGATGGCTTAAAACAGTAGATGTTTATTTCCTCACCATTCTGGAGGCTAGATGCCCAAGATCAAGAACTTAGCAAAGTGGTTTCTTCTAAAGGCCTCTCTTCTTGGCTTGTTAATAGCCATCATCTTCTGTCTTCATATGGTCTTCTCTAGGTACCTATCTGTATCTTAATCTCCTCTTCTACGTACAAGGATGCCAAGCATAGTGGATTAAGTCCCGACCATTACCTAATTTTATCTTAATTGTCTCTTTTAAAGACAGCGTCTCCACAAACAGTCATATTCCAAGGTATTGGGGGTTAGTATTCCACATATGAATTTACAGAAAACACAATTCAGCCCCATAACAGTGGGGATTTGCAACTGAAGTCACAGAACAGGAAGTAGACAGAGACTCATTTGATTTCCTTGAGGTAAAAAGAAAAACCCTACAAATCAGAACTACCTCACTGAATGAAGCTGGATCTGAGAGTGATCCCTTGCTCCAAGCAAGGAGCATGTGAAAAAGTATACCTCGTACCCAACAAAGAACACAGATTCTCTTTGTACTGAAAGGAAGAATTAGGTTTTAGACAATAAATAGGGACACAGGTCATGGGGATTCAGGCTTCCTTGATAGCTCAGTTGATAAAGAATTTGCCTGCAATGCAGGAAATCTGGTTCAATTCCTGGGTCAGGAAGATCCACTGAAGAAGTGATAGGCTACCCATTCCAGTATTCTTGGGTTTCTCTTGTGGCTCAGCTGATAAAGAATCCGCCTGCAATGTGGGAGACATGGGTTTGATCCCAGAGTTGGAAAGATCCCCTGGAGAAGGAAAAGGCTACCCACTCCAGTATTCTAGCCTGGAGAACTCCATGGACTGTATAGTCCATAGGGTTGCAAAGAGTCAGACATGACTGAGCAACTTTCACTTCATGTGGGGATTCAATGATTTGGGGAATTCTAAGATCTTTGTCTTGCATTGTAGGAGACTAGAGATATTGAGCAACTTTGGAACTTGTTATAAAAATTGTATATGTTACTGTGGATGCTAAAAATTTAAAGAAAACCTACCAGAAATATAGACATACAAGCTATAGTTTCTAAGGCAGAACAAATTTTTTTTAAAAAGCTTTATCCTTCAACATAAATCAAGATAGTTGGAAAAATCAAATAAAATGCATGATAAACAGAAAAAATAAAATAAAAAGATGTAAATATTTCTAAATATACAATACTAATTAATATTGATTAAATTTATTGATTTTATAAGAAAGATAATTATATTTGAATCTAAAAATCCAGCTCTTTATTGCTTATAAGAAATGCACTTATAACCAAAATAGGAAACAGGAGAAAATTTGAAATTATTAAGGATATAAAAAGATATACCAGGAAAATACTAACAAAATTAAGCTAATGTACCATACTAACACTAGAATATATTGAATTTAAAGTATAAAACTTTGATAAACATAAAGTATACTTCAACACGATAAAAATCATAATCTACCTAAATTCAACTTGTAGGAACTGGACAATGTAGTCTGAAAATATATGAAGCAAAATTTGATAACACAAAGATAAATCAATAGGGTAGCTTTTTAAAAATGTGTTTCTCTTCAAAACTGAAAAATATAAAAATAAAATGACAGAAATTTTTAAACAATTCCATTACTATTCTCTATCAAATGTGTGTGTCTGTGCATGTATGTATGTGTATGTGTAAATAGAGACAGAAGGGAAAGAGAGAGAGAAGGGAAGCAAGAGACTTTTTACTTGCATGCAATGACTATTTACAAATATCGACTATGTTCTAGGTCAGGGGTCTGTAAACTTTCTGCAAAGAACCAGATATCTTGTAAATATTTAAAGTTTTGTGAGTTATAAGGTCTCTTTCACAAGCATTCAACTCTGACGTGGTAGTACAAAATCAGTCATAGATAATACTTAAATGAATAAACACAGCTGTATGCCAAAAAATATCTTTACTTTAAAAAAAAGCAGCAAGATGAATTTACTCTACAAGTCAACTTGTCAAATTAACCCTTATTTCAGGTCATAAAGAAAATTTCAATACATTTTTAAGAATTGATGTTTTACAGAACTTATTGCAAAAAAATAGCTTAAGTAGAAATCAGAAATTAAGACTATTTTAAAAGTTTGTAAAGTACAAAGCCTGCTCTCACATCACTCATGTATTAGAAAAATAGTCATGATACTGGAATTTACAAAACATTTAGATTAAATAACAAATCTCTACATGTAAAATGGATCTCTGCTTTCACTTAGGTAAGAGTTTGAAGAAAGGTGCTTTGAAAAGATTAATAAACTTGATATATTCCTAGTAAAATAGGAATCAAAAGAAGAGAAAATATGAATTTCCAATGTCAGGAAAGAAACAGGTGAGCGACAGTATAGGTCCTATCGACAGTAAAATGATATTGAAGGAATATAAATCCACCTTCATGTCAATAAATGTGAAAACAGATTAAATGAAAAAATTGATTGAAAGACCCAACTTGTAAAAACCTACATAAGACGTAAGTGAGACAAATATAGATGTAGATGTGAATATAGATATACAGATAGAGATATATAATCTCACATATATTAAAAATTGATTTTGTAAATAAACAATATATGTATAACTTTTTAAAATACCTCTTCTACACACACACACACACACACACACACACACACACACACACACACACAATCAGGCCATGATGTCTTCACTAGTGAATTTTATGAAACATTTAAAAAAGAAATACTACCCAATTTATCCATATTATTTCAAAGAAAGAGGATGGAATACTTCTCAACTCATTTTACAAGATCAGCATATCCCTAATTTAAAAATCTGTCAAGAATATCACTAGAAAACTATAGATCTATATCTCTCATGAACATAGCCATAAACACAGGCACAGGATACAAAGCAAAATCAGCAAAGGAAAAAGTCACATGGGGCAAAGTACAGAGAAAATCAGGGATAACCTTTGGAGAATCCTCTTTTACTAAAGTCACATAGGATATGCTTATTTTCTAGAACAAGTTTAAACAAAATGTGTGAAATGCTGTCCACCGGGAAATCTCAGTAGAGACTCAATTTCAAGGTTTTTTTGTTTGTTAGTTTGCTTTTACTGTAGGTTGATTTTCTAGGCACTGTCTGTCTACCACATACATTCTGGACTCCAAAAAGGAAAGCAGATGTTCAGCATAACCGCACTACTTGCACAAACAATTTAAGTGCAGTGAGCCACCTTATCAGTTGGAGTGGAGAGAGCTCTCCCAAAATCCAAGTTGCCAAACACCAGCTAAAAGCAAACTGTGCAAGTAAGCCTTTCCAATGACAGCCGTCTCCTACTGCAATGTTAACTCTTTTCTGATCAACGATCAAGTGAGATATATCCCAGGAATAAAACGGTGATTTATTTGATTAAAAATCAACCAATGCAATTAACCGTGTTAACAAAGTAAAATTTAAAAAGAGCATATGATAATTTAGATAGATTCAGTAAAATATTTCACAAATTTCAATCTTCATTCATGGAAAAACCTCTTACAAAGCTGGACATAGATGGGAACTTCTTCATACCCTTGCACCAAAAACAAAAAAATAGCATGTATAAAACTATAGGTAAAACCTATGGTTTCACACTTAACTGTGAAATATTGAACATATTCCATAAGGCTTCCAAAAAGAAAATGGACTTACTCAAGGCCCTAGCCATTGAAATATAGCAAGAATATTAAATAAAAGTTCTACATTTGGGAATAGAAGAAGTAAAGCTCTGTTAGAAGACAGCATGGTGGTTTACATAGAAAATTCTGAGTTATCTATAAAGCAGCTAGCAAAATGGACAAGTAAATTAACAAATTTACAGAATAGCAAGTCAATATAAAAATGTAGTTGTTAATCTACTAGCAACCAAATTGCAAAATAAACTTTAAAATACCATTTCCATCGCTTCTCAGCCTTTTGGCTAAGATCAAGTGTAAAATACCATTTCCAATAGGATTGAATAGCAGGAAATACTAGAATAATTTGAATGAAAAATTTGCAGACTCCCTCCAAACATTGAGGGAGGTGACATCAGCAAAATGGTGGAATAGGAGATCCTTTATTCATATCCCCTCTCAGCAACAATAATTTGGTGGCAACCAGAGGACATAAGTGCCTTTATTAGAGCTTTGAGATTTGGGTAGGAGACTGTTTGCGGGAAAGAAAATTCGAGTAGCCATTATGGCAGACAATATGAAGGGTACTCAAAAAATTGGAAATAAAACAGCAATCTCATGGGTGTATACCCAAAGGAAGTACAAACAGGATCTCAAAGAGCTATTTTCACCTCCATGTGTATTGCAGTATTATTCACAATAACCAAGATATGGAAACAACCTAAATGTCTACCAAGTGATGAATGGATAATAAAAACTATATAGAGAGAGGGGAAGTGGGAGAAAGGCTCAAGAGGGAGGTGATATATATATATATATATATATTCTTGGTAGCTCAATTGGTAAAGAATATGCTTGCAATGCAGGAGACCCCAGTTCGATTCCTGGGTTGGGAAGTTCCCTTGGAGAAGGGATAGGCTACCCACTGCAGTATTCTTGGGCTTGCCTGGCAGCTAAGATGGTAAAGAATCCACCTGCAATGTGGAAGACCTGGGTTGGGAAGATCTCCTGGGAGGAAGGCATAACAATCCATTCCAGTATTCTTACTGGAGAATCCCCATGGACAGAGGAGCCTGGTGGGCTACAGTTCATGGGGTCGCAGAGTCGGACATGAGTGAGCAACTAAGCACAGCACAGTATATATATTCATATGCTTATGGCTGATTCAAGTAGTTGTACAGAAGAAACCATCACATTATAATCAATTATCTTCCAATTTAGATAACTATATATACATATTTTTGTAAATAAATATATATAATATATATTTTATTAGATGAAAGAGTCTTTACATTCTATAGAGCTTTTCAATTTTCAAAAGTTACACACAAATGATTTCATATATTGTCAAAGAAACCCTGGCATTAACCCTCTATCCCCTGCCTCTATATTACTGCTCTTACTTTCCCTCTCCTCATAGGTATCCATTTGTTCTCTATATCTGTGAGTCTGTTTCTTTTTTGTTTTATTCACTCATTTGCTGTATTTTTTAGAATACACAAGTAAGTGATATCAAACAATATTTGTCTTTATCTGCCTGATTTATTTCACTTAGCATAATCCCTCCGAGTCCATTCATGTTGCTGCTAATGGAAAAATGTCATCCTTTTTTATGGACAAGTAGTGTTCCATTGTGTTCATGTGTGTATACACACAAATACATATATATATATATATATACAAATGTGTATATATATATATATATACACATATATATATACACATTTGTGTATATATATATATATATATATATATACATATATATACACTTGTATATACGTATGGTTGCTGGATACAAGATACATGCACCTCAGAGTTCACTCCAACATTTTTTACAGTCTCCAGGACATAAAAACAACCTAAGTGTCCATCAACAGATAAATGGATAAATAAAACAGAACACTACTCAGTGTGCCACTGTATATATATAGACCTACATATATATATGTGTGTGTGTGTATATATACATATGTATAGTAGTGAATAGTGTTCCATTCTATATATATACATACATATATATATGCATATGTGTATATATTAATATATCTATATGCACAGTGGAACATAACTTGCTCTCTATACCACAGCTTCTTTATCCATTTATATGCTGAGGGACACAGGTTCTTTTCCTGTCCTGGCTACTATAAATAATGTTGCTATGAACATTGGGGTGCATGTATCTTGTATCCAACAATTATCCTGCCACAGACATAAATGAGCCCAAGTGGAAAAGAGGAATTAACCAAACAAATTCATCAAAAATAATCCAAATCTTAAAAGTGACATTTATATTGACAGTTATTTTTTAATGCCATTGTATTATGAGGTAGCTTTGTTGTGCAGCACCATTGTGTCAAGAGACAAATGAGACAGAAATTGGTATCAAAGTGATATACCAGTACCATTTATAAAACTTAAAATAAGGGGCTGTCAGTGAAAACAGATATATGATCTATAAAAACTATGTCTCCCATAAGAATAACAAAAATGCTGAATCAAAATCTGTGTTTACATAATTATTTAAATCAATCAAGGCTTGTAGCAACTGATTATTCATTGAGGAAAAATGGTTAGTTTCTGCATTATAGCTTTCTGTATTGCCATATCCTCTGCTTCAACTCCATGATATTCGCAAAAAAATGCAAATTCACAACCACAGTGAAAATGAGCATCCTAGCAGTCACTGGAGAGAACAGAGTTAGAGATTTGCTATGGACTGAAGGGCTTCCATTCTGACTCAGCTGGTAAAGAATCCGCCTGCAATGTGGGAGACCTGGGTTTGATCCCTCGATTGGGAAGATCCCCTGGAGAAGGGAAAGGCTACCCACTCCAGTATTCTGGCCTGGAGAATTCCATGGACTGTACAGTCCATGGGGTTGCAAAGAATCGGACATGACAGCAATTTTCACTTTTCACTATGGACTGAGGGAATTAAAATTTGTACACTAGAAAATATCTACCTATCACAAAAGAAAGAAATAATGGGAGAACAGAAGAACAGAAATCAAATTACATACACAAAACAAACAGCAATATGGCAGATTAAATCCTATCTTATTAGTGATTGCTGTAAATATAGATTAAACAGATTAAGTACATGGCAGAAGTTAGAAAAAATAAATTTTAAAAACCTATAATCGAAACATTAACTGTCTACTAAAGACACGCATTAAATGCAAAGATACAAAATTGAGTTGAATGTAAAAGTGAAAATATACACAATGCAAAAATGACCAAAAGAGAGCTAGAGAATATATACCAATGTCAGACAAAATAGACTCTAGAGAAATAAACTGCTACTGAAGATAAAAACGGACATTTTATAATGCTATAAGTGTCAATTTGTGAAGAAGATATAAAGATTAAAATATACATGCACCAAAAGAGCCTGATAATAGATAAAGCAAAAACTGACAGAACTGAAGATATAAACAACACAGCAATAGTAGTTAGATACCAACATCCTTTATAAGCACAGCACTTCCCCCCAAATCTTCAACAAAAAGTTAAACCAAATCTATAAAATGATTATGCCTCATGATCAACTGAGATTTATCCCAGGAAGGAAAAGGTAGCTAAACTTAAAAGTCAATGAATTAAAGTTAAAAAAAGAGAAAAGATTACCATCTCAATAAGGCAGAAAACACATTTGGTAAAACTCAATAGGTTCAGTTCAGTTCAGTCACTCAGTTGTGTCCGATTCTTTGTGACTCCATGAACCGCAGCACGCCAGGCCTCCCTGTCCATCACCAAAACTCAATACCCCTTCATAAAAAGCTATTCAACAAACTAGAGATAAAAGTGAACTTCTTCAACCTGATTAAAGACATCTGTGAAAATCTCATAGCTAACTACAATCATATTTACTGACAAAATCCTGAACAATTTCCCTCTAAGATTAGAAACAGAGCAAAGATGTTTGCTCTTCCATTTCTATTCAACATTATAATAGAGCTTCTAGGCAGGGCAAGCAAATATGCAAGTAAAAGAAATAAGGGAAACCAGATTGTTTTAAAAATTAAAATTTCCTCTATTTGCATATGCACTGTGCATATAGAACGTTCTAAGAAGCCTGAAAAGAAACTATTATAGCTATGAAGTTCAGCAAGGTATCAATGTACAAGATCAATGTACAAAAATCAGTTGTATTTCTACACAAAAGCAGTGAGCAACCTAAAATAAAAATAAGAAAACAATTTACATATGATAGCATGAAACAGAATGAAACATTTAGGAATAAATTTAACAAAAGTATAAGACTTATACACTGAAAACTATAACATATTTTGAAATAAATTATACACAAAAACAAATGGAAATTAATCCTGTGTTCACAAATTTGAAAAGCAATCATCAAGATGTCAATACTTCAAAAGTTGATCTACAGATTCACTGCAGTTCCTCTCACAATTTCAGCTATCTTTTCAACAGAAACTGATAAAGTGATCCTAAAGTTCTTATGGAAAGGCAAAGGGCCCTTCAGCACCCTTCTAGGGATTTCATTTGTCTGTCTCTTACACCGTATCTCTTTTCTTTTGCATACCACATCTTCCTCTTTCTTGGTTTACTTCTTTGGGTGGAGAAAAATTTCCAATAGCTTCCTGACAAAACTGCACATGGAGATTAAATTTTTGAGAGCTCATAAAGTATCTGAAAGTATAATTTACTTATACATTTAGCTTATATATGTCTAGAATCATTTTCCTTACAAATTTCCAAAGCTTCATTCCATTGCCTTCTGGTTTATATTGATGATATTGAAAGTTCTTAAGCCGTTCTGTTCTATTTTTTTAATCCTCTGGGAACCTGAGGGTTACATTTCTCTTTGTTCCCAGTATTCTGAAATTTCACCCTGATGTATCTTGGCATGAGTCTATTTTCATTGATTTTTGTGGGTGCTAGTCTTCTAAAATATAATTAAACAACTTTACATTTTGCAAATTTTTCTTGAATTATTTTGCTGACAATTCTTCCTTCTATTTTATATTTCTTTCTTTCTAGAACTCATATCATTAAAATAATTAAAAAATTATTAAAATACTAAAGAAGTTTTTATTAGAGCAGAGGAGATGGCCATAATGGTTCTGAGGTTCAATATTCTACCTAACTATAGACAAATGAACACGTGTGTAAAGAGCTTTGGGATTAAAGATGAATAAGCCTTTGTCCCTGCCTTCAATAAGCTCCAAGTCCAAAGGAAGACAAGTAAAAATGATATAGAAACAGAGTATTTAAAGCACTATGGGCTACCCACTCCAGTATTTTGGCCTGGAGAATTTCATGGACTGCATAGTCCATGGGGTTGCACAGAGTTGGACACAACTGAGTGACTTTCACTTTCACTTTCATGGGAACCCATATGAAGACAGAGTAACTGTGATAGGAAACTCCGTTAGAGCAGTTGGAGACTAGGAAGTCTCAGAATGTGCTTCTACTGTGTCCCATCTGACCATAAGCAAGAGGAATGGATTTTAATCTTTATGAAGTCACAATCCTTTGTAGGGAAATAATGAAATCTATACACTTCTTCCAATAAAAATGCATGTAACAAACATACACAAACACACATGTATATTTTTCTTCTTAACTCAGAACATGCACCATTAAGAACTCTTGGTGTTGAAGGCTAAGTAGGAAATTTTTAGGCTGACAAGAAGAAGAGAGTCCAAGCAGAGGAAACAGCATATCAACATCCTATAGCTGTAAAAAGCCTGTGCATTATTGGAGTGAAGGGGACTGTAAAATAATTGAGTATGATAGGAGCATAAGCTGGAAAGAGAATCAGGCATGCTATAAGATGAAAACAGAAGATAAGAAGATAAAGAGGGATAAAGCATGAAGTATCTCAAATGTCAGTCATCCACTTTGTTTACTCTGAGACTAGATCATGATTGATAGAGCTTACACAGAGTATGTCAATCCTCTCTTAACTGCTAAAAAATATAACTGGAAAAACTAGTGCCCAATGGAATACTCATTGATATTCTGTGAGTGTGGAGTTTAACCTGCACTCATTGTAGGTGTTCAGTGTGCAGTACTCACATCTCAAGCTTACAGCTTTATGAAAGAAAAAAAAATACTGTAGTAAACCAAAAGACCATGAATATCAATTATCTTACTCCTTAATAGCCTACAGAGAAAGGTCAATCCTCAAAGAGTTGTAATGGTTCTCAACACTGGCAACAAATTAGATTTACCTGAGGAACTTTCAGATTTAAACTGGATTTAGAAAAGGCAGAGGAACCAGAGATCAAATTGCCAACATCCGTTGGATCATGGAAAAAGCATGAGAGTTCCAGAAAAAACATCTACTTCTTCTTTACTGACTATGCCAAAGCCTTTGATTGTGTTCAGTTCAGTTCAGTTGCTCAGTCATGTTCAACTCTTTGCAACCCCATGGACTGCAGCAAGCCAGGCATCCCTGTCCATCACTAACTTCTGGAGGTTCCACAAATTCATGTCCATCAAGACGGTGATGCCATCCAATTATCTGATCCTCTGTTGTCCCCTTCTCCTGCCTTCAGTCTTTCCCAGCATCAG
>ML662927.1:393254-425311 GCA_007570785.1 Antilocapra americana
AAGCTTTCTTTATATTCCATCTCTCACATCCATGCATGACCACTGGAAAAACCATAGCTTCAACTAGACAGACATTTGTTGGTAAGGTAATGTCTCTGCTTTTTAATATGCTATCTAGGTTGGTCATAGTTTTTCTTCCAAGGAGCAAGTGTCTTTTAATTTCATGGCTGCAGCCACCATCTTTAGTGATTTTGGAGCCCAAGATTATAAAGTTCCTCACTGTTTCCATTATCTCCCTGTCTATATGCCATGAAGTGATGGGACCAGATGCCATGATCTTAGTTTTTTGAATGGTGAGTTTTAAGCCAGCTTTTTCACTCTCCTCTTTCACTTTCATCAAGAGGCTCTTTAGTTGTTCTTCACTTTCTGACATAAAGGTGGTATCACCTGGATATCTGAGGTTATTGCTATTTCTCCCAGCAATCTTGATTCCAGCTTGTGCTTCATCCAGCCTGGCACTACACATGGTGTACACTGCATATAAGTTTTGATTGTGTGGATCACAACAAAATGTGGAACATTCTTAACGAGATGGGAATACCAGACCACCTGACCTGCCTCCTGAGAAATCTGTATGCAGGTCAAGAAGCAACAGTTAGAACTGGACATGGAACAACAGACTGGTTCCAAATCAGGAAAAGAGTATATCAAGCTGTATATTGTCACCCTGATTATTTAATTTCTATGCAGAGTACATCATATGAAATGCCAGGCTGGATGAAGCACAAGCTGGAATCAAGATTTCCAGGAGAAATATCAATAACCTCTCACATGCAGATGACACCATCCTTATGGCAGAAAGTGAAGAACTAAAGAGCCTCTGATTAAAGTGAAAGAAGAGAGTGAAAAAGCTGGCTTAAAAGTCAACATTCAAAAAACTAAGATCATGGCATCCAGTCTCATCACTCCATGGCATATAGACAGGGAGATAATGGGAACAGTGAGGAACTTTATAATCTTGGGCTCCAAAATCACTGCAGATGGTGACTGCAGCCATGAAATTAAAAGACACTTGCTTCTTGGAATAAAAACTATGACCAACCTAGATAGCATATTAAAAAGTAGATTCATTTGAATCAGTTCTACTCAGGTGGATGGAACTGGAGCCTATCATCCAGAGTGAAGTAAGCCAAAAGGAAAAACAAAAATACAGTATACTAACGCATATATATGGAATCTAGAAAGATGGTAACGAGAACCTGCATGCAAGACAGCAAAAGAAATGCAGATGTATAGAATAGTCTCGTGGACTCTGTGGAAGAGGGCAGGGGTGGGATGATATGGGAGAATGGCATTGAAACATGTTAATTATCATATGTGAAATCAATCGCCAGCCCAGGTTTGATGCTCGGGGCTGGTGCACCGGGATGACCCAGGGAGAGGGAATCAGGAGGGAGGAGGGAGGGGAGTTCTGGAGGGGGAACATATGTATACCCATGGCAGATTCATGTCAATGTACGGCAAAAGCAATACAATAAAGTAAAGGAAAAAAAAAAAGTAGAGACGTTACTTTGCCAACAGAAGTCCATCTAGGCAAAGCTACGGTTTTTCCAGTAGTCATATATGAATGTCAGAGTTGGATCATAAAGAAAGCTGAGAGTCAAAGAATAGATGCTTTTGAACTGTGGTTTTGGAGAAGACTCTTGAGAGTCCCTTGGACAGCATGGAGATCAAACCAGTCAATCCTAAAAGAAATCAGTCCTGAATATTCTTTGGAAGGACTATTGTTCAAGCTGAAACTCCATTACTTTGGCCACCTGATGCCAAACTGACTCATTGAAAAAGACCTGGATGCTAGGAAAGATTAAAGGCAGGAGGAGAAGGGGAAGATAGAGGATGAGATGGTTGGATGGCATCACCGAGTCAATGGACACAAGTTTGATGAAGCTTCAGGAGTTGGTGATGGACAGGGAAGCCTGGCATGCTGCTGTCCATGGGGTTACAAAGAGTCGGACACAACTGAGTGACTGAAGTGAACTGAACTGGGGAACTTTTAAAAACCATACCATGCCTGAGAGCCACTGCAGACCAAATAACGCCTGAGAGCCACTGCAGACCAAATAAATTAGAATATGTAAGGTGGAACCTAGACCTCTGAATTTTTGGAAGCTCTACAGATAAATTCAATATGCAACTAGAATTGAGAAATACTATGTTTAAAAAATACCCCATAAAAGCAAATTCTTACCTACTAGTCTAGCCTCAATTCTATTTCATCATTTCCATACAACTCCAAAATAATATTTAAAAAAAAAATTTAAGTATGTGTTTAGCCAATTGAATTCCTTTGCTAAGTTACCAATAATGTCACATGAGGAACTATTGGGGTCATGAAAGGAGTCTGAACAGTGTGCTTGGGCATCGACACGAGGACCTCCAGGCAGTCAGTCTCTGCTGGAAATGTTCACAGTGGGCTTTTCCAAATTTTACTGTCTCATCTCCTTGGTGTGTTGCCTGAGGCTATAGCTCTCTTCAAAACTTGCAGTTCTGTCTGCAAAAAGTCTATATGCATCAGTAGTTTTTGCTAAGGGTCTTGTGATTAATTGGATGGACTTTTAGTTGAACAGCTTCCAAGGAAAAGATTTTTTCCTGTTTTAGCTCAGGAAGCCACAAGGATTAGTTATGCAAAAAAATTTAACATTACTGTAGCTAATTAGTCATCCATTGCCTTCAACAAAGTATATAGCATCAAATATTTTCATCTTAGTTATACTTAAACATTTTATGGGTTTGTAATCAGTCAGTTCTTATATTCTGTACCTTGTTTGATCCTGAACATAGAATTGCAAGAAGAATATCATGCAATAATTTAAATAACAAATATTTATAGACCTTACACAGGTGGCTCAGTGGTAAAGAATCTACCTGCCAAGCAAGAGATGCAGGTTCAATCCCTGGGCTGGGAAAATCCCTTGAAGAAGGAAATGGCAACCCACTCCGGTATTCTTGCCTGGAAAATCCCATGGACAGAGGAGCCTGGCAGACTGCAGTCCATTGGGTCATAAAAGAGTTGGACATGACTTGGCCACTAAACCACCATGTATCAAGAAGTATGCTAAATGATGAGATTAGAAAACAGCATGTTTCCACTCTCAAAGTTCTCTCATTCTACTATAACAGTATGGTAACTCCACAATGAGTCATAAAAGTTCCATAAGAGAGATGCATCAAAAAATAAAATGGTGAATTCATGAGATATCATGGTCACTTACAGCTGAGAAGGGTTACATCCAGGTCTTCAAGGGTCATAAATATCATGATAGAAAGTTTAGGAAAGAACTCTCTCAACGAAAGGAGATGTTTTGGTTTTGGTTTTGGTGGTTTTTGTGAAGGGTTTTTGTTTGTTTGTTTGTTTTTGTATTGAAAAACAATAAATCCCAAGACTTGGTAAGATTATAAAGTTAGCTGCAATGTATAGAATGGACTAAAGAGTTATGAGTTTTATTACATGGTTAAAATAAGAGGTTATGTTGAGTTAAGCAAGGGAAATAGAAGTAAGGATTGAAAGGGACAGATGCTGGAATTGTTATAGAGATGAAATATAAAGGACTTAGCATGCATTTTCAATTTGAGGTTACTAAGTGAATTGTGGGACAATTAGCATTCATCTACCCATTAAATCACTCAACAACTCCTTATTACATAACTACTTTTGTAACAAGCACTATTGTATTCTGGAGGTACAGCAATGAGTATAGCAATGAATGGTCCTTGCCTTCATATATTAACAACTTCATGTACTAGGAGAGACAAATAAGTAAAACACAATAATTTACAGTTAGTTATAAGTTCTGTGAAGGAAGTTTTGAGATGCTATAAGAGAATATCATAGGCAGTAGTGATTGATGGTTGGGGTGGTAGACATAAATACCTTATATTGGGCATTAAGGGAAGCGTTCTCTAAGGAAATGTTATTTCAGAGGAGATCTGAAGGGTAATATCAGAAACAGCAAGCATTGAAGAAGCAGGGAAATTAAACACAAAGGCTCTGAAATGGGACAATCTTGTTATATTTCTGTGTTTGAAGAGGAAACTGCTAATGTGTTTAATGAGGCTGAGAAGTTGAGTAAGATGAAAATGGTAAATTGACCATTGTCTTAGTAGCACAGTTGATGCTGTTGACCTTGGTGAAAGCAGTTCCCACTGACTAAGGAAAAAAAACAAAAACAAAAACCAAATTGGAGTGAATTGAAAAGTGAGTGGGAAGAAACGAGGGAAATGGATTGAGTGTGTGTTTATAGACAAAAGAAATGAGAGGATAGCTTGAAAGCAATGAAGAACAGAAGAAATCCAAGTTCCTTAAAGTGATACAAGAATATAGATCTCATCTATATACTGAGCTGGTAGAGAGGGAGAGAAAGAAAACTGGGAGCAGGGGATGATGCCTTGTACACCTCCATTTTACCCTCACCTTGTATCTGAGCTGGATAAATTACTTAAAGTTGATTCTTTCCAAAGCTGGGCTCTATTGAGAGAAAGATGAAGTAGAGAAGAGGAGGACACAGTAGACTGCACAGGGAAGCAAAGGAATTCAGCACCACGGAGGAAGGGCAGGGTGGGGCAAAGCTGAGATCCAGATCATCTAACTGCAGTGTAGCTTCACATCAGACCTGCCCTAAATCCCAAAAGAACAGAGATGGTTTCATTTGCTCTAACAAAGTACTAAGTAGCAAGGTGCAGAGCATATTTTTCTCTCTCCCTTTAAAAGTCAGTTTAGTGCCCCCAGAATGCAAGCGAGTTGGCCAAAAAGTTTGTTCAGGTTTTTATACCATCTTACGGAAAAACTCAAACGAATATTTCAGTCAACCCAATATTTCATCATTAAATACAATTTATAAAATATGTTGGACTTATGGACATGAATTTGCACTAACTCTGGGAGACAGTGGAAGACAGAGGACCTTAGCTTGCTTTATGCAGTCCATGGGGTCACAAAGAGCTGGACACAACCTAGCAACTGAATAAAAACAATAGCACAAAATATGTTGGGGAACCATCAATGGATTATTTTATCAACCAAGGACATTTTAGACATCCCACCATGTGCATCCAGAATCATAATACTGTGATTAAAAACAAGAAACTTCGCTTCATAGAAAACTTCTCTACACTGTTTTTTTATTTTATTTAAAACTGTGTCATGGACTGGTAAAAGTACCATCCCAGCCTTGTGTCAGTATGGAAATTAGCATTAAGAAATCACTGAACCAGATGACATAAAATCTCTTCCAATTCAAATTCTGATTCAGTTAACAGTAATGAAAAACTATCATATTTGAAGTAAAATAGTTTCTTTTTCATGCTCTATTCAGTGATCTTATAAATAACTTTTCCCAAGTCACCTTAGCAGTTCTCCCAGCCTTAGGATACGAAAACAATGTTCTGCCCCTTCTCCCAGGTCTTTAGACAGCCCAGAGCATTCACAAAAACCACCCTGCCCAGCACAAAACATAAAAGCAGTTTCTACTGCTTTCTCTCAGCTTGAATGTTAAGACTTCAGGAATCACACTCCATTCTATATCAATCCAAAATCAAAGCACAGATTAATTTTCAAAGAACAGAAAGTAAAAAATTAAAAAAGATAAAGCTTCCTTGCTGAAAGAAAAATGGCAGGGAGAAAAAAGCTCACTGCCTAGCTTATTTGGATATTTTTATTTCAAAGTGTTCAAGTGTCCTAGTATTTACAAGCACTCTTAAAGTGACACATTAAAATATTATATCAAACAGGGTATTTTACAAGATGACCAAAAAAAAGTGATTTCAAACTCAAAATACAGAATTGTCACTTGCCTAATGAGAGCTCTGTTCTGTGGGCATGTGCCTGATGATGCATTTCTAATTCTACTGCAGGGTCTGCTTTATTGAATTCCCTGCCTGTACTAATTCTATATATTTCCAATTACCTGACCTTTAAAGCTGACACTGGAGGAAGGGAATTTTTTCTGACAAGCTAACATTTTAAGGCTAATGGTTTCTAATAAGCAATTGGGTTTGCAGCATTCAACTCTTACTATATTTTATTGGTTTTTGAGCTTTAATTTTGTATGTGTGTTTTGGCATGACTCCATGGCAGGTGCAATTTTAAAGATTGGATCAATAAGATTCACTGTGATGTATAATATGAGACTTCTAAGCTTCAATTTCAATATAAAATCCTAGAATTGGTTCTTTCCAGAGCCCTGTAAAGAAAATGTGTTGATTTCTTGGGTCTTTCCTCAATGCAGCGTTTTGAAATCTTGTTCACACTCCTCAAACATCCAAGTATGTTCTCCTTTCAAAAGCTCTCACAAGTAAAACTCTCACTCTTTGCAGACGACATGATCCTCCACATAGAAAACCCTGAAGACTCCACCAGAAAATTACTAGAGCTAATCAATTAATACAGTAAAGTTGCAGGATGTAAAATCAACACACAGAAATCCCGGACATCCCTATACACTAACAATGAGAAGACAGAAAGAGAAATTAAGGAAACAATTCCAGTCACCATCGAAACAAAAAGAATAAAATACTTAGGAATATATCTACCTAAAGAAACAAAAGACCTATATATAGAAAACTTCAAAACACTGATGACAGAAATCAAAGAGGACACAAATAGATGGAGAAATTTACCGTGTTCATGGATTGGAAGAATCAATATAGTGAAAATGAGTATACTACCCAGAGCAATCTATAGATTCAATGCAATTCCTATCAAGCTACCAGACGTCCTTTTCCAAGAACTAGAACAAATAATTTCACAATTTGTATGGAAGTATAAAAGCCTCAAATACCCAAAGCAATCTTGAGAAAGAAGAATGAAACTGGAGGAATCAACCTGCCTGACTTTAGGCTATACTACAAAGCCACAGTCATCAAGAGAGTATAGTACTGGTGCAAAGAAAGAAATATAGATCAATGGAACAAAACAGAAAGCCCAGAGATAAATCCATGCACCTATGGACACCTTATCTTCGACAAAGGGGGCAAGAATATACAATGGAGAAAAGACAATCTCCTTAACAAGTGGTGCTGGGAAAACTGGTCAATCACTTGTAAAAGAATGAAACTAGAACACTTTCTAACATCATACACAAAAATAAACTCAAAATGGATCAAAGATCTAAACATAAGACCAGAAACTATAAAACTCCTAGAGGAAAACATAGGCAAAACACTCTCCAACATAAATCAAAGCAGGATTCTCTATGACCCATCTCCCAGAATATTGGATATAAAAGCAAAACCAAACAAATGGGACCTAATTAAAATTAAAAGCTTCTGCACAACAAAGGAAACTAAAAGCAAGGTGAAAAGGCAGCCTTCAGAATGGGAGAAAATAATAGCAAATGAAGTAATGGACAATTAATCTCAAAAATATACAAGCAACTCTTGCAGCTCAATTCCAGAAAAATAAATGACCCAATCAAAAAATGGGCCAAAGAACAAAACAGACATTTCTCCAAAGAAGACATACAAATGGCTAACAAACACATGAAAAGATGCTCAACATCACACATTATCAGAGAAATGCAAATCAAAACCACAATGTGGTATCATTTCACAATGAGGTATCAGTCAGAATGGCTACCATCCAAAAGTCTACAAGCAATAAATGCTGGAGAGGATGTGGAGAAAAAAGAACCCTATTACACTATTAGTGGGAATGCAAAGTAGTACAGCCACTATGGAGAACAGTGTGGAGATTCCTTAAAAAACTGGAAATAGAACTGCCATATGACCCAGCAATCCCACTGCTGGGCATACACACCGAGAAAACCAGAAGTGAAAGAGACACATGTATCCCAGTGTTCATCACTGCACTGTTTACAACAGCCAGGACATGGAAGCAACCTAGATGTCCATCAGCAGACGAATGGAAAAGGAAGCTGTGGTACATATACACAATGGAATATTATTCAGCCATTAAAAAGAATACATTTGAATCAGTTCTAATGAGGTGGATGAAACTGGAGCCTATTATCCAGAGTGAAGTAAGCCAGAAGGAAAAACAACAATACAGTATACTAATGCATAGATATGGAATTTAGAAAGATGGTAATGATAGCCCTGTATGCGAGACAGCAAAAGAGATGCAGATGTATAGAACGGTCTTTTGGACTCTGTGGGAGAGGGCAAGGGTGGGATGATATGGGAGAACGACATTGAAATGTAAATTATCATATGTGAAATGAATTGCCAACCCAGGTATGATGCATGATACAGGGTGCTCAGAGCTGGTGAACTGGGATGACCCAGAAGGATGGAATCGGGAGGGAGGTGGGAAGGAGGTTCTGGATGGGGAACACATGTATACCCATGCGGATTCATGTCAATGTATGGCAAAACCAACACAGTAATATAAAGAAAAAAGTCTTTCTTGAATTTGTTACAATAAAAAAATAAAAATTAAAAAATAAATAAATAAACAGCTCTCACTCAGAACTTATGACCTCATCTACTCATTCTTGAAGAGATGAGGCTTACCTAGCAACACAGCCTATGTACAGCTTTTCCTCTTTAAAATTTCTCTATTGCTTTCTAAAGTACTGCTAATTAGTCAGAACTTAATAAATCTTTGTTAAATGACTGGTTGAATGAATTTTTCCTCCTTTACTTCTTCTCTGACTAAAAGGAAGAGAAATGCTTCCTTTCCATGACTAATATCTCTTAATGATACAGAGTTTATCTGATTGTAGCCCCTCCTGTCTTCTTCAAGACCTCACTTTATCATGTATTCCTAGTCTAAGTGTCTTTGATCTTGATTTCTCTATTGGTCACTTAGAGGCTGCCTATAAGACAGACAGAAGTCTCAAATTTGTTAAACTACAGTCTGAGGGAGAAGGGGAGTGGTATCTGGGACAGAGAACATGCCAGGGGTACTGTGTTGTGTGGCAATACCCTATTGCTTGATATCTGGGTGGTAGAGATGAAAACCATATACTACCACATACACCTTCTGTGCCCTTTCTGTATTTATGCTCTATTTAACAATGAAAAGCTTAAAAGAAAAGAAAAATCAACACAAGGGTAAGAGAAAAATCATTAGAACTACTGATAATCAGCTTGAGAAAGTGAGAAACTCTAATGTTGTTGTTCAGTCACTTAGTCATGTCCATCTTTTTACGACCCCATGGACTGTAGCATGCCAGGCTCATCTGTCCTTCATAATCTCCCACAGTTTGCTCAGACTCAGGTTAAGCGAGTCGGTGATGCTATATAAATATCTCATCCTCTGTCACCCCCTTCTCCTGCCCTCAATCTATCCTAATACCAGGGTCTTTTCCAATGAGTCAGCTCTTTGGAACAGGTGACCAAAGTATTGCAGCTTCAGCTTAAGCCTCAGTCCTTCCAATGAATATTCAGGGTTGATTTCCTTTAGGACTGACTGGTTTGATCTTCTTGTAGTTCAAAGGACTCTGAGAGTCTTCTCCAGCACCACTGTTCAAAAGCATCAATTCTTTGGTGCTCAGACTTCTTTATGGTCCATATCTGTACATAAGTACTGGAAAAACCATAACTTTGACAATACAAACCTTTGTCAGCAAAGCTATGGCTATGCTTTTTCTTTCTTTCTTTCTTTTTAATGGCTATGCTTTTTAATACACTGTCTAGATTTTTCATAGCTTTCCTTCCAAGGCGCAAGCATCTTTTAATTTTTTGACTTCAGTCACCATCTGCAGTGGTTTTGGAGCCCAAGAAAATAAAATCTGTCACTGTTTCCACTTTTACCTCTTCTATTTGCCATGAAATGATGGGACCGGATGCCATGATCTTAGTTTTTTGAGTATTAAATTTCAAGCCAAATTTTCCACTCTTCTCTTTCAACTTCATCAAGTGGCTCTTTAATTCCTCTTCACTTTCTGCCATTAGACTAGTATGATCTGAAAACTTGAGGTTGTTGTTATTTTTCCCTGCAATCCTGATTCCAGCTTGTGATTCATGCTGCTTGTCATTTTCCCTGATATACTCTTGCATATAAGTTAAATAAAACATGGTAAAAATATACAGTCTTGTCCTACTCCTTTCTTAATTTTGAACCATCCCATTGTTTCGTGTCCTGTTCTAACTGTTGCTTCTTGACCAGTATACAGGCTTCTCAGGAGACAGGTAATGTGGTCTGGTATTTCCATCTCTTTAAGAATTTTCCACAGTTTGGTGTGATCCACATAGTCAAAGGCTTTAGTGTAGTCAGTGAAGCAGAAGTAGATGTTTTCCTAGAACTCCCTTGTTTTCTCCATGATCCAACAAATGTTGAACTGTCATTGGGGTTCTTCCAGCAAGAATACTGGAGTGGGTTGTCATTTCCTTCTCCAATGGACCACGTTTTGTCTGAACTCTTCACTATGACCCATCCATTATGGGTGGCCCTAAACAACTCTAATAGCAAATCAAGCCAGCTAATTTCTAATATTTTGTTTTTAACAAAATTGAAGAGTGATTTATAGTTGTCTTATAAGTATATAATATATAATTTTAAATATATTATATATAAAGTAAACAATTTTGATTACATAACTCACAAAGAGGTTTTTTGAGTAAGAGGAATTTCCACAAAAGAAAAATCTCTACCATTCCATATAATTATTTATGAGAACAAAGTCTTTTTAGCACTTTCATCCATAAAAACAAAAAAAATGAAGATATAATTGATAATGAATTCTCATTCTGGTAATTAGTAATAATCATCTATGTTTACAGGAATGAATGGAGGGAGGTAGAAACAATTACATGCATCTCATTAAGAAATGCATTTTCAATAAATGTTAACATTTTAAGTTTGGTAATTTAAAAATTAATATATTATTCATAATATATTGTATGCTAGTATTAATTTCAATTCTAAGGGAACTGAAGAAATTTAATACTAGAGCTTTATGTTCACTTGATGTTAAAAAAAACAATGCACATAATTTTTCTGAAATTAATTATCAAGTGATCCATAAAATGGCTTTTAAACTTTATAAAACAATGCTCTCTGATGAATGAAGCTGATAAATAGAATGTTAAGGGGAAATAAAGCAAATCACAAAATGTATACACTTCTCTTTATATAAAGTTCAAACACAAGCAAAACAAAACTATGTCAGGAATTGGCAAACCTTTCCTATTAAGGATTAAATAGTAATTATTTTCAATCTTCTGGGCCACATGGTCTCTGTCCCAAAAAATCAATTCAGGCATTGTGACAAGAAAAACACCAGATACAGTACATACTAGAAGGGTGTAGTTGTGTTCCAATAAAACTATTTTTTTTAGATGGCAGGTCAGATTTGGCCTATGAGCTGTAGTGTAATGACTCTGATCTATATTGCTTAGACGTACATACACACAAGTAGCAGGGCTTTCCAGGTGAAGCCTACTAAGCAGGAGATGCAGGTTCAATCCTTCAGTCAGGAAGATGCCCTGGAGAAGGAAATGGCAACCCACTCCAGCATTCTTGCCTGGAGAATCCCATGGGCAGATCAGCGTGGCCAGCTATGGTCCATAGGGTCGCAAAGAGTCATACACAGCTTAGTGACTTAGCAGGCACACATACATGTGTAACACTATAATAGAATGATGATACTGTTGAGGGAGAGGCAGAGTTATAACTGGCTTAAAGTATAGGAGGAAGGTCAAGAGAGACAGTGATATTTTGTTTCTTAGCCTCAGTCTGTTATTACAGTGTTTCTCACTATATAAACATTTGTTAAATGTCACACGTATGTTTATACCTTTTCCTAAGTATTACACTTCACAATACAACTTTAAAATAATTCTTCCATTTCATTACACACTGTTAAATGGCACTACAAAAATTATATTAACTTATTTTATGCCAATAATGAAGCTTCTAAAAAATTCCTTCTTTACACACTCAACAAATCACTGTTATTCAGTTGGCTCAGTTGTGTCCGACTCTTTGTAACCCCATGCACTGTAGCTTACCAGCTCCTCTGTCCATGGGATTTTCCAGGCAAGAATACTGGAGTGGGTTGCCATTCCCTTCTCCAGAGGATCTTCCCAGCCCAGGGATCGAACCCAGGTCTCCCGCATTGTGGGCAGGCGCTTTACCATCTGAGTCACCAGGGAAGCCGTGTCCAATTCTTTGTGACCCAATTGGACTGCAGTATGTCAGGCTTCCCTGTCCTTCACTATCTACCAGAGTTTGCTCAATTTCATGTCCATCGAATCTGCGATGCCATCCAACCATCTTATCCTCTGTCAGTCTCTTCTCTTGTCCTCAGTCTTTCCCAGCATCAAAGTATTTTCCAATGAGTGGACTCCTCATATCAGGTGGTCAAAGTATTGGAGCTTCGGCTTCAGCATCAGTCCTTCCAATGAATATTCAGGGTTGAATTCTTTTAGGATTGATTGGTTTGATCTCCTTGCAGTCCGAAAGACTCTCAAACATCTCCACCACAACCTGAAAATACCAATTCTCGGCCCTCTTTTTATATCCAACTCTCACATTCATACACGACTACTGGTAAAACCATAGATTTAACTAGACGAACCTTTGTCAGTAAACTGATGTCTCTGCTTTTTAACATGCTGACTAGGTTTGTCATGGTTTTCCTTCCAAGGAGCAAGTGTCTTTTAATTTGATGGCTGCATTCACCATCCCCACTGATTTTGGAGCCCAAGAAAATAAAATCTGTCTCTGTTTCCTTGTTTTCCATCTATTCACCATGAAGTGATGGGACCAGATGTCATGATCTTAGTTTTTTGAATGTTGAGTTTTAAGCCAGTTTTTTTCACTCTCCTCTTTCACTTTCATTAAGAGGCTCTTTAGTTCTTCTTCACTTTATACCATAAGGGTGGTGTCATCTGAATATCCGAGTTTGTTGATATTTCTCCCAGAACTCTTGATTCCAGCTTGTGCTTCATCCAGCCCAGAATTTTGCATGATATACTCTGCATAGAAGTTAAATAAGCAGGGTGACAATATACAGTCTTGAAGTTTCCAATTTTGAACCAGTTCATTGTTCTATGTTTAGTTCTAATTCTTGCTTCTTGACCAGCATACAGATTTCTCAGAAGACAGGGAAGGCAGTCTAGTATTCACATCTATAAGAATTTTGTAGTTTGTTGTGATCCACACAGTCAAAGGCTTTTGCCTAGTCAATGAAGCAGATGTAGACATTTTTTGGAATCCCCTTGTTTTTTCTATGATCCACTGGATATTGGCAATTTGGCCCATAATTTCCTTGATCAAGAAACCATATTGGTAGTCTTTGATCTAAAAATTTCAACTCTAGGAATTTATCCCCAGAAACTCATTGAGTGGTGCAAAATCTATGTACAGTGTTCCCCCCTATCTATGGTGGATGCATTCCAGGACTCCTAGTAGATGCCTGAAACTACAGATGGTACTAAACCTTATTTATATTACCTACTTTCCCATACATGCACATCTATGATAAAGTTTAATTTATAAATTAGGGACTATAAGAGAATATCTGAATTGTTAACATCACTACTTTTCCACTCTGGGGCCATTTCTAAATGATACAAGGATTACCTGGACACAAGTACTGCTGATACTGCTCCAGTCAATCTAACACCCAAGTCAGCTACCAAGTGACTAATAGGCAGGATCCACTGGGCAAAGTGATGATCCATGTCCAGGGCAAGACTGAGCAGGATGGTATGAAATTACATCTTGCTACTCAGTATGGTATATAATTTAAAACATTTGGATTTTTATTTCTGAAATTTTCCATTTAATATTATCAGACTGCAATTAACCACAGGTAATTGACACCATATAAAGCAAAACAGGGGATAAGGTGGACTACTGTATGCATAAAGAAATTCCTGCAATGTTACTTGTGTTGATAATATCCAGGAAACCTGGAACAACCACTAATAAAAGGTTTATGAAGTGAATTATGGAGCATACACTGCATTATAAGTGATAATGTAAAGCTGTATTTATTAACATGTGGATATATCATGCAATTAAAAGCAGGTTACCAAATAACATATAGTATGATTCAACATATGCAATAATTTATGAATATATGTATATAGGAAATCTTCCTTAAAGTTCTATAATTATCTCACCCTCAAGGATTGGAATGAAAACTATGATACAGGTTCCAACCTATACAGGAGCTTCTCTTTCTGTAGATGTATATTTTTCTTCATTCTAAGGCAATCAAAAGCAACCATTTAGACAGCAACAATGATTTGGCTAATTATATATCATGAATCAAGACATTCCATTGTACTTGGTCCACAAGACCCTTCCATAAGAATGTGTGATTTGTTATATTTGTCTCCCTAAAAATGATAAAATAGCTAAATCAATAGTTTTAGACACCCTGTGCTCTTCCTGTTAGGAGGAAATAAGCCAGTAAGACACAACAGCCCTACTTCTGATGTGGTAATAATCTTCAGGGAAGAGCCCATTGACAGGTATGGCTCTACTCTGAGTACATGAATATAATCCAGCTTCCCACTGGGAGAACTGGTATACATGTTTTGAGCCCTAGTTATAGTCTGAGGTTGAAAACATACCCATGACCTCAGAATGAACCAAATAGTACTCCTCTTAGTCACTGTGAGACAGAAAAGAAAGATTAGTAATGGAGATCCATACAACTGAACCATGTTCCAGAGTGAGACATTGATTTTGTACTAAAAATAAATGACGTTAATCCCATTAGGAAGAATTTTCAATTCATGAGTTTTCTCTTAAGGGCTAGTGTGTAGAGAGAAAGAATTGGTAGTGTGTGACTGACACTGTTTCTATCTTTTCTTTTTCTCCATATGCATAACAAATGGGGTTACTTTCTAATGTCTGGCATTAAGATTTGAACCATACAGATCAGGTATGAATAACTAAAACAAAATGCAACTCCTCCAAAAAAAACCCTATGCATATAAGCATAGATAATTGTTTCCAAGTATGTGTATCAAAACAATAATGGTTATTTTTCTGTCTTATTGCTTTTATCTGTTTTTTCTTTCTTTGTTGTACTTTTTTATATTTTTAATCTTTACAATATAACTGTATAATTTTCCCACAAAATAAAACATAACATATTAAAGCTATTTTTAAAAGTTTTTCCATGGCGATATCATGTCATTGTATGGCAAAACTAATATAAATAAATAAATAAATAAAAACACAACTTAACTTAAAAAAAAGTTTTTCCTTAAAATACCACCTAGATCTATTTTGCTTCTTTCTTTTTCTGATTCTTTTCCTCATTATTGACTCATTGTTTTTCCATAAGACTTTCACTCCTACCACTCCACTGAAAATATACTCTCCAAAGTCAACCTTTTCATTGCAAAATCCTCAGTCCTTATTTTCTTTGACAGCTCTCTCCAGCATTCAGTATAGTCAACTATTCCCAGCTTTGCAAAATGTCTCCTTGGCTATTCATTCTCTTATTTTTTGCCTAACTTTATATCTGCATCTCATCTTTGTGATTGGCTTTACTTCCTCTGCTGGTTGTGAAATGTAATCTTCAGGCTCAAACCTTCTCCTGGCTATGTGTCAGAGCCATTGCAGCCTGGTGAATGACTGCCCAGACTGCACTCGCCATTTCAAGTGTTCCCTGAGCTCAAGCTCCATCTCTGCAACTGCCATTTCCACTAGGATATCTTGACATCACCTTAAACCCAACATGACTGAAACTACATCTGTTGGCCCAAATCAGTTTTCCTTCTAGACCTTTGTCTTTCTGCCCACAGAACTAGGTCATAATTTCATTGCTTTGCAACAGCCTTTGGCCAAAGAAAAAGCACACAGTGATCTTTACTTACAGTAGAAAGAACAAACAGAACAAATAGTCTGAATACAAGAAAACATTTTAAGAGATGATTTCATAAAAGAAATCATACCAATACATCATCATGTCAATTTAAGTGTAGCCAAAAAAGTAAATTTAGCTCTAGTTTTGGAGTCAGTCAGTCCCTAGAGAGAAATGCTCTCATTACCAATATTAACACCTTATCCTCTAAGCCCTGTGGACTGAGAATCAGGAGGAAGCACTACTTTTCTTCATCACCTGTTTTCAAGTCTTTTTTCAGAGTCCTTCTTTGTCTGTTACCTTGCCATGCTCACGAAATATCTAATTCAGGTCTTGCTCATCTTATATCAAGATATTACAAAGTTCAAATTTGTACCTTCATGACTGATACACTTTGCCTCACATATTCTGTTCCTGTTTTCATAAATTTAACCTCTAAAAAAATTATCTTTGGCACTTTGCTGACTACAAGATAGAGTAGTCAGCAAAGCTGACTATATAAGGTCTATAAAATCTGATCAAAAACTGCCTTTGTGATCTTATCCACCACTAAATTCCTTCACAAACTATATCTGATCAGTTTTTGATAAGTTTTCTGTATGAAAGAAATAAGAGCAGTGAATGGATTGGGGAAAAAGAAAAACCTAGGAAGCAGGGTTTGTGTTAGTCATTCAGTTGTGTCTGACTCTTTGCGTCTGACTCATGCACTGTCCCAACCCACCAGGCTCCTCTGTCCATGGAATTCTCCAGGCAAGAATACTGGAGTAGGTTGCCATTTCTCTCTACAGGGGACCTTTCCCATCCAGGGATCAAACCCGGGTCTCTCGCATTGCAGGTTGAGTCTTCACCATCTGAGCCACCAGGGAAGCACCAAGGAGGGGTTGGGTGGGATATAATGAGTGTATAAAAAGAGTAAAGAGCCTAGGACCAAGGTTTCAGGGTTCGATAAAGTAGGAGCCAAAGAAGGAGCATAACAAAGAGAAGTCAGTGAGGTAGAAGGAAAACTGGATCAAATGTGAAATTACAAAAGAAAAGGGGGAAAGATTTTAAAACAAAGATGGAATGGCCAACTACATAAGAGAAAGAATGATGGTGGATCATTAAGTTAGGAATGGGGGAGTCAATGACAAAAGCAAGATCAGTGGATTGGACCAATGAAGTCTAGAAGAGGATAAGAAGAGATAGGAATTTTGGGAATAAGAAATGGTGAAAGGTCCAGAGTTCTTATATCTTCTTGCAATGAGGATGGCAGAGAAATTGGATTATAGACAAATAAGTAATGCAAAGGCAGAATATTATAGTTTGTTTGTATACTAAGAGAAATGATCCAATAAAAAAGAAACAAATGTTGCAAGACAAAAAGGGTGTAACTGAAAGATCAAAACACTTAGGCAGATGAAAGAGAATGGGACTGTGTGCAATTGTGGAGGGACTGCCTTTTGGTAGTAACAGAGGTACTTCCTTGGTTGTAAGAGAAGACAGAAGCTATGAAAACATGGGGTGTGGAGATTTTGCAGTCAAAATGTGGAGCCGGCTCCTCTCCATGGCTTCCATGTTCTCAGTCAGGTATAGGACTTGGAGTAAGGGGGTGAGTGGGGGCAGTATACAAAGTTTAACAAGAGAGAAGGTATGCAAATAAGATTTCAGAGAGAGAAAAAATTAGCTTGCTAAGAAACAACCAAAATTCCAGGCATTAAGGAGACCTAATAGGGTTTCAAAAGCATTACTTTTTTTTGGCCTTATAGCACAGTGGAATCTTAGTTTCCCAGTCAGGGATGGAACCTGGGGCCCCGGCAGTGAAAGTGCCAAGTCCTAACCACTGTACCCCCAGGGAATTTTGGAGAGCATTACTTTAAAATGAAACTCACTTTAACTTAAAGTGAAACCAGGGTGCCTGAAGGGTTAATTTTTTCCAGGTATGAAAGTGAAAATCACTCAGTCATGTCCCACTCTTCGAGACCCAGGAATTCTCCAGGCCAGAATACTGGAGTGGGTAGCCTTTCCCTTCTCCAGGGGATCTTCCCAATCCAGGGATCGAACCCAGGTCTCCTGCATTGCAGGCAGATTCTTTACCAGCTGAACCACAAGAGAATTCCATGTATGAAGAAGGGGTAATTAATACACAGGGAAGAAATGGGACTCACCCTTATGATTCATTACTCTAAGATGAACATTCTTTCCATTAAATTATTTTTCTAATGGTATTTTTTATATTTTCCTCTAGAAAAATCATAGGTCAGCTTATAATGGAATAAATTATTCTTTTTGAATTAAAAAAAATCTGAAGGAATGGTAAGCAACAATACCTATGGGTAGAAATTAAAGAGGCTTCCAACATGAAACCATTTGTAACTTGTTTGCAAATCAGTGTACATTTCCCCCTGTAAATATTGCAAAATGTCCATATGCTCACACTGCAAAAGCCCCCTTGGAGCCTTGTAATCAGGCCAGTGGACCATATTGTTATGCACAACCTAACCTCTTTCCTTCTCAGCCCCCAACAAAGGACAGCAGGCTGATAGAACTAGAGCTAATTAGCACCCTGTTCATCTTGCCTTATGCTTAGACTGCCTAAAGGAAGCTTTTTTTTTTCTTCTGGCTGATGATAAAACAGAATCAGTCTCTTTGCTCTCTGAGCTGAGTTATTTATCAATCATGATTCTGCAGACACGCTGAGAAGCAAAGATAGAGATATACACACACATACACACATTCTTATGTGTAAAATGTTTTATGGTATGTGTGTGTGCATTTGTACATATGTATATTTAGCACCACAGTATAAAAGAAGGGGAGTGGGGGAAGTGGGCATAAATGGGGAGAGGTTGAGGGAAGAAAAACCTGGAAAATAGACTACAGCTATTCCTGGAGAGGCAGGGTAGAGTAGAGTTAAAAACAGGGACTCCCAAGTCAAACTTCCAGGTCAAATCCTGACTCTGATACTTATTAGGCACATGGCCCTGGGCAAGTAAATTGTCTTTTCTGGACTTTAGTTACCTTTCTTGTAAAAGAGGAATAATGATAGTAACTAAATCAAAAGGTTATTGAGATTAAATGAGTTATTATTTGTAGCTCTGGCACTTAGTAGCTGGTGAGCCTAGAGATATCATGTAACCATTTGAGATTCAATTTCCTTAGCAATAAAATTTATTTGGTTTTGTAATTTATTTCCTTTCACAGGAGTCTATATTTTCTAGTATTTTAGTAATGCATTTTTTTTCAAATTTGTGAGGAAATAAAGAATTTTATGGTTAAAATTTTTTTTGAAATAATCTGTTACCAATGCCTATGTTAACATCAGCGACCAAAAAAAAAAAAAATCTATCACTTGTATTTGATTCAGGGATGTCATATGTGAACCTAGAAAGCAGAAATGTCTTCCTAAAAATGTGTCTGCACTAATATTTAAGATCTGTGAGACCTTTAGCCAAAGAAGTGCACAACTGACAAACCTCAGTCTGCAAAATAGACTGTATAGCAGATACCTCACCAACACAGCTGAGAGAAGTTCTAGAACAGTCACTACCAAGAAAGCACTTAGTCTCCTTCCTTTGTGTTTTCTGCCTCTTGCTTCATTAAAAAGCTTTGCTATAGTTCCATAAGGGCAGACCTATATTTTATTTGCTCTGTATTCTCCTGGTGAGAACAGAGATGGGCACACAATAAGTCTCCAAAATGTGTGAAAAGTGAGTGAGGAAGGGAATGAAATGGTTCATTTGATTATTTGTCTCATTTTTCATCTGCCTTGATGTCAGCTCCCATAGTCTAAATCTTTTGGGTAAGGCTATACTAAATATTCTTTCTAATATGATGGAAACATAATACATATGTTTGCATAATCAATTCCTAGGAAGTGTTTAGAAAGTTCACAAGAAATTCCCGATTATTTGCAATGTCTACATAACCATCTTTGCCTATAGCATAATATATTGCTTCTTATAATTTTGGTGTGCCCCCCACCCACAGACATATACATACAAACAATCTCTTTTTCCCAATGAACACTCCATTACATCAATGATTAAAAAGACACATACTCAAAATGCTAAGGGAGAAAGCAGGACAACAAAATTCCGGTTTGTACTTAAGGCCTTGGGCTTTAGTGTTCCATATGGCTACTGAGCTTGCAACATAGCAAATACAGATTTCAAAAGATCTTTTTCATCCCTCTGTTTTGTGATTTGTGCAGTCAAGCATGTTAGAAAGAATAAGTAACCAGAACAAAAAGCTGACCAGCAAATAGACAGCAATTTGTAATCAGTGAAGAGAATACTTTGCTCAGGTCCCAAGATTATCTTTTCTTTTCTTTTATAAACTCTGTTTTGCAGGCCAGAGCAAACAATTGCATAGTACCCAATTATAACCAAGTGAAACCACTATCAAATAAGATTCTGAATCTTGGCTAGAAGAAGATGGTCAATGTATTTTTAAAAAAAAAGAAAGAAAAGAAAATAGAAATTTCACAAGAATCATTCAGATATAAAACATTTGGTAACTATAAATTTCTGTAGCTTAACCATAATCTCATAAAGTCTTTAATGTTATAAATCATTTGGGGATTAAGAGAACTTAATTTCTGAAAGATAGTGTGAGAAAAGATATCTAATGCAATAGAAATGATGCTAGACTAAGGATCACAAGATCTGAAATCTAATCTTGAGTCAAGCCCCTAAGTCACTTTAGGATGTAAGACACACCAATTCTTCTGACTTTGTCCACCTTGAATAGAATGAGGTGAGGAAAGGGAGTGTGCATTCAACCAGTTCCTTTTCAGCTCTTATTTTTTTAAGAATTTCAAATTTACAGAGCAGGTTGGTAGTTTACAAAAGGCTCCATATACATTATAACATTGTTCTTTAAAACAACTTTGTAAGATCAGTTCTGTTCAGTTCAGTCACTCAGTCACTTCCAGTTCTTTGCAACCCCATGAATGCAGCATCCCAGGCTTCCCTGTGCATCACCAACTTCCAGGATTTACTCAAACTCATGTCCATCAAGTCGGTAATATCATCCAACCACCTCATCCTCTGTCGTCCCATTCTCCTCCTGCCTTCAATCTTTCCCAGGATCAGGGTCTTTTCCAGTGAGTCAGTTCCTCACATCAAATGGCCAAATGTTGGAGCTTCAGCTTCAGTCTTGGTTCTTCTAATGAATATTCAGAGTTGATTTCTTTTAGAATTAAAGGTTCTTCTAATGAATATTCAGAGTTGATTTCTTTTAGAATTGAAGGTTTTGATCTCCTTGTAGACAAAGGGACTCTCAAGAGCCTTCTGCAACACAACAGTTCAAAAGCATCAATTCTTTGGAGTTTAGCTTTCTCTATAGTCCAACACTCACATCTATACAGGACTACTGGAAAAACCATAGATTAGACTGGATGGAGTTTTGTCAGCAAAATAATGTCTTTGCTTTTCAATATGCTGTCTAGGCTTATACTAACTTTTGTGGCTGCAGTTACAATCTGCAGAGATTTTGGAGCCCAAGAAAAGAAACTCTCTCACTGTTTCCACTGTTTCCCCATCTATTTGCCATGAAGTAATGTGACTTGATGCCATGATTTTCGTTTTTTGAATGTTGACTTTTAAGCCAGCTTTTTCACTCTCCTCTTTCACTTTCATCAAGAGGCTCTTCAGTTCCTCTTCACGTTCTGCCATAAGGGTGGTGTCATCTGCATGTCTGAGGTTATAGATATTTCTCCTAGCAACCTTGATTCCAGCTGTGCTTCATCCAGCCTGGCATTTCACATGATGTACTCTGCACAGAAGTTAATAAGCAGGGTGACAATATATAGCCTTGACGTACACCAGTGTGTTCCATGTCCAGTTCTAACTTGTTCTGCATATAGATTTCTCAGGAGGCAGGTAAGGTGGTCTGGTATTCCCATCTCTTGAAGAATGTTCCAGTTTGCTGTGATCCACACAGTCAAAGGCTTTAATGTAGTCAATAAAGCAGAAGTAGATGTGTTTCTGGAACTCTCTTGCTTTTTCTATGATCCAACAGATGTTGGCAGTTTGATCTCTGGTTCCTCTGCCTTTGCTAAACCCAGCTTGACCATCTGGAAGTTCTCAGTTCACGTACTGTTGAAGCCTCGCTTGAAGAATTTTGAGTATTACTTTGCTAGCATGTGAGATAAGAGTTATTATCTCCATTTATAGATGATGAAATCAAAGCTTGGAGAGAGTAACTCATTCCTTTAAAACCATACTGCTACTATGTTCCAAATTCAAATCTCCTCACATCAAATGCAGTGCTTTTTCTAACATAGTACACTGACTCCCCAATACTATTTACCCTAAAGTACAAAATATCTCTCAAAAGTCAGATTTTTGTATGACACACACATGGCAATGCAATAAAGTAATAAAGGATTTCATGGGACTGGATATGACCTTTTCTATTAAAAAATAAAGCAGTTTGACTATGAGCTACAACAAGTTCATATGATTCTTTCAAAGTCCTCACCAAAGATTGATAGGAACACACCATGGTTAAACAACTAGGATTTACTACTCATTGCAGTGAGAGGCAACGCACACCATAGGAACTGTGGGACAACTCAGTAAGAAGATAACAGAAAGGGCTTGTTAGAGGATTTGGGTGTATATATATGATGATTGGGGGAAAGTGTCAAAGAAGCAGTTTTGTTCTGAATCAGATGCTGTCAGGAAGTGGGATTGCTGTTGTTGTTCAGTCACTCTGTCGTATAGACTTTTTACAACCCCATGCACTGTATCACTCCAGGCTCCTCTGTCCTTCACTATCTCCTGGAGTTTTTTCAAACTCATGTCCATTGAGTTGGTGATGCCATCCAACTATCTCATCTTCTCTCACCCTCTTCTCCTCCTGCCCTCAATCTTTCCTTCCCAGTGGCTCAGATGGTGAAGAATCTGCCTGCCCAGGTTTGATCCCTAGTTCGGGAAGATCCCCTGGAGAAGGGAACGGCTACTTACTTCAGTATTCTTAACCTGGAAAATTCCACAGACAGAGGAGCCTGGTAGGCTACAGTCTATACTGTTGCACATACCTGAAGCAACTTAGCACTCAGGCATTGGGAAGCCAGTCTAAAACAAAGATAAAGCTGTAACAGGTAAAGAAACAGCAGTAACATTAGCCAGAATAGAGGAATATGTGATCATATTTGGAATTTGCACAGTGTTCATCTTTGTCTACATTCAGATGTGATTATGGAGTGGACTTGTCTTTTCCCTAATCCATCATGGTCACAGAGGGACCTTGTATGATGGTGTTCTGTGAATGTGTTTATGTTCAACAGGAGAATACCAAGCTATGAGTGCCAGACAAGCTTATAGAAGCACCCAGGCAGAGCTCCTGAATGTCAAAGGCACCTCTTTTCTTTTTCAAACCCACTTAACCATTGTATTGTTTGGCCTTGCTGGTGATGGAGGCTGGAGAATCTTAGAGAAAAAAAAGAGAAAGAGTCTATTCTTTCTGAGAAAACACTTTTTCAATTACTACTTCTATGGCAAATAGTATACAAAGTTAAAACATAAAGAAGAGACTGGGAGAAAATAATTGCAATGTGTATAATAGAAAATATAAAGTTAACATATAAATCAAAAAGAAAAGCAAATAATCAAATTGAAAAAGACAATGAGCAAAGATAAGGGTATGGGATTAAGAGATACAAAATACTTTGTACAAAATAGATAGGCAGCAAGGTCATACTGCATAGCCCAAGGAAATATAGCCATCTCTTTGTAATAGATTTAAATGGAGAATAATCTATAAAAGTATTGAATCAAAGAAAAAAAAGAGAGAAAGGAAGGAAGGAATGGTGGACAGAAATAAGCAATTCACTAATTGCTTGATTGCATAAGAACAGATATCCAATTTCACTCTTCAAGAGGCAAATATAAATTAAAACAAAAGGGCAATTTGCTTCCATCTAATTGACAAACAAAAAGAAGAAGAAAAGAAAATGGTGTAAGAGTAGGAAATGCTCCCATGCTGTTGGTTAGGAGTATACAAAGTATTATTAGTTTGCAGGATATTTTGGCAATTCCTTTAATATGCATATTATACTTTTAGGAAGGTTTACTGTAGAAATGGGGCTTCCCAGATGGTGCTAGTGGTAAAGTACCCTCCTGACAATGCAGGAGACAGAAGACTTGGAATGGATCCTTAGATTGGGAAAATCTCCTGAATGAGGGTGTGGCAACCCACTCTAGTATCCTAGGCTAGAGAATTCCATGGACAGAGGAGCCTGGTGGGCTATAGTCGCAAAGAATCAGACATAATTAAAGCAACTGAAACACAACAAATGTCTGCTAAACTGTTTCAGAAAATTAAAATAATTAGATGGGTCTATATGTCTATTTCAAATCCTAAAAGATGATGTTGTGAAAGTGCTGTACTCAATATGCCAGCAAATTTGAAAAATGTAGAAATAGCCACAGAACTGGAAAACGTCAGTTTTCATTCCAATCCAGAAGGAAAGCAATGTCAAAGAATGTCCAAACTACTGCACAATTGCACTCATTTCACATGCTAGCAAAGTAATGCTGAAAACTCTCCAAGTGAGGCTTCAACAGTACATGAAGCAAGAACTTCCAGATGTTCAAGCTGGATTTAGAAAAGGCAGAGGAACCAGAAATCAAATTGCCAACATCAGTTGGATCATAGAAAAAGCAAGAGAGTTCCAGAAAAATATCTACTTCTACTTTATTGACTACAGTAAAGCCCTTGACTGTGTGGATCACAAGAAACCATAGAACTTTCTTCAAGAGAAGACCACCTTACCTGCCTCCTGAGAAATCTGTAAGCAGGTCAAGAAGCAACAGTTAGAACTGGACATGGAACAACAGACTAGTTCCAAATTGGGAAAGGAGTACATCAAGGCTGTGTATTATCACCCTGCTTATTTAACTTCTATGCAGAGTACACCATGTGAAATGCCAGGCTGGATGAAGCACAAGCTAGAATCAGCATTGCTGGGAGAATTATCAATAATCTCAGACATGCAGATGACACCATCATTATGGCAGAAAGTGAAGAGGAACTGAAGAACCTCTTGATGAAAGTGAAAAGAGGAGAATGAAAAAGCTGGCTTAAAACAGCATTCAAAAAACAAAAATCATGGCATCTGGTCCCATCACTTCATGGCAAATAGATGGGGATACAATGGAAACAGTGAGAGGCTTTCTTTTCTTGGGCTCCAAAATCACTGCAGGTGGTGACTGCAGCCATGAAATTAAAAGATGCTTGTTCCCTGGAAGAAAAGCTATGACAAACCTAGACAGCATATTAAAAAGCAGAGATGTTACTTTGCCAACAAAAGTCTGTCTAGTCAAAGCTATGGTTCTTCCAGTAGTCATGTATGGATGTGAGAGTTGGACTATAAAGAAAGCTTGAGTACCAAAAAATTGATGATTTTGAACTGTGGTGTTGGAGAAGACTTAAGAGTCCCTTGGACTGCAAGGAGGTCAAACCAGTCAATCTTAAAAGAAATCAATCCTGAATATTCATTAGGTTGTTCCGGGAGCTGAAGCTCCAATAATTTAGCCACTTGATGTGAAGAACAGACTCGTTTGAAAAGACCCTGATGTTGGGAAATATTGAAGGCAGGAGGAGAAGGGAGTGACAGAGGATGAGATGGTTGGATGGAACTCAATGGACATGAGTTTGAGCAGACTCCAGGAGTTTGTGATGGACAGGGAAGCCTGGTGTGCTGTATTCCATGGGTTCGCAAAGAGTCATGAACATGACTGATCAACTGTAAAGCACTGAACTGATATGGCATATAGTAGAATGAATCAAAGATACAGAACAAGAGGAGTAACTTATTAAATGATATTTAATATCTCATTTTGGTTAAAATATTTATATATGCATAATATTTGCATATATGTGCATCCTACATATATATGACATATGCTTGCATATACTTAAATAAATATAAAACTTTCTATAAATGAACATACCAACGCAACGGTTTCCTCAAAAGACATCCCTGGTGGCTCAGACGGTAAAGTGTTTGCCTACAATGCAGGAGACCCAGGTTTGATCCCTGGGTCAGGAAGATGCCCTGGAGAAGGAAATGGCAATCCACTCCAGAACTCTTGCCTGGAAAATCCCATGGACAGTGGACCCTGATAGCCTACAGTCCATGAGGTCTCAAAGAATCAGACAAAACTGAGCGACTTCATTTCATTTTTTTCTCCTCTTAAGATCATGGGTGCAGTTGTATTTGAGAGAATATAGGGTGGACAGCATGGTGAGAAGTCTAATTTTTCTGTATACATGTCTATTTTGGTTGAAATTTTTATTAGAAAATATTATTCTCATAATAGAAAGCTAAATAATAATATATTAGGAAACATCTGGCTGAGATGGAGTAACAGGGAATGAAGTTATCTTCCTGGCAGAAACCACTAAAAACACTGGATAATATATATGAAGCAATAATTTTCACATGTTGGAGATAAGGTCCAGCAAGACAGGAAACAAAGTGAAATCTTACTTCCTGCATGGGAGATTTCAGACTGCATCACAGAGAAAGAAAATGTAAGTGGAACTCAATGGCTTCCTTAAGCTAAGAGAGAGCTGAGAATCTAGACTGGAAAGCAGTGAGAATTCTGAAGGCAGAATACAAGAGAAAAAATGCACAAAGAGAAGATTGTAGAGATATGTAGAGGGTCTCTTCAACTCCTTATCTGAGCACTGATCAGTGCATGAATATGAGAATATTACCTGAGGCTGGATAAACACTCACCGGAAAAGAGCAGATAGCCAAAGTATTGGAGCTTTAGCTTCACCATCAGTCCTTCCAATGAATATTCAGGGTTTATTTCCATTAGGATTGGCTGATTTGATGTCCTTGCAGTCGAAGGGATGCTCAAGAGTCTTCTCCAGCACCACAATTTGAAAGCAACAAGTAAATGTATTTTTTAGACATTAAACACCATAATCAGTAAGCTTTATGTAAGGGACATTATTTTAGATAATCTGAGTAGGAATGATTTATCTAACTTAAAGGCCTAAATGAAGAGCAGAACTGAAGTTTTCTTGAAGAAGGAAATATGCCTGTTAATATTACCTTCAATTCAATCCCGAGAGTTTCAGCCTGAACTTCCTGATGGGCTTCCTTATGGATTTCAGATGTGCCTAGTAAACTCCCAAAATCAAGCAAGGCAATTTCTTCTAATAAATTTCGTTGCACTGACAGATGATAGATACATAGATAGATGAATGATAGAAACAATAAATACATGGACACATAGATGAATATAGATATATCCTACCATATTTAGAATATAGTATAGATATGGTTCTGATTTTCTGGTGAAACCTGATTTGTGCACTCAAAAATACAGTATAGAAATAAAGAAATAGAAAATTTAAAAAGAACAAAATAAAAATTCTGCAGATGAAAAGAACAATAGCTGAAAAACTTAAAAATTAGCAGAAGGGGTTAAAGCAGATTAGAAATATTGATACTGGTTCCAAGAAAAATAAAATAAAAAGCAACTAGAGCTATAAAAAATGAAAGATAATGAATCAATAATCAAAAACCTTCCCACAAAGAAAAACTCGAGTATAGATGACTTCACTGATGAATTTTGCCTAACTTTTAATAAAAAATAGCATTATCCTTCACAAAATTTCTCCCAAAAATATGAGGATGAATTATATCCCAACTCATTCAGTAAGGCCAGTATTATCCTAAAACACTCTCCGACATAAACCAAAGCAGGATCTTCTATGACCCACCTCCCAGAATATTGGAAATAAAAGCACAAATAAACAAATGGGACCTAATTAAAATTAAAAGCTTCTGCACAACAAAGGAAACTATAAGCAAGGTGAAAAGACAGCCTTCAGAATGGGAGAAAATAATAGCCAATGAAGCAACAGACAAACAATTAATCTCAAAAATATACAAACAACTCCTGCAGCTCCATTCTAGAAAAATAAATGACCCAATCAAAAAGTGGGCCAAAGAACATAACAGACATTTCTCCAAAGAAGACATACAAATGGCTAACAAACACATGAAAAGATGCTCAACATCACTCATTATCAGAGAAATGCAAATCAAAACCACAATGAGGTACCACTTTACACCAGTCAGAATGGCTGCAATCCAAAAATCTACAAGCAATAAATGCTGGAGAGGATGTGGAGAAAAGGGAACCCTCTTACACTGTTGGTGGGAATGCAAACTAGGACAGCCACTATGGAAAACAGTGTGGAGATTCCTTAAAAATCTGCAAATAGACCTGCCATATGACCCAGCAATCCCACTGCTGGGCATATACACCGAGGAAACCAGAATTGAAAGAGCCACGTGTACCCCAATGTTCATCGCTGCATTGTTTACAATAGCTAGGACATGGAAGCAACCTAGATGCCCATCAACTGATGAATGGATAAGAAAGCTGTGGTACATATACACAATGGAATATTATTCAGCATTAAAAAAAATTAATTTGAATCTGTTCTACTCAGGTGGACGGAACTGGAGCCTATTAACCAGAGTGAAGTAAGCCAGAAGGAAAAACAACAATACAGTATACTAACGCATAGATATGGAATTTAGAAAGATGGTAACGAGAACCCAGCATGCGAGACAGCAAAAGGAACACAAACGTATAGAACAGACTCATGGACTCTGTGGATGAGGGCAGGGGTGGGATGATTTGGGAAAATGGCATTGAAACATGTTAAGTAGCAGATGTGAAGTCAATCTCCAGCCCAGGATTGTTGCTTGGGGTTGCTGAACCGAGATTTCCCGGGGGGAGGGAGGAGGGAGGGAGGAGGGAGGGGGGTTCTGGAGGGGGAGCATATGTACACCCATGGCGATATCATGTCATTGTATGGCAAAACCAATAAAAAAAAGAAAAGAAAAATAAATAAAAATCAAAAAAATTCTCAAAGTGAAAAAGAAAAAAAATAAGACAAACCTGAAGAGAAGCGAAAAGCAAAGGAGAAAAAGGAAGATATTCCCATTTGAATGCAGAGTTCCAAAGAAGAGCAAGCAGAGATAAGGAAGCCTTCCTCAGGGATCAATGCAAAGAAATAGAGGAAAACAACAAAATGGGAAAAACTAGAGATCTCTTCATGAAAATTAGAGATACCAAGGGAACATTTCATGCAAATATGGGATCAATAAAGGACAGAAATGGTATGGACCTAACAGAAACAGAAGATATTAAGAAGAGGTGGCAAGAATACACAGAAGAACTGTACAAAAAAGATCTTCTCAACTCAGATAATCATGATGGAGTGATCACTCACCTAGAGCCAGACATGCTGGAATGTGAAGTTAAGTGGGCCTTAGAAAGCAACACTACAAACAAACCTAGTAGAGGTGATGGAATTCCAGTTGAGCTATTTCAAAGCCTAAAAGATGATGCTGTGAAAGTGCTGCACTCAATAGGCCAGCAAATTTGGAAAACTCAGCAATGGCCACAGGACTGGAAAAGGTCAGTTTTCATTCCTATCCCAAAGAAAGGCAATGCCAAAGAATGCTCAAACTACTGCACAATTGCATTCTTCTCACATGCTGGCAAAGTAATGCACAAAATTCTCCAAGCCAGACTTCAGCAATAAATGAACTGTGAGCTTCCAGATATTCAAGCTGGTTTTAGAAAAGGCAGAGGAACCAGAGATCAAATTGCCAACATCCACTGGATTATCAAAAAAGCAAGAGTTCCAGAAAAATATCTACTTCTGCTTTATTGACTATGCCAAAGCCTTTGAGTGTGGATCACAATAAACTGTGGAAAACTCTGAAAGAGATGGAAATACCAGACCATCTCACCTGTCTCTTGAGAAACCTGTATTCAGATCAGGAAGCAACGGTTAGAACTGGTTCCAAATAGGTAAACATGGAACAGACTGGTTCCAAATAGGTAAAGGAGTACGTCAAGTCTGTATACTGCCACCCTGCTTATTTAACTTATTTGTGGAGTACATCATGAGAAACGCTGGGCTGGAGGAAGCACAAGCTGGAATCAAGATTGTCGGGAGAAATATCATTAACCTCAAATATGCAATTGACATCACCCTTATGGCAGAAAGTGAAGAGGAACAAAAAAGCCTCTTGATGAAAGTGAAAGAGGAGAGTGAAAAAGTTGGTTTAAGGCTCAACATTAAGAAAACTAAGATCATGGCATCTGGTCCTATCCTTTCATGGGAAATAGATGGGGAAACACTGATGGTGATTTCAGCAATGAAATTAAAAGATGCTTACTCCTTGCAAGGAAAATTATGACCAACCTAGATAGCATATTTAAAAGCAGAGCCATTACTTTGTCCACAAAGGTCCGTCTAGTCAAGGCTATGGTTTTTCCATTAGTCATGCATGGATGTGAGAGTTGGACTATAAAGAAAGCTGAGCACCGAAGAACTGATGCTTTTGAATGGTGGTGTTGGAGAAGATTCTTGAGAGTCCCTTGGACTGCAAGGAGATCCAACAAGTCCATCCTAAAAGAGATCAGTCCTGGGTGTTCATTGGAAGGACTGATGTTGAAGCTGAAACTCTAATACTTTGGCCACCTCACGCGAAGAGTTGACTCATTGGAAAAGACCTTGAAGCTGAGAGGGATTGGGGGCAGGAGGAGAAGAGGGAAGACAGAGGATGAGATTGCTGGATGGCCTCACCCACTCGATGGACATGGGTTTGGGTGGACTCTGGGAGTTGGTGATGGACAGGGAGGCCTGGTGTGCTGAGATTCATGGGGTCACAAAGAGTCAGACATGACTGAGCAACTTAACTGAACTATTTGTCTTATAAAACCACAGGCCACTAACTCTCATGAATATAGATGCATAAGTCACTAGCAAAATATTTTCAAACTCACACAGCAATATTTGAAAATGATTATATACCATGAGCAAGTCAGATTTATCCAAGGGATACAAGACTGTTTTTCACATGTGAAAATTAGTATAACATACTATATTAATAGAATCAAGTCCCCAGACCACATCTCAATATACAAACAAAAAGCTTTTTGCAATCCAATATACTTTCATGACCAAAAAAAAAAAAAAAGACATTGCGAGACAGCAAAAGGAATGCAGACATATAGAACAGACTCGTGGTCTCTGTGGATGAGGGCAAGGGTGGGATGATATGGGAGAATGGCATTGAAACATGTTAATTATCATATGTGAAATCAATCGCCAGCCCAGGGTTGGTGCTCGGGGCTGGTGCACCGAGATTTCCCGGGGGGGGGGGGAAGGGGGGGGGGGGGGGGGGGGGGGGTGGGGGGGGGGGGCATATGTAAACCCATGAAGGTTTCATGTCATTGTACGGCAAAACCAATTAAAAAAACAGACATTTTGCCAAGAGAAAATGCAGATGACCAATAGGCACATGAAAAGATGCTCAACATTGCTAATCATCAGAGAAATGCAGGTCAAAACCACAATGATCTCACACATTTAAAAATGGTTATCATCCAAAAGAACACAAATAATAAGCATTGAGAATTTGGAGAAAGTGGAACCCTCATACACTGTTTGTGGGATTTAAATTGAGATAACCATTGTGGAAAACAGTATGGAGAGTGCTCAAAAACTAACAATAGAACTACCATATGATACAGCAATTCCACTCCTGGGTTTATGTTCAAAAAAACCAAAAATGCTAATTTGAAAAGATACATGTATCCAAATGTTCATAGTGGCATTATTTGCAATTGAAAAGATATGGAAGTAACCTAAGTGTCCATTAACAGATGAATAAATTAAAAAGATGAGTTTGCTACACACACACATATCACACACACAGTGGAATACTACTCAGTCATGAAAAAATATTTTTTTCCTTTAGCAACAACATAGATAGACTTGGAGGGCATTATGCTAAGCAAATAAGTTAAATAGAGAAATATAAATACTATATGATATCACTTAAATGTGGACTCTAAAAAATACAACAAACTAATATCACAAAAAAGCAGCAGATTCACAAATACAGAGAACAAACTGGTGGTTACCGTTGGGAAGGAGAAAGTGAAGTGGGGCAATATAGGAGTGGAATTAAGAGATATAAACTATTACATATTAAAAAGTTATGAATATATATTGTACAACATAAGGATTATAGCCAATATTTTATTATATCTATAAATAAAGTATAACTTTTAAAAATTGTGAATCACTATATTTTATACCAGTTACTTATATAATATTGTACATAAACTGTACTTTCATTTAAAACAAATGAGTCTTTTGCATCCAGTATATTATGGCTAGAAAAATGTGCAAATATTTCCTTTAAGAAAGAATGGGATTCATCGCTGCATTGTTTACAATAGCCAGGACATGGAAGCAACCTAGATGCCCATCAAC
>ML662927.1:425711-466998 GCA_007570785.1 Antilocapra americana
ATGCAATAAGTAAGTATATCCTATGCATGCAGTTATTATATATAATTATTGTTATGTCTTAATTTACTCTGATATGCCTAAGATTCCTATTCCCCATTAGTTTACTTCTGAGTTATTAGTGTATTGGATATTTCAATAGTTCTGATATATTTATTTAGTATTAATCATTTCGTTTAATGCAATATACTATATATATTCCTGCTGAATTTATGTCCAATTTTAACAATAATTTGTCCATTTGCTTATTAAGTCATCACTAGTCTCATAAAAATAGAGTTAAGATATTTAAGTCAACAAGTATATTTAAGAATTATAAGTATTTTAAGTGGATCATCTTATTCTCTCCAAAGAGGTTTTTTTCCCAGAAGTCACAAGGACAAATAAGCAGGTTTTTTTTATTTTTTCAATGCCATACATTGCTGGCATTTATTTGATTCTCTTACAAAGAAATATTGAGGGAAATTACTACTCACTATTAAGTTATGCATGTTTTTAACAGATAAATGTACCTGTAGACTAAATGTAAAGAAACAAAGTCCCAAAACACTCCAAAACAGTAGATTCTCCCCTCAGTAAAATACATTCTTAACATAAACGGAAAATTTTTAAAAAGCCAAAATATCCCAAATAGGATAGATTTTTAAAATTCATGTAAATAAGTGGCATCCTCTCTAATACCTTCATTTATACCATAAGGTTACAACAAAGTCATTTCAAATCTATATTACATTTAAGAAATCAAGCAATTCAGCCTGCCTTCTTTTCATCACTGCATATATACTTACAAATAGATTTGAAGATACTTTCCAAATGTTTTTCATGTGATGCTTTTTTTAAACACAGAAAGCAAATGAGCATTTTCACATAAACTTGTTTTTTAAAAAGTTGGTGGCTGATGGTGCAGGTGTCTGAAGGAATTTCAAGAGACTCCCAGCATTCCTTGGGGCTTGCCGATCTAGGGATCTATTGTAGGATACAAGCACAGGACTGGGGCCTCTGACTCCCATTTCAATACCAAAAACTGAACGAGCTGCTCTGATTTTCCTACAGTCAGATATACAAGGACTTAAGCTATTAAAAAGACTTACAAATTATCCAACTGTGATTGCTATTTTTGTCAGAACCAGCTCTAAGTAATGCTCAGAATATTTTGTACTCCAAATTTTAATAGGTAATGTTTCTCCTAAACAAAGCCCCAGAATACTTTTTATATGAAGCTTGAGTAGAGATTTATAAATTACCCATATAAGGCTGTTTAAATATTTTGGAAGACTGTAATATATTACAACAATTATATTGAATTCAAGGTACTTTTTGAGTGGTGGGGGATATTATCTTATTCACTCCAGTCCCCTCATTTTACAGATTTTACATGCCAGAAAAGAAATGTCTTCTGGCAATTCATATGGCCAAAAAGTGAGAGAACGAATAGTAGAAACCACATCTCCTGCCCACATTCCCACTAATCCCTCATTCCTTGATCTTTCCACTATACCACTTCATCTACTGTTGAGTTCAAAGTCTTAAAAAAAATGACTGAAATGTGTCCAAAATAGTTTCTTAATTTTTGAACTAATTTTTCAATTCAAACCTCTAAAGAGTATAAGAAAGGGCATTTTATTTTATAGCTAATAAACTAAACTTTTTTTTCCCTCAAGTAGAAAGGCAGAAACCAAGTTGACCAGTCTTGTGCACAGTATCATTTTCAAGCACATCCTTGATTTAAAAAAAAATGAAAGACACATGAACAACACTGACTGTTACACGAAGCATATGACAACTTGGTAAATGCTTTTGACCCTTCAATCAGGAAGGGAAAATGGAGTAAATGATCTCTATAAAACCATAGAATACTACCCATAACCTCTACCCGGGGAACCTACCTTCTGCATGCAGACACAAAAGGAAATCAAAATCAAGTAAGAACTTCAGTCATGTATAACTAAACTGAAAATATATAGCATACATGGTGCTGTACATGAGAGTGTCAAATGTGAAGTCAATCACAACAATGAGAGAGCCAGCTAACTAAATCAGGGAGAAAAATGAGATTACAAAAAGATCTTGAATAGCACTTTGGGCAACCAATTACGATAGACTAAGTGAGCTTATATACAGATTCACAAAGAGAAACATAATGCAGTCCACAATGGAAAGCAGTACCTTAACATAGTCCATTCAAATAAGATTTGGGATTTTAGTTGACAGTTCATATGAATTGATTAGAAATTAAAAAAAAAGAAAAGAAAAAAACCTAGGGGCTTCTCTGGTGGCTCAGTGGTAAAGAATCCACCTGCCAATTCAGGAGACACGGGTTTGATTCCTGGTCTGGGAAGATTCCACATGCTGCAGAGCAACTAAGTCTGGGCACCACAAATACTGAGTCTGCGCTCTAGAATTCGGGAGCAGCAACTACTGAGACCAAGTGCCACAACTACTGAAGCCTGTGTGCCCTAGAGCCTGTGCTTCACAACAAGAGAAGTCACCACAATGAGAAGCCCACACACTACAACTAGAGAGTAGCCCCCATTCGCCAAAACTAGAGAAAAACCTGTGCAGCAACTAAGACTCAGCACAGCCAAAAGTAACAAACTAAAAAAATAAATAAAAATTATAAAATAAAACTAATGTGATCTTTGGCACATACATTGAAATATGATATCCATAATAGGAGAAAGGCAGTTTCACTCTGTTTGACACAATCTTGAGTTAATTATTTAACTTCCATGTGCCTCAGTATTCTCATTGCCTGAATGAGAAAAAATATGCCAAACTCCTAGTACTGGTGTAAGGATTAAATGAATTAATACATGGAAAATGTTCCACATAGTACTTGATACTCAATAAAATGTATCTTCTATTATTATGATCATCATTATTATTATTAAGTATATTCTAAAATATTGAATTCAGTAACACATTTTTTTAAAAAAGGGCACAGATCAGCTAGCAACTGTTCAGTAAAAAGTAGTCAAGAAGGTGAAGAGGGAAAAACATCCTAAAATCATATCAAATAAGGATCATATGTGAACCAGCACATTTAACATGGAGAAAAAATGACTTTGAGCACTGAAACTGTCACCACATATCAGAAAGGCTATCATGTGGAAGAGGAAGCAAATTTCTTCTCCAAGTCTCAATACAGTGTGTAGAAACTACAGGGAGACAAGATCTGTTTTAATACCTTAAAGACTGTTCTAATCAACAGAACTGTCCACAGATAGAGTGGGCCACCTTAAGAAGCAGAGTTCAAGCATTACTTTCCTGCTTGTTTGGCTAGGATTTTGAAGACAAGAGTTTGCATATCAGATAGTTGGGTAGACCTAAATAACAACTAAAATTCACTTCTTTTCCAGACATGAGGTTCTGTAATTTTATGTTGGTTCTCCAGACACACTTTGGTAGATAAGCCAGTACAGTGAGATGTAGCCAAAAATTTTCTGAGGGAAGAGGATTCCCATTATCATACCACTAGTAACACTCTCCAATGCAACACTGAGACCATAGTTAACCAGATGAACCACATAGCCAGATACTTAGAATTGCAAAATGTGGTAATCCACAGGGGGGAAAAATCATAAATATATGAAAAGCTGCTCAAGCTCTCCATAATCACAAAACAATGCATATTTAAACTGTTATTTAATTGTTAGTATCATTAAAGTTTAATGATATTAAGGGCTGGAAATGGATGCAGAGAAATAGGAACCCTCATGTACTACTGGTGGAAATATAAGTTGGCATTCCTCAGTATCTATCCTAGAACACTCACAAAAAGCAAATGCAGACATTCCATAGCAGTCTTGTTTGTCATAAAGAAAAACTACAAGGTATCCAGATAGCCATCAAAATGTTAAGGATCAATAAAATATGGTAGACTTATACCATGGAAAAGTTTAAAATAGGGAAGAAGATCTATATACACCAACATGGACAATTTACAAGACTCATATAATAATGAAAAATGAAAGTAGGCTGTGCAACAATGCATATAATATGAGACAATTTAAGTTAAAAATACATAAAAAGACAAAAAGAAAAGAAAATATTTCTATAGAAACATCCATATTTATGTAAAGACATAGAAAAAAATCCTAAAAGATATACATTAAACTGATGGGAAAGGAAAAGGCACTCACCCAGCGGTCAAAGGTACTTTAATATGTAATGCTTAGAAATTTTACAATGAGAATTTTTCATGGCTTGCTTGTTTAATTAAAAATAAATATTTAAATAGGAAAATAAAACAAAACTAAGGCTAGTTAAGACAATAGAACTCATTGATCTAGCTAATTCATTTTATAAATGAAGAAAATTGAGGCTTAGACTTGCTAAGAAGTTTATTCAAAATCTTACAGGTATTTAATGCTAGAATCAGAACTACAGAACATTGTGTATAGGCTTGAGTCAAGAAGTCTGGATCTGGGTCTTAACTCTACATATTAAGTACATGACCTTGGGAAGCCCCCTTTGCATGATTCTTAGCTTCCTCTTGTGTACACTGAGGGCTGCTTATTCAGGATTCATTCAGCTACAAGGAACAGAAGCCCAACTTAAACTAATGGAGACACAAGGGAAATATGTCACCTTAAAATAGAAGAGTGGAGCAGATCTCAAGCATAACTGCATCCAGGCAGGTAAATAATGTCTCCCAGACCAACTGTATCCTTTTCCAAACTTCACTACTCATGTGGCTCTGGTGGGATTGTCAATCATAGTACCTGGCATCCCTCTGTGTGTTAGCGAGGGGACATCCAACCCCCCAAAAAGAGATGTTACAATGAAAAATTGAGAATACATTTGAATGGGTATAAACAGAAAAGATTAATTGCCTAATAACCTTATAGTATTGATGAAAGGAGCAAAGAAAATTTAAAGGATGGAAGAGCCTGGCAGGCTTCAGTCCATAGGGTCGCAAAGAATCAGAGACGACTAAAGTGACTGAGCACACAGCACACTACACACACTTTATAGTGCTACACAAACAAGAAAAGTTACTAATCCTATGTCTAAACCCCTAGTAGCCTATAATTTCCACCCTTCATATTGTATCTTTACCAATAGGATCAAAATGGTCCTCTTTCTCCCTGATGTTTCTGTCATACATTCCCTTCTTCACCAAAGTTCCATAAGATCCATTGTATTTTTATTAAAATAACTAGAAAATGTTCACCATAAAAAATGTTCTTACTTCAAACTTTGAAAGTAAAGGAGTGAAAATCATGCAAATTTTGTAGATATTAGCAACAACACTGACAGGAATTATCAGTCATTGTTCAGTCGCTCAATCTTGTCCAACTCTTGCAACCCCATGTACTGCAGCATGCCAGGATTCCCTGTTCTTTACCATCTCCCTGAGCTTGCTCAAACTCATGTCCATTGAATTGGTGGTGCCATCTAACCATCTCAGCCTCTGTCATCCCCTTCTCCTCCTGCCTTCTATCTTTCCCAACATCAGGGTCTTTTTCATTGAGTCGGCTACATCAGGTAGCCAAAGTATTGGAGCCTCAGCTTCAGCCTCAGTCCTTCCAATGAATATTCAGGATTGATTTCTTCTGAAATTGACTAATTTGATCTTGCAGTCCAAGGGACTCTCAAGAGTCTTCTCCAATACCATGGTTCAAAAGCGTCAGTTTTTTGTGCTCAGCCTTCTTTATCGTCCAGCTTTCACATCCATGCCTGACTACTAACAAAACCTCAGCTTTGACTAGACACACCCTGATTGGTAATGTGATAGCTTTGCTTTTAAATACACTGTCTAGATTTGTCATGTCTTTCCTTCCAAGGAGCAAATATCTTTCAATTTCATGACCACAGTGATCTTGGAGCCCATGAAAAGAAAATCTGCCACTGCTTCTAATTTTCCCCAATTTGCCATGAAGTGATGGGGCCTAATGCCATGAACTTTATTTTTTGAATGTTAAGTTTTAGCTCAGCTTTTTCACTCTCTTCTTTCTTGATGACCCTGCCTCATTAAGAGGCTCTTTAGTTTCTCTTCACCTGCTGCCATTAGAGTAGTATAATCTGCATATCTGAGGTTGTTGATATTTCTCCTGGCAATCTTGATTCTAGCTTGTGAGTCATTAGCCCAGCATTTCATATGATGTACTCTGCATAGAAGCTAAATAAACAGGATGACAATGTACTGCCTTGTCATACACTTTCCCCAATTTTAAACTGTCAGTTGTTCCATGTAAGGTTCTAATTGTTGCTTTTTGGCCTGCATACAGGTTTCTCAGGAGACAGATAAAGTGAAAGTAAAAGTCACTCAGTCATGTCTGAGTCTTTGCGACCCCATTGATTATACAGTCCATGGAAGTCTCCAGGTGATATTACTGCAATGGGTAGCCCTTCCCTTCTCCAGGGGATCTTCCTAACCCAGGGATCAAACCCAGGTCTCCCATGTTGCAGGCAGACTCTTTACCAGCTGAGCCACAAGGGAAGCCCAAGAATACTGGAGTGGGTAGCCTATCCCTTCTCCAGAGGAGCTTCCTCACCCAGAAATCAAACCAGGGTCTCCTGCATTGCAGGCAGATTCTTTATGAACTGAGTTATCAGGAGAAGGCAGAGACAGGTAAGGTGGTATGGTATTCCCATTTCTTTAAGAATTTTCTACAGCTTGCTATGATCCACACAAAGGCTTTAGCATAGTCAATGAAGCAGAAATAGATGTTTCCTGGAACTACCTTTTTCTCTCCATGATCCAACAGATGTTGGCAATTTTATCTCTGGTTCCTCTGCCCTTTCTAAATCCAACTTTTACATGTGGAATTTCTTGGTTCAGATATTGCTGAAACCCACTTTAAAGGATTTTGAGCAAAACCTTGCTAGCACGTGTAATAAGCACAATTGTCTGGTAGTATGAACATTCTTTGGCACTGCCCTTCTTTGGGATTGGAATGAAAACTGACCTTTTTCAGTCCTGTGACTACTGCTGAGTTTTCCAAATTGGCTGACATATTGAGTGCAGCACTTTAACAGCATCATCTCTTAGGATTTGAAATAACTCAGCTGGAGTTCCATCATCTCCACTAGCTTTGTTTGTAGTCATGCTTCCTAAGGCTCAGTTGACTTCACACTCCAGGATGTCTGGCTCTAGGTAAGTCACCACACCATTATGGTTATCCCAATCATTTAGACCTCTTTTGTATAGTTCTTCTGTGTATTCTTGACACCTCTTCTTAATCTCTTCTCCTTCTTAAAGTCCTTACTATTTCTCTCCTTTATCATGCCCATCCCTACATGATAGATGCAAAATTAGAGATACCGTATTGTTCATAGTTTCACTCCAATATCACCATAGCTTCTACCATGTGGAGGAAATGTCATGAACAATTATCAGTGTTCATATTATCATAAATTCTTGAAACTTCTCCAAGAAGAAAGCCCATTAAAACCTAGATGTCTTTTTTTCCCTCTTTTCATGTGTGCACTAAACACAAGCAAAGTTTTGAGACATTCACCTATATTTTTCAAGTCATTTCCTTCTTACTTGATGTTCCTTAGCTCTCTAGATTTTGAGGGAAAACAAGGAAGGAGATAGAGGCCAAGAATAATGTCTCTCTGTAACTCTGATAACTCTTAACGGTTGCAAACACTATCACTTTTCCAGGTACACTGTAGCATAGTAAACTGTTAGTGACAATCACTATTAGGATAGCATTGAAAATATAACAACAAATTGAAGACAACTCAAAAGACAGCAACCAGAATGACAGAAATTTCAAAGCTAACATGCTAACTTTAATTTCTTAGCCTCAGCCTCATTTTTTGCTACTTGTTCCCCTCCCAAGTTAAAAATTATATTCTAGCGCTTACCTCGTCAGTCAACAATGGCTATAACAAGAATGAGAAAAATTTCTGAGTCTTGTATCTTAAAAAGCACTTATATTCCATCAACTCATTGATTTTCATAGTGAGATTTGGTGAGTTAGTGAGCAGGGAATATTATTGCTGTTTTGAGATGAGGAAGTTGAGGCTCATATACATGAAGTGACTTATGCAAAGTCACAGGAGTAGTGAATGCAAAAGCATACCTTCGCTCCCAATCTAGTACTAATCCCATGACATCATCATGCCATTCAACAGACTTTTGGGCACCTTTTGTGCACAAAACATTGAAAAGAATAAGTTGTATAGAGTATATGAGAAATTGCCATCTATTTCTTAGCACTTAAGCAGACAGAGTTTAAATAACAGAACATTCTGAAAAATTAGCAAAGAAAACCTTGGTTTATCTTATTCACTACAGTATGCCCAGTGCCTACAATATGCCTGACATACAGCAGGTGCTCAATAAACAATTACAAAATATATGAATAAATTAGTGAATAAAAAACATAAAAAGGTCAAAGTAACAATAAATATAGTGTCAAGTATATATCAGTAAGTGCTTGGGAGACCATCATTCTTCAAAATCTTCTTCAAAATAGACTATGCATTATAACACTTAGAAAGATTAAACTTGGGTCCCATAAAATGCCACTTAAGATCTGTGGGGCCTTGGGAAAGTTATTTAATCTCTTGAACAATTCATTCCTTAATTCAGCAAATATTTATTGGGAACTCATTACATGATACACTGCCACAGATTATCATGATATAATAAAAATAAGCTCAAAGAGCTATTATAATGGTAAATTAAAAGAAGACATATAGAGTGACTAGCACATAATAAGAACTAAATATCTGGTAGATTTTATTTTTATTATCATATCTTCCAATAATCACATTTGAGAAATACCTTAGGCAACTGAACACTGAGAAGACAGAATGAGAATACTATCTCCCAATTACAGAGCAAAATAAAAAACCATGATCAAAAAGTCCACACAGATTTGCACTTGGATCCAATAAACCAGTTCTACTGGTATAGGATGGGGTCATCCAATCTGGCAGCACCCACCATTACTGGAGGAGACAAATTATTACAACAGAATGTAGTAGATAAAAGGAATCAAAAATTTCCAGGAGGAAAAGTTTGGCCAGAACTGGGGATATTTAAGTTAGAGAAGAGGAGACAAGAATGTGAAAGTGGGAAGACACTGAAGAGCACAGAGCAGTTGGCATGTGAGCTGTTTCTAAAGGCATTAAGAGGAAAAGGACCTAAAGTCATGCATGATTACAACCAAGGAGGGCAGACCTAGGTTACGGCTTGATGGAGGGAAAGTTGTATAAATAAAATATGAAGTGATTGAAATTTGAAGCAGATATATTAGGAAAAACAAGAGCTGGAAGGGTGGTCAGAGTGGCCCACCAAAAAAGCTCAGATGTCCTTTGAATAGTACTTATGCAGATGACACCACCCTTAGGGGAGAAAGTGAAGAAGAACTAAAGAGCCTCTTGATGAAAGTGAAAGAGAAGAGGGAAAAAGTTGGCTTAAAACTCAACATTCAGAAAACAAACATTATGGCATCTGGTCCCATCACTTCATGGCAAATAGATGGGGAAACAGTGGAAACTGATGACTTTATTTTTTTGGGCTCCAAAATCACTGCAGATGGTGACTGCAGCCCTGAAATTAAAAGACACTTGCTCCTTGGAAGAAAAGCTATGACAAACCTAGGCAGCATATTAAAAAGCATAGGCATTACTTTGCCAACAACTGGTTTGCAACCACTGGTTGCCAACTGGTTTTTCCAGTAGTCATGTATGGATGTGAGAGTTGGACTGTAAAGCAAGTTGAGTTCCAAAGAATTCATGCTTTTAAACTGTGGTGTTGGAGAATACCCTTGAGAGTCCCTTGGACTGCAAGGAGATCCAACCAGTCCATCCTAAAGGAAATCAGTCCTGAATATTCATTGGAAGGAGTGATGCTGAAGCTGAAGCTCCAATACTTTGGCCTCCTGATGCGAAGAACTGACTCATTAGAAAAGACCTGATGTTGAGAAAGATTGATGGCAGGAAGAGAAGGGGATGACAGAGGATGAGATGGTTGGATGGCATCACCGACTCGACAGACATGAGTTTGAGTAAGCTCCGGGAGTTGGTGATGGACAGGGAAACCTGGCGTGCTGCAGTCCATGGGGTCGCAAAGAGTTGGACACGACTGAATTGAACTGAACTGAACTGGTATTAGAGGGCAGGTGCCTTAGGCTGAAGTCAGCATTTGGGAGTTGTCCTGGGTCACATTTTGTTGTAACATACACATTAATAGGAACACGTGACATAAACCTATTTTATTTTTTGGCCATGCTGCAAGGCTTGTAGGATTTTCAGTTCTCCAAGTAGTTATTGAACCCGTGCCCCCTGCAGTGGAAGCACACAGTCTTAAGCACAGTTCATGCCAGGAAAGTCTCTGACATATAACAATTTTAGAAACTGAAGTTGAGTGCTGCTTGAAGAGACATCATAAAAATCCATGGAATTCAAATTCTATTGTCTGTCTTGTCTTAATTTGGAGTCAGGCTCTTGACATGGGGAGGAGGTGTGGTAAGTTCTTTGAAAGCAGTTTGAATAGGAAATAGCTTAATGATAATAAGGGCTTCCCTGTTGGCTCAGAAGGTAAAGAATCTGCCTCCAATGCAGGAGACCAGGGTTTGATCCTTGAGTCGGGAAGATCCCCTGGAGAAGGAAATGGCAACCCCCTCCAGTATTCTTGCCTGGAGAATCCCATGGACGGAGGAGCCTGGGGGGTTACAGTCCATGTGGTCACAAAGAGTTAAACACACTTTCACTTTAATAATGATAATTATGATGCCTCTCAGACTTGGCACTCGACAGTTTTCTGCATTTCACATATATCTTCTCATTCAGCCTACAGCACAATAATTACCTTGTAAATATTATTTAACATTAAATGTAATCGCTGCACAAATCTGCTTTTATTAAGCAATCCAAAACAACAATTCAATTATTCTCTTTAACTGCTCCATTAATCCTTCTCTTCCCCACCAGGAGAGCAGACAGGTAAAAGTTTTTTCTGTGCTGCTCTAAGAAGTTTTTTCTATGTATTGCCAAATCTTATCGAGCATCTCTGTCCTTGGGAATAGGTGCATCATGAAAACACCTGTAAAAAATTAACTGCTTTAGAAAACTCTAGGGGAAATAAAATATGAAGGAAAGATAAGTTAATACCCTCTAATACTGAGAAGCATGTCATAAACAAGCCAAATCAATAATCTTCATTAATCAATGAGAAAGAGCAAATGCCTGTTTAAAATGCAGCAGGAACCGTTGCTTTTTAAAATGACTTTCAAGCGTATTTTACTTCATAAAGATGTTCATGATATCAAAAGAGCCATGGGCTATATATGACACTCAATGAGAAGCTAAGAACAATTGAAAATATATTTTGGTGGAAAGAAAAACCTCAGATTACTCACACTCTATAAAGGCATCTTTCCCAAAACTCTTTGACTCTATTGATATAAAAATCATTGACCTTGATAATAGTAATGTTTCATGTGAAATCCAAGTAAGTCTTCAAGATTCCAACTTGGAATCTTATGCTAGATATCACCATATCAAATGCATACATTAATCTCGAGTGTATTCTTTACAGGCAAAAATAAGGGCGAACATGAAAACTTTCTGATGTCAATAAAATATCTTAAGATTGTAATCTTATATATCCACGGGTCCATTTTGTGGCTTTATTAATCTCAACATGTATTTGTTGAATTCAAAGGAAACACTAAGGAAGTGGCCTTGTGCTTAGCACCAAACATCAAATAGAGATTAAGAATTCATATGCCCACCCCTTGAGGAGTGCTTTGTTGTTGTTGTACAGTCACTAACTCATGTCCAACTCTTTGTGACCCCATGGCTTGGCATGCCAAGCCTCCCTGTCCCTTACTATCTCTTGGAGTTTGCCCAAGTTCATGTCCATTGACTCAGTGATGCTATCCAACCATCTTATCCTCTGTCCCCCCTTTCTCCTCCTGCCCTCAGTCTTTCTCAGCATCAGGGTCTTTTCCAATGAGTCAGCTCTTTGCATCAGGTAGCCAAAATAATGGAGTTTCAGCTTTAGCATCAGTCCTTTCAATGAATATCTAAGGTCAGTTTCCTTTAGGATTGACTGGTTTGATCTCCTTGAAGTCCAAGGTGCTAGTGTAATGCAAAACTAGCACATATTGAGAACTGATGTACTATGGTGAGTTGCATAATATAAGTTCAATGAATTTATACCTGTCAAATGTCAAATGAAGGTAAAGACAAATTATAAACTGATAATTGCATGTATAAGTTGATGAAGATCTTGACAAGACATATTGTCTGAAGAAATGCAGAGCATTGAATGAAGCATGGCTACTTACATTTTAGCTTTGACATCCTAGTTACTTAGGGAAATCAAGTGACTGACTGTCTTAAAAATTACATCAACCACACAGTTGTTAGGTTTGGAATATTTAAGAAGATAAATGTCACACAATTACCAGAATCTCTGTTACACATAATTCCAAAATATAAAATAAAATCATCTTTGCTTTCAGTCATGGATCATTTGTCTAGTGAGGATCATCATTAAAGATGGATGATTGTCACATTACTTGCACTACCAAGAGAACCAAAAGAATACTTGAACAGTCCAAGGACAGACATTCTGAAATAAAACCTAAGATAAAATTATGGGCAATTACTCAAAAGTATACCTTGTCACTTAAGTCTTTTTTTTATTTTTCTGGATGTCATGTCATTGCTCTCCAGAACTGTAATACCCATTTCATTTGAATCATGAGAGAAAATTGAGCATAGTGCATGTGAGAATTCATTTTGGAAATGACAATCCAAGATTTCAGTCCAAATTCAGATATTTATCCCCTATGTGACCAGTGGAAAAAGACTAGTTTTCAGAGCCTCATTTCCTTATCTTTATTTTCTGGATGTTTTGTCTCTCACTTGTTCCTTAATTCCTCTCTTGCTGTCTTAGTTTGTGGATTAGATATTATACATAGTGGTATATTTAGATGCCCTTCCAGTTATCTTTTCTGAACCTACTGCTGCTTTTGTTCTGCAGTTACCATGTGGCTTAACTAAAACTGCTTATATATAAAATAGTCTACTTTGCAGTAATAGAAATTTAATTTGGATTGCATGCAAAACCTATACTTTTTTACTTGCCTACTTTTATGTTTTTGATGTTGCAATTTACATCTTTTTTATATTGTGTATTTGTATCTGTTTAGAAATTATTCTAGATGTAGCTATTTTAATACTGCTTTATATATTCTAACTTTTATATTAGAATTCAGTAGTAAACACATCGCCATACTGCAATTTGAGAGTATTCTGAATCAGACAATATGCTTACTTTTATCAGAGTATTGTATATCTTCAAATGTTTTCATGTTAATATTTAGCACCTTTCATTTCAGCTTGAAGAAATCCTTTCAGCATTTCTTGTAAGGCAGGTCTAGTGGTGATAAACTCACTCAGCTTTTGTTTGTTTGGAAAAATCTCTCTTCTTTATTTCTGAAGGACAATTTTTCTGGGTTAAGTATTCTTCAGTGAGAATTGTTGCTGTCAGCAATTTTAATATATCATTTACCATTCCTGGCCTGTAAGGTCTCTCCTGACAAAAAATTTTCCACTCACTGCTTTTAGAACTTTCTATTTTTTTAAAGTTTTTGAACAGTTTTTGTTATAATACATCTTGGAGAAGATCACTATGGTTTGAAATTTGGGGGTGACTTATTAGCTTCATGAACTTGGATGCCCAAATTACTCCTCAAGTTTAGGAAATTCTCAGCCATTATTTCTGTAAATAAGCTTCCCACAGCTTCTCCTTTTCTTCTTCTGGGTCTCCAATAACGCACACAATGTCAAAAAGTTTGTTAGGTTGTTTTCAGTAAGATGGCTCTTGTAGCACTTGGTTGTCTTAAACTTCATTCAAAACAACTTTGATAGATTGTATTTTGACAGCTGTCACATCAGTGTGCAATTAAAAGAATGATCAAAATTGGTGAATTTTTGTGTAGCCATTTTAATATTGAAGATGGAAGAAAAAAGTAACATTTTAGGCATATTATGCTTTATTATTTCAATAAAGATAAAACTGAAACCCCAAAACACAAATAAAAATTTGTTCATTGTATGGCAAAACCAACACAATAATGTAAAGAATATAAATAAAATAACAAATAAAAAATTAAATTTAAAAAAAGTAAAAAGAAAACATTTGCTCAGTGTATGGAGAAGGTACTGTGATTGATGGAATGTGGCAAAAGTGGTTTCTGAAGTTTCATGCTGGTCACATATTTCAGCATATAAGGAAAAAACAGAATAGGTCTACTATACACCAGTTACTATGTAAATTTATCATTAGTCTTTCTTCTCTGTCTCTCTGTTTCTTTATCTCTTCCCAGTCTGTGTGTGTGTGTATTTTTTTCAATCTTTACAAGTAAAACCTAGCTCAAAATATCAAATGAATATAAATATATTAAATAAATATGCAATTAAACATCAATTTTAATTCACAAGTTTTAGAAACTATAAAACTATAAAACAGTTTTTATAGTTTTACACTTATAAAAACAGTTTTTCACAGTAACTTTCAGAAGAAATTAAAGTTAATAGAACTATATTTTTCTGTATAAAATTCAAAACCACAACAATAGCTACATTATATACCAGGAACTGTATCAAGTGCTTCGCATGCATTAGTTCACTGAATCTTCACAACTCTACTTTGGAAATACTATGAACACATTGTGCAGATGAGTAAACAAAAGCTCATACTGATGATGTGACTTGAGAAAGGTCACTTTGATGTGAAGATTGGAACAGAACTTGAAGACATACCTGCCTAAATTTAATTTCCAAGCTCTTAATTCTGTACAAGAGTTTCTCAAAGAGTAATAAAAGGGATGAATATGAATATCAGTTTGAACATTCTTTGGCATTGCCTTTCTTTGGGATTGGAATGAAAACTGACCTTTTCCAGTCCTGTGGCCACAGCTGAGTTTTCCAAATTTGCTGGTTTATTTAGTGCAGCACTTTAACAGCATCATCTTTTAAGATTTGAAATACCTCAACTGGAATTCCATAAAATCCACTAGCTTTGTCCGTAGTGATGCTTCCTGAGGCCCACTTAACTTTGAATTCCAGGATGTCTGGCTATAGGTGAGTGATCACACCATCATGGTTATGTGGGTCATGAAGATCTTTTTTGTATTCTGTGTATTCTTGCCAACTCTTCTTAATATATTCTGCTTCTGTTAGGTCCATATCATTTTTGTACTTAATTGTGCCCATCTTTTCATGAAATATTCCCTTGGTATGTATAATTTTCTTGAAAAGATTTCTAGTCTTACCCATTCTATTGTTTTCTTCTATTTCTTTGCATTGATCACTGAGGCAGGCTTTCTTATCTCTCCTTGCTATTCTTTGGAACTCTGCATTCAAACGGGTGTATCTTTCCTTTTCTCCTTTGCCTTTCACTTCTATTCTTTTTGCATCTATTTGACATCTGTCCTGTCTCTTGAGAAACCTGCATGCAGGCCAGGAAGCAACATTTAGAACTGGACATGGAACAGCACACTGGTTCCAAATAGGAAAAGGAGTACGTCAAGGCTGTATATTGTCACCCTGCTTATTTAACTTATATGCAGAGTACATCATGAGAAATGCTGGGCTGAAAGAAGCACAAGCTGGAATCAACATTGTTGGGAGAAATGTCAATAACCTCAGATATGCAGACAACATAACCCTTATGCCAGAAAGTGAAGAGGAATGAAAGAGCCTCTTCATGAAAGTGAAAGAGGAGAGTGAAAAAATTGGCTTAAGGCTCAACATTAAGAAAACTAAGATCATGGCATCTGGTCCCATCATTTCATGGGAAATACATGGGGAAAGAGTGTCAGACTTTATTTTAGGGAGCTCCAAAATCACTGCAGATGGTGATTCCAGCCATGAAATCAAAAGATTCTTACTCCTTGGAAGGAAAGTTATGGTCAACCTAGATAGCATATTGAAAAGCAGAGACATTACTTTGCCAAAAAAGTCCATCTAGTCAAGGTTATGGTTTTTCCAGCAGTCATGTGGAGTTGGACTATAAAGAAATCTGAGCACAGAAACATTGATTCTTTTGAACTTTGGTGATGGAGAAGACTCTTGAGAGTCCCTTGGACTGCAAGGAGATCCAACCAGTCCATCCTAAAGGAGATCAGTCCTGGGTGTTCATTGGAAGGACTGATGTTGAAGCTGAAACTCCAATGCTTTGGCCACCTCATGCGACGAGTTGACTCATTGGAAAAGACCCTAATGCTGGGAAGGATTGGGGGCTGGAGGAGAAGGGGACTACAGAGGATGAGATGGCTGGATGACATCACTGACTCAATGCACATGGGTTTGGGTAGACTCCGGGAGTTGGTGATGGATAAGGAGGCCTGGCATGCTGCATGCAGTTCATGGGGTTGCAAAGAGTCGGAAACGACTGAGCAACTGAACTGAACTGATCTGAGCCAGTCTTGTTTCTGATGACTGTATAGAGCTTCTCCATCTTTGGCTGCAAGGAATATAATCAGTCTGATTTCGGTATTGATCATGTGGTGATGTCCGTGTGTAGAGTCTTCTCTTGTGGTGTTAGAAAAGGGTGTTTGCTATGACCAGTGTGTTCTCTTGGCAAAACTCTGTTAGCCTTTGACCTGCTTCATTTTGTACTACAAGGCCAGATTTGCCTGTTGCTCCAGATATCTCTTGACTTCCTACTTTTGCATTCCAGTCCCCTATAATGAAAAGAACATCTTTTTGGGGTGTTCATTCTGGAACATCTTTAGGTCTTCATAGAACTGTTTAAGTTCAGCTTCTTCAGTTTTACTGGTCAGATCATAGACTTGGATTACTGTGATGTTGAATGGTTTGCCTTAGAAATGAACAGAGATCATTCTGTCGTTTTTGAGATTGCATACAAGTACTGCATTTCAGACTCTTTTGTTGACTATGTTGGCTACTCCATTTCTTCTAAGGGATTCTTAACCACAGTAGTATGCATAATGGTCATCTAAGTTAAATTCACCAATTCCAGTCCGTTTTAGTTCACAGATTCCTAAAATGTCGATGTTCACTCTTGACATCTCCTGTTTGACCACTTCCAATTTGACTTGATTCATGGACCTAACATTCCAGATTCCTATTCAATACTGCTCTTTACTAGATTGGACTTTACTTCCATCTCCAGTCACATCAACAACTGGGTGTTGTTTTTGCACTCATCTCACATGCTAGCAAAGTAATGCTGAAAATTCTTCAAGCCAGGCTTCAACAGTACATGAACCATGAACTTCCAGATGTTCAAGCTGGATTTACAAAAGGCAGAGGAACCAGAGATCAAACTGTTAACATCCATTGGATCATCGAAAGAGCTAGAGAATTCCAGAAAAACATCTACTGCTTTATTGAGTATGCTAAAGCCTTTGACTGCATGGATCACAACAAACTGTGGAACATTCTTCAAGAGATGGGAATACCAGACCACCTTACCTGGCTCCTGAGAAATATGTATGCAGGTCAAGAAGCAATAGTTAGTACTGGACATGGAACAACAGACTATTTCAAAATTGGGAAAGGAGTACGTCAAGGCTGTATATTGTCACCCTGCTTATTTAACTTCTATGCTGAGTGCATCACGCAAAATGCTGGACTGGGTGAAGCACAAGCTGGAATCAAGATTGCCAGGAGAATATCAGTAACCTCAGATATGCAGATGACATCACCCTTATGGCAGCAAGTGAAGAGCTAAAGAGCATCTTGGTGAAAGTGAAAGATCAGAGTGAAAAACCTGGCTTAAAACTCAACACTCAGAAAGCTAAGTTCTTCATATCCAGTCCCATTACATCATGGCAAATAGATGGGGACACAATGGAAACAGTGACAAACTTTATTTTTGGGGGGCACCAAAATCACTGCAGATGGTGATTACAGACATGAAATTAAGATGCTTGCTCCTTAGAAGGAAAACTATGACAAACCTAGACAGCATATTAAAAAGCAGAGACATTGCTTTGTCAACAAAGGTCCATCTAGTCAAAGCTATGGTTTTTCCAATAGTCACATATGGATGTAAGAGTTGGACTTTAAAGGAAGCTGAGTTCCAAAGAATTGATGCTTTTGAACTGTCATGTTGAAGAAGACTCTTGAGAATACCTTGGATGGCAAGGATATCCAACAAGTCCATCCTAAAGAAAATCAGTCCTGAATATTCATTGGAAGAAATGATGCTGAAGCTAAAACTCCAAAACTTCGGCCACCTGATGCAAACAACGGACTCATTGGAAACGACCCTGATGCTGGGAAAGATTGAAAGTGGGAAGAGAAGGGGATGACAGAGGATGAGATGGTTGGATGGCATCACTGACTCGATGGACATGAGTTTGAGCAAGCTCTGGGAGTTGGTGATGGACAGGGAAGCCTGGCGTGCTGCAGTGCATGGGGTTGCAAAGAGTCGGACACAACTGAGTGACTGAACTGAGCTGAACTGACAACAGATATCATACCAAAGAAAATAACCATATGAAAAGATTTTGAATGTAATTTTTCATTAGAAAAATACAAATTACAATAAAAACAATGAGATCTCATTGCACAGTTACTCAAATGTATAAAACCTAAACATTTACAATATAAATTGCTGGAGAGGATATGGAGCAATAGGAACTCTCATTCATTGCTGATGTGAGTGCAAAATGACACTGTTACTTTTTCTGAAAGACAGTTTGGCAATCTAAAGATAATTTCACCATATGATCAAAAGCTAGTTTTACCATATGATCCAGTAATTGTAGTCCTACATATTTACCCAGTTGATTTGAAAACCAATCTTCACATAAAAATTCAAATGGGAATGTTCACAGCAGCTGTATCCATAATGCACCAAAACTGAAAACAAATATGATGTCCTTTAATAGGCAAATTGATTGAAAAAATAACTATAGCATATGTATGCAATGAAATGCTATTCTGTAATAAAAATAAATGAGATACCAAGTCATGAAAAGACACAAAAGAATCTTGAAGGCATATTGCTAAATGATAGAAGCCAGTCAGGAAGGGCTACATACTGTATGATATATATTATATGACATTCTGGGAAAGGCAAAATAATAGGAACAGTAAAAAAAAAAAAAAAGTATGATTGCCAGAGGTTTGTGGGGGGCAAAAAGGTAGAAGTTTTAATGGCCAAAGCATTGGATTATTTTAAGGGAGGTGAATCTGTTCTGTACAATACTAAATTTATTGATACATGACACTGTACATATGTGAAAATCCATGTAATCTCACAGCATGAAGAGCCAACATTAAATTACACAAAATTTTAAAAATCATTTATAAAATTGAGGAATCCTAGGATAGAATGATACAGACACTGACCAAAAATAAAAAGTCATCTGGCTGTATTACAAGAGTATGAAATAAATTCACTGAATAGGATGGAAGAGAAGATACTGAACTAAGTAACTTTGGAAATGAGTGGCTAATGTATGAGTAAAGGCAAAAGGAACTGTACATAAAAGTGTTCTACTTTAGTTGGCAAAGTCATTTTCCATGAGGATACTGGTTAATAATTGTGAAACCACCAAGCATGTTTACCAAAATGAAAAGTTTTAGTAAATGTAATGCAGGATCCAGGATGGCCTTCTACAAGAAAAAGAACACTAAGTAACAACAAAAATAATCTGAATAAAGTATGGGCCTTAGTAATCTTTTGATGCTCGACTATAGGTTTTGTTTTGTTTTTCTGCTCCTATATATCCTGGCTCTTCCCTTATCATTTTGAAGCAGTCCCTCAGAGCCATCTAAGAGGCTGTTTCTTGGACTTAAGTCCTCCATAAGTTCACCAAATGAAACATAATTCTCAACTTTTAGGTTGTGCATTTTTTTCAGGTGACAAGGCTAATGTCAAATGTTAATAACAGGAAATTAAACTGGTTGCTTGAACTATAAGAACTCCATTATATCTTCACAGGTTTTATGTTTATCCAAAATGATCCTAAAACTATGCATTTATATAAAAACATATCTAAGGTCTAGCCCAGACAACCTAATCAGAGTTTTCAGAGTGGGAATCTGCATGTTAAAAATTGCTCCTAGGTGTCCAGTTGTTAAGTGGTGTCTGACCCCATGGACTGAAGCATGCTAGGCTCCTCTGTCCTCCATTATCTCCTAGAGTTTGCTCAGATTCATGCCCACTGAGTCAGTGATGCCACCTAGGTGAGTTTTATGCATACTGAAATTTGAGAATCACTACTCCAAATTTATACCTATCTCCCAAAGATAATGGCTAACAGTTTTAAATGTAAAATACTACTAGATTTTATGGAAGAAATACTCAGGGAGAAAGGGAAGAGTAGCTTGGAAGTCATTTCTGCAGGCAAGGACTGGGAACCTCACATGCTAGGAGTTTTCCCTGTGGTTCAGGAAAGAAATGTGGCAATGTAGTGTCCAGAGAGCAGGAAGTACAGTGCACTCGGCTCGGTTTGGTCTACCACACACATTGGTGTGGACTTATGGTGCAAACACAGGCAGTTGGCTTTTCATTTTGTAATGCAAGTGCTTAGCTAAGCTTTGATTGCTGAGGCATCCCTCTAGTTCAGAGTTAGCTCTTTCAAAGATAGCTGTCTCATTGCCCATTGTCACCCATATGACTAGATAAAGAGCCAGGCTGCCCTCATTCCCTACCACCTCCCCATTTTGTCAGCCCCATGCACCTCCCCTATCCCTCCCAAGAGGCTGTTTCGCTTTAGAGATCTCACTTAATTTAGATAACTGACCATTTGGGCCTCTTGTCTTTTCTGCTTTAATTTCCCACTCTTATGTATTAAATTCACCAATAAAGAATGAACCCAAGGAACAACAGGCCCTCATCCTCAACCACAATAAAAGCAGAACCGAACCCTAGGTCCACACATTTTATCTCTCTAATTTGGATTTGCTTTGTGGCCCCAGATATGCCATGCAATTTCCAGGACCTGTAAGTAATAAGCCAGTAATAAGTCTTTTATTTATTTTTTAACCAGTTTCCTTATGGTTACTGTTGAAGGCATCTTGCAATGATAATAAGAACATCAGTGGGAGAAAGTGAGGGTGGAATGATTTGAGAGAATAACATTGAAACATGTATATTACCATATGTAAAATAGATGACCAGCGCAAGTTCAACACATGAAGCAGAGCACCCAAAACCAGTGATCTGGGAAAATCCAGAGAGATTGTGGGGAGCGGGCTGGGTAGGGGGATTCAGGATGAGGGGACTCATGTATACCCATGATTGATCATGTTGATGTATGGCAAAAATCACCACAATATTGTAAAGTATTGTCCTCCAACCAAAATAAATTAATTAATTGAACAACAACAAGAAAAAGCAGAGCTACAAAGTCCTGTCCAGCATTAACAGTGGCTATTCATAGGCTAAGACCAGCACACAACAGGGCCACACCTTTAGGGTAGGGCTATCACAGCCTAAACCAGAAGTTCTTCATCTGAAATTGTTACCAAACACAAGTTCATGCAGTGAGGCCAAAGAAACTCAAATGTTGGAGTTTGGAACAGAGAACATGTTTATTCCTGAGCCAAGCAAAAGGAATGGGTGCCTCATATTCAAAACCCCCTAATTTCCTGATGGTTTGGGGATGAAGTTTATAGGCAAATTTTGTGTGTGGGGGGGGTTGTAGAGCATGTGACTTTCTTCTGACTGGGTTGATGGCAAAGTAACAGAGTGGTGCACAACTAATCTTGGGCTCAGCCTGAAGTTGGGCTTCCAGGTGGCGCTAGAACCCAACTGCTGATGGAGGCAATGCAACAGATGCAGGTTCGATCCCTAGGTCACGAATATCCTTCTGGAGGAGGGCATGGCAACCCACTCCAGTATTCTTGCCTGGAGAACCCCATGGACAGGGGAGCCTGATGGGCTACAGTCCACAGGGTCTCAAAGAGTCAGGATGACAGGATTGAGGAGACTTAACATGAACACAGGCAGGCAGCCTGAAGGAATCCTTCCCCTGAGCCGGGGAGGGGGAGTGCGGGTTTAGTTCCCATGGAAAGCTCAAATGTATTAAGTATATCCCTTGAAGGGGAACCAAGATCCTGTCTTAATGGCTGCGCTGTTGTTTCTTGACTGGAGCTCCACCTTTGATTCTTCATTTCCTTACTTCCCTGACTAGTAACTGTTTCAATCAGCCCTTTGATACTCTGGGAAGGTTCAGGCAGCTGAAGTCTATTCATCCTGCAAATAAAAAATGAGGGAACCAGAAAAACCTTTTGTGCCCAGGAGGGTTCCACGAGATCCTACTCCGTTTCAGAATCTACAAATATACTGCAAGAAGATCATCAATAACTTGAAAATTTCTGCAAATTTAATGTTTCTGTCCATATGTTGATTTTACTTAGGGAGAAAGTCCTTACATGTCCTCAGATCTTCAAAGAATCCCATTACTTTCATGATAGTTAAGAACCACTGGTCTAGTCTGTGTCTTAAATAGTGCAGTTAAGATAACGTGAAGATCTTTAGTCAACAATAGGATGCATTCTCTTGCTATGTGCATTCTACCTTTGTAGGAACTCTAGGTAATATCTGAGAGTAGCAAATCCATATGAGACATTACTCTGCCATTACAGATGCTTACATTGCATATAACAGAAATAAAAATAGATCAGCCAGGAAAAATTATTTGTCAAGAATGTTCACTAAAAATGCAATACCTTTTTTTGATTATGAAAAAACGATCTAGTGTTTCACTAATTTGCTTAGTCCTTATAGAGGAAGCCAATTCCGACTCCATGTTGGAACTGTTTCTTTGACTTGCTTTTCATTGCTTTTGTTATTATAATCATACAGTATGGTTTGCCTCAGAGAATCCCGCCCCTCTTCCTGACTGTTAAACTAAAGAGCCTTTGTTCAGAACCCTTGTTCAGAACCCCGTCCACTTATGGATGGCAGGAAGGAAGAAATTAACACTTTCCCTGCCTGAGGCTTGCCCTTCTAAGAGATGTTTTCAAGATTAATGACTTTTTACTTTGCTTACTCACGTCCCCTCATCTCCGATCTATAAAAGAACCTGGCATCCAGACCCCAATAAGATGGTTATTTTGAGGCACTAGCTGCCAGCTCCCAAATTAAAGTCTCTTCCTTGCCTCAACACCTTGTCTCTCAGATTCATTGGCTTGTGGTGTGGCTAGCAGAGCGAGCTGGGACACAGAAACATTATGATCCTCACCTTCCCAGAAAGTTAATATAAATAATTATGAGGTCCTGGGATTTGTTTTGCACTTTCAGAGCTAGATGATGGATACCGCAGATGCCAGTGGGAATGTAAATTGACAAACACTTTACAAAGCACTTTGACAGTATGCATCCAGAACCTGAAAAAAAAATGGCTTTCTTTGCTGGGAATCTATCATAAGGTATGGATAAGTTTATCACAAAATTATTGGCTATGATTTTATAAAAACCAAAGAAAGAAAAGAAATCACTTCACAAAATAGATTCTCCTGGATTGATGGTATTTACAGAAACTGACAAATCTACTTGTTGGAAACATATGTAGTCATTAAAATGTTTAAAAAGCATTTAGGAGCATTAAGAAAAGAAAAAGGCAGATACAAATTTGTATATATTACATTATTATAATTATGCAAGGATAATATATAATATAAAAACTGTTATATTACCAAGAATATTTATAAGAGTTGTCTTTTTAGTTTTTTGTACTTTCTACAATGTTCTAGAGTCAGCATGTGATTATGGCTAAAGAATATCTGATTAACTGTCTTCCTCTAGGGTTATCCACAAGTGTCACTTCAGTCATGTCCAATTCTTTACGACCCTATGGGCTGCAGCCCACCAGGCTGTTCTGTCCATTGGATTCTCCAGGCAATAATACTGGAGTGGGTTACCATGCCCTCTTCCAGGGAATCTTCCTGACCCAGGGATCAAACCCATGTCTCTTGCATCTCCTGCATTGGCATGCAGGTCTTTACCACGAGCACCACCTGGGAAGCCCTCCCCCAGGGTCACCACCACAATAATGGAGAGCCCAAGAGCTTACCAGGAGATATGACTGAGAAAGTATTTTATCAATATTGCTGATGGCATAAAACATTTATGGGCAAACCACTTCTGAACCACTTTTGTATCATGAAAACAATGTTGAGAACAATATTGGTTTGATTGTTTAGTTGCACTTTACTCATATTGTTCCTGAATGTTAAATGGCTTAGCATTCCATCAAGTAGGCTGACAGATTCTGCTGGTAAGGGACAATGGGGCCAGGTAGACTGAAAAAGTTTGCTACTTACCCAGCCAGCAAAAGTAAGACCGACATGGTGCCATCTTCATGAATCATTTGACTTATAGGACAACAAATCAATGACAATCAGGTAGAAGACAACATAAGCAATAGGTTGCTTGGTTGCTGAGAAACCCATCCAGATTCAGTTAAGTAGTTTTATAGCCTGCAACTGTGTTTTAAGAAGAGGGCACGAGGTGGAAAGTCCTACATCTCACAGGAACCAAGGAGGCAGATAAGAAACTGCCTCTCAGCAGCCTCTCACAAGGTGGGGAGTCCAATGAGAAATGACTTGTGGCAGCTCTTCATGAGGCTTCCATTTTTGCCCTGCTCCTAGGAGGCTAGCAAGGCATTTTCACCAAGACTTAGGCCAGTCTGTGTTTGAGTCTTGCCTATGTGGAGCCATTCAAGGTTGTCAGAATCCCAACATGGAGCTGCTGCCCTACATATTTGTCCTACCCTCTTTCATTCTTAAAAGTGCCCTGAATTCTTGCCTGGAGAATCCCAGGGACAGAGGAGCCTCGTGAGCTACTGTCCACAGGGTCACAAAGAGTCAGACACAACTGAAGTGATTTAGCACACACATTGGACTTTAAATTAAATGATCATGCTACATACCCAAAGGAGAGAATCATCTACCTCTTTTCCAAAAAACACAAAACATTGCACACATAAATACATTTACCTAAAATAATGGAGCAGTGAAAGCCCACCTCTAATTTATTTGTTAATGTGGTTTTCAGAACCTAGCAAAAATGATTCTGAGTTTTACATACAATAATAGATGGACAAAGTTAGCTAAGCAAAGCAAAAGAGGGACTCATATATTAATATGTATTATAAACAACGGTCATTAAAAAGTTTCACACTGATAAAGGATTAGGTAGACAGACATTTGGAACAAAATGGAGAAATCAAGAGACATTGCTGCATTTCTATGTTTACACACAGGAGTACATATGAAACTGGCACAACAAACAGTGGCAGAATGATGGATTACTCAAATAAATGGTATTGCAACAACTGGCTAAGTATTTGGAAAGACAGAGGAATTAGGTTCCTGCCTCACACCAAAGAGCAAAATAAATTTCAAGAAGATTTAAGAAATAAATGTAAAAAGAAAAAATGATAAAAGTACTAAAACACAAGTTGAGTAAGTACTTATATAGGTTTGACTATATAAATATGAAAAAATGTCAAAATAATAATAATGCCCACTTCACAGCATTATTATTCCTATTTGTCAGATGAGAGAATTGACACTCAGGTTAAAGTAACACCACCTTAGTACTCAAATTGGTATTTGAGGTATAGCAATGTGTTTATCAGTAAATAGCATGTCCTAACTTGGCCATGTGTGCAGAGAGCATATCTTCTCCAGGGGTCCTCGTATATCTAAATTCATGCTTTTCTTACAACTCTGTGAGTGAGCTTAGTCTTAATTAAAATTCCAGGAAGGTTTGCTACAGCCAAGATGTATCCCATAGAGAATCTGTGGGAAAAAGAAGCAACAAGCATATATAGTTTTTTTGTTGGCCTACAGATGGGTTATGACCTAAACGCACAGAAAATGGATTATTTCTAGTCTTGATCTTATGTTGCTGATCTCAATCATGGAGGTTACTGCAACTAGTGCCATTACTAATTACAAGGAGAAAATTTAGCAACAAAGAAATTACCCAGGACAGTCTGGGTGGAAAGTTTACTTTTATCAAGTTTAAGTGCATTATCTGATATTACTCCTTTGCAAAGAAAATTGAATCTCAAAGCAAGAAATTATGGCTTTGAATAAATGACTAGGCTAACTTAAGGTGTTATTCATAAAACACTTTCTACTAACCAGTGAAAACTAAGCGATTTAGAGATAAATACATAGACTATTATAATATTTTCTAACAAGAATAAAACAGACTTGCAAATGCAAGCTGTCATTTTTATAAAGTACAATTTCCAACTGCTTTTGAAAACTCTTAGGGGTCCAGATCCTTCTGAATGTAATGGCTCTGGCTTCAAGACACTTAGAAATATGAAGAATACAATCTAGAAAAGCCTTTTAAAGATCAGCTGATACAACTTTATTTTGCAGATAGAGATTTTAAGGCCAAGATTTTGAAAACCAATAAGAAAAAGATGGATGGAGCATCATAACATTGTCAAACACAAATAATAAATTCCTCCAAAAACAAATAATAATGGAAAAATGAAGAACTAAAAAATCTCTATTTTCCAAGCAATCTAAGTTAAAGTAATAGATAATATTTAACACTTATTGAGCATTCTTGACTATGAAATAGGTACTATTTTCATCCACATTTATACATGATCCTTGAGGTTGGCCTATGTGGCGTACAGGGAAACATGTAAGGTTGTCAGGGTCCAGATGAAACAGCTCATCACATTCTTGTCCTGCCTCTGTTCACTCTAACCTAACCTAATACCCTAACCTAATACCCCGGTTAGGATACTCACTATCCTCCTCTTTCCAACCTCTAAATATAGGGGAGTCCTATGGTTTTAAATGTCTTCATGTCTCAAATATTACCCCCGTAGAAAGAACTTTCCTGAATACCCAACAGAAAGCAGGCCATCCTGTTATTTATCAAAGCACCATATCTATTCTTTCATAGCATTAACCACATTCTACAATTAATCATTTGTTTAGTCATCTGTTATCTGTGCCCTGTTCCTCTTTGTATGTCGAACTCTTTCAGAGGATAGAAAACATCTCAGTTATCTATCATAGCACCTATAACACACAGCATGACAAACAACAGCAGCTTAAAATAACTTTTCTCAAATTTCAGTGCTTCCATGCTATTCAGTGTGTCATGGATAAGTAACAGGAATGTGTATTTTTTTTAAAAAAGCATCCCAGTGATTCTGATGCAGGTGCTTTGCAAATTACCCTTTGAGAAACATGAGTGAAAGAGATTTTTTTTTAATAAATACTTCTTTATTTATTCAAAATTTACTGAGGGCATATACTATATCAGACACTATGCTAGGACTAAGCCAAAGAACCATTTGATAAGCCTTCATGAAGGCTGGTAAAGGAAATAAACCTCACAAATACAAAGGAAGAAAACACTCTAAATCACATAAGTCACATAAAGCAGAAGAAACAATAGGATAAAGTAAACAGTGCAGAAGAACACATAAAACTTTTTTTTTACACTTTGTTCTTACTGGTAACATAATGAAAGAGTGAGAAACAGCTTTCATATTTACATTTCATGGACTTTCCTAAGAAACAATTAAGCTTTGGGAGGCTTTATTTGGACACTGGGCAGTTATAATACCATGTGTACTTCAAAATAAATGCTTTCAAACTCTACAGGATGCAGAAAAATCATGTTGATAAAAAGCAGTTTTTAAAATGTACTATTTCAGCGGGCGATATCATAATGTCTTAGCTTTTAGAATGCCCCCTCTTATTTCCTCACTCATTGGAGACTGCAATCTTCCACACACATGGTGCTCAATGTCTTTTTTAGGTAAGGAAAATTCAAGAAACTATACAATTTATACCCAAATGAAAGCCATTAAAACAAGTGGATTTTTTAAACATAAAAACTGTAAGGCATCACAGTCAGAAATCAGTAGTTATAGGACTTGACTTTTATCCATGATTCTCTAGATTTTCTTCCTTTGAATTCTAAATAACCTTGAGAGTTTTTTTTAATCATACCTTTCTCCTCTGTACAGTGCTGTTTAGAGAAAAATGATACAGTTTTGTATTATTAATATAATTTGTTCATTTGTTAACTTACTTAACAAATACTCATGGAACCCCAGATATGTACCAAGTCATGTGTTAGAAGTTAGGCAAACAAAACAGAAATACAGGCCCTTAAGGAGTTTCCATTCAAGTGTGTGTGCTAAGGAGGTAGAGTAAGTAAAGCACAGTTTGAGTGCTATGGAGGAAAGTAGGGCACATGAGCAGTAGTACTGCAGATAGTAGCGTTCAGATTGTAAAAGGATGGTCAGAGAAGACATAACTGATAAGTGATATTTGAGTAGATTCTTGAGAGAGAGACATGCAGATATCTGGGCAAGGGCCATTCCAGGCAAAATGAAGCAAATGTAAATATATCCAGGTGGGAGTATGTCTGGCAAATTTTTAAAAAATCAGAAAGATCAATACAAATGAGTATAGTGGCTAAGGGGAGAGCCAAAGGAGAAATTAGGGAGATGGGCAGGAGTAAAGTCATAAGGACCTTATGATAAAATTTTTACCTTGGCAGAGGGACAAATCACCAGTTTTAAGCAGAGAAATAACATACTCCTTTAGAAATATCACTGTGGCTACAGTGTGGAGGACAGAGTGCAGACAATCAAATGCAGAAGTGGTGAGTCAAGTTAAGAAGATAATTGTTATAATCCAGGCTAGGAATCGTACCTTGGACAAGAGAGGTAGTAATGAGAGTGATGAATAATGAATGCATAGGAGGGTCTAAGGACATAGCCCTAGAGTTGTTCAAAGTTTAGAACTGGGAAAGTGGAGGAGGGGTTCACCAAAGACACTGAGAAGGAGAAACCAGTGAGGTATGAGGGAAATCTAGAGATTGTAACATCCCTGAAACAAGTGGAGATATTGTATCAGGGAGGAAGAAGTGATTACCTGTATCAGAATTTGATTAAAAACCAAGCTATGTGAAGACTGAGAATGGACTTTAAGATTTAGCCACATGGGTATAACTGGTAACTGTATTAGGCTATGAGGGCTGCTATAACAAAATACCACAGACTGGGTGGCTTAGACAACAGACATTTATTTGTTCACAGTTCTGGAGGCTACTGTCCATGATCAAGGTACTCACAGGTTTGATTTCTTCTGAGGCCTTTCTCCTTGGCTTGCAGACTCTTGCTGTGCCCTCACATGGCCTCTTTTCTGAAGCATATGCCTCTGGTGTCTCTCCGTGTGTCCAAATCTCCTCTTCTTTAAGGACCCCAGTTCTACTGGATTAAGGCTCAACCAGTGATCTCATTTTAATTCAATTATCTCTAAGATACTGGAGTTTAGGTCTTCAACATATGAATCTGGGGAGACATAATTCAGTCCACAACAGCAACCTTTTTAAAATCAATTGCATACTGAAGGGTAGCACTGAAAGCCTCAAGAACAAGTTATAGAATAACCAAGGATAGCAAGTCTTGATTACTCCTTCAAGGGCTCTTGCTATCAAGGGGAAGGAGAAGTGGGGCAGCAGCCAGAGAGGGAAATGAAATCAAGAGAGTTATTTATTTTATTCTGTTAGAATGGGAGAAACATTAGTAGGCTATGTTTATGAGAAAGATCCAGGAAGGAAAAAAGATATAGGAAAGGAAGAAGAGAATTGTAAGATGGGTATTTTGGAGTCGGTGAGCAGGGTTAGGATTAAGTGCAGTGGATTCAGCTGGGAGTACAGACTTCATAGTAACAGGAACAAAGGTTGAATGTATGGGCACAGAAGCTGGCTGGTGGGAAGTTGCAGTGATATTATTAGTAGTTTGAGGAAATTTTCTTCTGATTATCTCTACTCTCTCACTTAAACAGGAAGCAAGTGGAGGGAGTAGGTGCTTCATTTTTGTAAAAGGAGAGGCACAAAATAGTCATCGAGGGTGTTAATGGAAATGGCTATTACAGCATAATAGCTACACAGATTTAAGGATCCATTTGAGGCTGGTGATCTTGGATTTAAAGTGAGACCACTTGGCATGATTGCATGAGTTTCTCTGACCATGTTTGATTTAACCAGGCTTGGGATTTTGTCAAATGTGTATGATTAAGAAGGGAGAGGCAACAAAGTTGAAGGTAATAATGGACTATCGACACTAAGACAATGTAGATGGAAGTGAAGATATGTTCATGGCAGCAGTGGGGCGGGGGTGGGGAGAGAGTTGATAGACAAAAATTAGCAGAGTCACTGTACTGGGGGTCCCAGTGAGACAAAAATAGTTGTTATCAGGGTAGGAGAGGGAATGAGTTGGTGGTCAAGCGTGATGCTTGATACTGACATTGTGGAGGGTTTGGAGTTACTGATAATAACAAGATAAGATATGGCCATGGGAACAAGTAGCAAAGTTGGGAAAGAAAATAAAACTAAAGAACAGGTCATGAAACTGAGAGGCCAGGGTGTTGGAATACATGAATATTGAAATCACCAAGGATTAAAACAGGAATGATATTGAGAAGAGTGCTAGTGTGCCAGGAGGTAAAATGTCTTTAATGCCTGTAGAGGAGTAAACTGGAAGTCAGTAGATGGCTAAAATACAGAAGCGTGTGTTAGCCAGGGTTCTGCAGAGAAATATAACCAATAGAATTTAAAGATATTTGTTATAAGGAATTGGCTTACATGATTATGGATGCTGAGAAGTCCCAAGACTTGGAGTTAGCAAGGTAGAGACACAGGAGAACCAGTGATATAGTCCCAGTCCAAGTCCACAAGGCCTGAGAACCAACAGAGCTTATGGTATAATTTTCAGTTCAAGTCCAAAGGCAAGGAAAAAAAAAACAATGTCTCAGCTCAAAGGCAGTTATGCAGGGGCATTCCCTCTGCATATTGAGGAAAGTCAGCCTTTTGCTTCTATTCAGGCATTTGACTGATTAGATGAGATCCACTCACATAAGGGAGAGCAATCTGCTTTACTCAGTCTGTCAATTTTAATGTTAAATTCATCTGAAAGCACCTTCACAGACACAGCCAGAATGTTTAGCCAAATAGCTGGATATCCTGTAGCCTAGTCAGATTAACACATAAAATTAACCATCACAAGGGATAACAGGAGATATATAATAAAATAACATAAGATTCCAAGCTGGGAGGAGGAGGAAGAGAGAATAGTCTGCCATCAGCAAGGATGAGCAATAAAAATACCTATCCTAACTCCAGGATCAATAGTAATTGGGGTGTGTTAGAGAAAAAGAAACACATCATTTAAAAAGGCTACAGTGAGAGTCATTAATGTAGAGCCAAGTTTCATTTAGAATAAGGAGGTAAAGAAATATTAAGAGAAGTTACTGAAAATAAATAAGATTTTACTAAACACTGTGTCTGATATCTAGAATGCAAAGTAGATGGTTTTTAAGAGTTGATAAATAGTTTATTTTTAAGATGTACAAGATGACTATGGAGACAAGGAGAGCTGGGATACCTATGGACCTGAGATATAAAAGGACAAGATGAGATTAGTCCTAATGACTCCAAATCAAAATAGTGGTCAAGGGACTCTGACCGTTGCTAACAGAGAGGAAGGGTGGGTAATTTTGTCTTGAGAACAGGGCTATTCAGTTTTATTCTTCATAGTTTCCCCCAGTATGGGAGATTTCATCCCTTAACATTTATTTTTTTGCTGTGGATTTTTATGAAAAAAAAAAAAAAAGCATCCAGTATCTGATAAACTGTTATAATAGGTCCTTGCTTTACTCAATAAACTGTCATGCTGCTTAGAATGTAATTCCCTTGAAGACAAAATCTACCAGGTGAATATTTGAAATTCACTCCAAAACTAGTTTATCCTATAGAATCTTTTAACTTTTCTATCAGTAATTTTATATTGGCTGGTTTCTGCCCATAGGGATAACCTGTTACATTGTTTCAATGCACTCCTTGTCTATTCAACTTATTAGGCCTATCCATCTCTTCAGGCCTTTGAGAATGGTCTGACAATTCCATCTCCTCCAGGAATCCACAATTAGGAAAGTCAGGGCTAACACCCTGGTCCAACTCAGTCTAACCATAAAAATCCATTACCCACAGGCTGAACAATACCCCCTCACACACAAATACATGACTACATTGTATCTCCTGGAAACTGTGAACATTATTTCTAAAAGGCAGCAAAAGACACACAGATGTAAAGAACAGACTTTTGGACTATGTAGGAGAAGGTGAAGGTGGGATGATTTAAGAGAATAGCATGTATGTTACCATATGCAAAACAGGTGACCAGTGCAAGTTGGATGCATGAAGCAGGGCACTCAAAACTGGTGCACTGAAACAACCCAAAGGGATGGGGTAGGGAGCAGGGTTCAGGATAGTGAGGATACATGTGTACCCATGACTGATTCATGTCGATGTATGGTTAGCCACCACAATATTGTAAAGTAATTTACCTCCAATTAAAATAAGTTAATTAATTTAAAAAATTTAAAGGGGTATTTGCAGATATAGTCAAGTTAAGGGTCTTGACATGAGGCTATCATTCTGGCTTACAAGGATGATCCTTAAATCCAATGACAAATGTCCTTTTAAGAGTGAGACTGAAGGAGATTTTACAGACAGAAGAGGAGGAGGCAAAATGACTATCGGAGGAGCGATTAGAGTGATACAGGCCACCATAAGCTGAAAAGATAAAGACTCTCTCCTTGAGCCTCCAATGGGAGTGCAGACCTCCATACACCTTAATTTCAGACTTCTGGACTCAAAAACTGTGACGGCACAAATTTATACTATTTTAAGTCACCAAGTTTGTAGTAATTTGTTTCAATAACCACAAGAAACTTTAGAGACTCACCCTTCAAACATTACTCTTCTCATGTATATACTCACTCCTCTATTATAAGTTTATTTGATGCATTTGATTATTCAAACAGAATCATGGTGTATTGGTACCTTTGGGATCACATAGACCTGATTTTGAATCTCAGCTCATAAAATTTGGGCAAGTTTTTATATCTCACTGAACATCAATTTCCTGTTAAACAGAAGAAGAAGAATATTTTGAAAAATCATAATAAACGTTAGAGATCATGATATGTTATACTTATCAGAGAGTTGACATAATGTACATATTCAGAAATGTTATTATATTCAGCACTCCATGAGAACACATTAATGATGCCTAACATTAAAATGCCCAAGAGATTGATAGTCATATCTACACAAGCAAATCCACCGAAGACACAGGACACGTCCCCCCTTCTTGCAAACTGCTTTCATGTACACTTTTCTTTATCAATAGTTCTTAACAAAGCAGCACCCAGGAATTCTAAAATAAAATCTTAATTTTCAGGCAGGCTTGTGAGGGTAATCCTGGGTACTTCCATTTCTACCTCAATTTCAATGTCTACAAAAAGACTTTATATGCCTCCTAAGATACACAAATACCTATAAAAGCCCATAGACATTTTCATCCTTGATGTGAACTGTATCACCATAGGGCCATTAACATCATTGACACTGGACCTCCATTTAAACAATTACTTTTTGCAAAATAGAATCATTAATGCCAGGGATTTAATAGCATCAGTCAAATCACTGTGTCAGGAAAACCAAGGCCATATATTTTATGTCCTCTTTCCTGAGATACCTCTGCAAGAGAAGTTTCACATAGTGTATACTCAGATGTATAGTCAGAAGCCAAAGTATGTTTCAGTATTTTGTTATCTATTCCAAGTACAGTTGGAGATATTTTGTGGAATAATCCAATGTCAGTGCTAAAGGAGTATAAGGAAAGGGCAAAATTGAGTCTGATGCATGTATATTTGAGTCAAGGGAAGTAAGCTGAGACCTATTTCATTGAACAAGTAAACATCTGAACCAACTACCACTGAGCAAAATGTTATGCAAATACTAGATATTGAATAAATGTTTCTATCACAATTTCCAATTGAAAGTTCAAAAATTACTACCAATGTTGTTTATATTTTCCATGTGCAATTCTTCTAAAAGAAAGTTTGAAAATGACAAAAAATTAATACACAATGTTTGTACGACAAGAAAATTTAAAGTAGTCTCTCAAATTCCATTGATCCATTCATATGTATGAGGGTAGCTACCATCACAGAAGCAGGTATTCCAAGCTTACCATAGAGTGGAACATGGCATCCAGAATTTTTTTATTGCATCATTAGCAATTTTTGACCTAAAGATATATAAACTGAGTTTACTTATATACATTGCTTTAATTATTCCATGGCTGACTGAAAAGGTGGAAGAGGTAAAAGTGTTAGTCACTCAGTTGTGTCTGACTCTCCGACCCCATGGACTATATAGCTCGTCAGACTCCTCTGTCCATGAAATTTTCCAGGCTTCACAACAGTCAACTACTGCATGTAGATAAACATGGCTACTATGATGATATCTTTCAAAACCCATTATCTTTTGTTCTCCAAAAGCATCCTTTAACCTCAAACTTAGATCTCTGGCATTTCCTAATTTCCCTAGGGTGGCAACATGAATCCAGTGTTTTCAATGATAATGAAACTTTTTTTCAAATACTCCTATCTCTAGCAGAGCATAAGACTTTAATGTCACCTTTGAAAATAAAGTAATATGGAAAGCGGATGTTGTCTACATTGTTAGTAAACCTCAGAAAGATTTCCACTGTCCTTGATTACTGGGTTTTTTTGGTAAATTAAGTAAGGAGATAATGATGGCTCGTAAAGTGAAGAAAACACTTTACAAAAAGAGCTCCATGTCATCCTTCTTTTGCAGAAAGGTGTACTTTCCTTCTTAAGGCATCCTCATTGCAGTCTCTCTTTGCTTTATTTAGTAAGGTAATGAGGCCTGAATTTTCTGATATCCCCCAAACTCCAGTTATCTCACACACAAACCTCTTTCACAATGCTTGTTTAAGGTCACTCATTAATTCACTCAACCATTTATACAACAAATATTTACTAGTGCATACCAGGTGATGAAACTGCAATACTTTGGCCACACGATGCAAAGAGCTGATTCACTGGACAAGACCCTGCTGCTGGGAAAGATTGAGGGCAGGAGGAGAAGGGGACGGCAGAAGATGAGATGGCTAGATGGCATCACCCACTCCATGGACATGGGTTTGGGTGGACTCAGGGAGTTGGTGATGGACAAGGAGGCCTGGCGTGCGGCAATGGGATCGCAAAGAGTCGGACACAACTGAGTGACTGAACTGAACCAAGTGCTCAAGATTGTTTTAGATACTTTTGTACAGTGGGGAATTAGACAAGCAAGAACCCAAATCTCAAAGAGCTTGCATTCTAATAGGAAACAATAAAAAAATCACATAAGTGATTCTTTTACAAATGCATCAACAGAGAAGTATAACAACATAGTGAGTTTATAACAGAGTAAACTGGTGTTGTTTAGGAAGGGGAGGTATTAGTCAGGTAAGGCCCCTCTGAGAAAATTACATTTCAAGTAAGATCAGAAGATAGTTGGAGATACCTAGATAAAGAGAGGTGGGGAAAATTGTCCAAGGAAGAGAAAGAGAAGAAATAAACCTATACATCCATGACCAATTGATTTTTTGATAAGAGTGCCAAGACAATTTATGGGGTTAAAATAATATTCCTTTCAACAAATGGTGTTGGGACATTGGATTGTTGTTGTCATTATTGTTTAGTAACTAAGATGTGTTGAGTCTTTGCAACCAAATGGGCTATAGCCCACCAGACTCCTCTGTCCATGGCGTTTCCCAGGCAAGAATATTGGAGTGGGTTGTCATTTCCTTCTCCAGGCGATATTTTCAACCTAGGGATCAAAACCACATCTCCTGCATTGGCAGACAGATTATTTACCACTGAGCTGCCAGGGAAGCCTGAGACATTGGATAGCCACATGCAAAAAAATGAATTTAAACCACTTCCTCACACCATATGTAAAAGTTAACTCAAAATGAACCAAAGGCCAAAATTAAATATCTAAAATTTAAAACTTTGAGAACTATGAAAACATAGATATAAAACATTCAGTTCAGTTCAGTCGCTCAGTCGTGTCCAGCTCTTTGTGACCCCATGGACCTAAGCATGCCAGGTTTCTGTATCTATCACCAACTCCCGGAGCTTGCTCAAACTCATGTCTAACAAGCTGAACATAGAAACTATAAAAAAGGCATTAATTGTTGTGACTCTGGTTTAGGAAATTGTTTCATAAGTATGACACAAAAAGCGCAACTAATCAAAGAGAAAATATATAAATTGGATTTCATCAAAATTAAATACATTTATGAATTAAAAGACACTATCATAAAAGTGAAAAGGCAACCCATCAAATAGGTAAAAATATTTGTAAATCATACATCCAATAATAATTAAGCATAGTATCCAGAACACATATGGAATTCTTATATAAAAAGATGGCTCAACTTAAAAATGGACATTTCTCAAAAAAATATACAAATGATCAATAAGCACAAGAGAAAATGCTTGCCATCATTAATCATTAGAGAAAAACAAATCAAAATTACAATGATAGACCACTTAACACCAATTAGGATGACTATAATTAAAAATGTGGACAATAACAGGTATTTCTGAGAATGTAGAGAAATTATAAAACTCACATAATACTAGTGGGAATACAAAATGGTATAGCCACTTTGAAAAACAATCTGGCGTTCTATTACATATGTCCTAGCAATTCTACTCCTAGATAGAAACCCAAAGTAATTGAAAATACGCGTTGAAACAAAAGCTTGTACATGATGTACAGCATCATTTATAGTAGGCACAAATTGAAGACAATCCAAATTTACATCAACTGACAAATAGAAAACCAAAATGTGGTATAAAATGTGGTATATCCACACAACAGAATATTATTCAGCCATGAAAGAAATGAAATACTGATACATGCTACAATTATATGCTAAAAACAATAAATTAATCGCAAAAGACCATATATCATATGATTTTACTTGTAAAAAATGTCCTGAATAGGCAATCCATAGGGACAGAAATTAGCAGTTTCCAAGGATGGGGGTGAGGTGGGGAGATGGGGCAATGAGGAGTAACTGCTAATGGGTATTGGATTTCTTTCTAAAATAATGAAAAGTTTCTAGAATTACACAGTGGTGATGGTTACACAATTTTGTGAATATCACAAAAGTTCTGAATTGTACATATAAAAAGGTGAATTTTATGATATGTTAATTATAACTCAATAAAAAGATAATTTTAAAAAAGAGTAATACACACATAAATGTTATGTTATAGCATTTAAGTACTTTCTGAAGAAATGGGAATCATAGAAAAATTTTGAATGAAAAAAATGGTAAGATTTACATTTCAAAAAGACAACACTAACAGCAATGAAAAGAACAGATTAGAAGGAAGAGAGCCTGAAAGAAGAAAAGTCATCTAGAAGTCTATACAAATAAACCTGACAAGCAATGAGGTTTTATTATATTAAGGAAATCAGAGCTGAAAAGAAAGGGACAAATTGAAAATGTATTATAGAATGACCTATTTCTAACAGCACTGACCAGACTTGCTACTGAAATAATTGAGTATAGGATGTTTTCATTGATAAAACAAAGTTTTATTATCAATTGTTTAGTACAATTAATGTAACATACCAAAATTTATAAAACCAATTGTTTTTATTTTATAGCAAACTGTTAATAAGTTTATGGTTCCTACAATATGAATTATTGTTTCCAAAAGAGAACTATTTTATAATGTTACCAACAGTTGTTTTTTATTTTCACTAAAACCTATCCAGAATAAGTACTAATTCTATGTTTTAAATTACATTAGTACTCATTGTATTAAATCTGGGCAATATAGAGTAAACGGGCAAACATTCTTTTTCATACTAATCCCATCTAGGGTAAATAATGATAAATTTTTGGCTTTTATCTTCCTGTTCTTTTTTTCCTTTTGTATGTATATGTATATATATACACACATTTTAAAATATTAGGTTTTTAAATATTTAGGTTATAAAATATTCATAAATATAATCATACTTTACATGTATTTATGAAGTACTTTTATGCTTAACAATTCCTATTGGAACTTCCCCTCAAAAATACAAATAAATCATTTTTACCCTTGCAAGGTAGCTCATGGGCTTCCCAGATGGTGCTCATGGTAAAGAATCTGACTGTCAATCCTGGAGACATAAGAGATGCATGTTCAATCCCTGGGTTGGGAAGATTCCCTGGATTAGGAAATGGCACCCCACTCCAGTATTCTTGCCTGGGAAATTCCATGGACAGAGGAGCCTGGTGGGCTACAGTCCATAGGGTCGCAAAGCATTGGACACGACTGAGTGACTAAGTACAGCAACAAAGTAGCTCACAGGGATGTAATTTATCATTATTTGTCTATCTCCTTTGATGGGCATTTAAGTTTGGGGGGTGTTTGGGGGACTTGCTTTTAAAAAATGAGTCACCCCAGCAACTTTGTCAAATCCTGTAATGTTTCCTATAAGTACCAGTGACTATGGAAAATGGAGATAAAATTACAGGGGTTCAGAGTTGGAGCAGACAATGACAGTTGCTCATTTTGAGGGCTACTTTGTTCTTAAATTAGAGAAGAACCTGCAGAGTGGCCCACTAATGAAAATACTTCAGATTATAAACAAGGAAATGAAGGTCCATGGGAGACAGACAACCTGAAACAGGGTATTACTTTCAAAAGGCAGCATGAAACTGTAAAAATAGTACAGAACTCAGGTGGTAAATCTGGCTTACATTCTAACTTTCTTTATTATACACAAGTCCTAGGGCATCTCAGAGACTTAATATTCCAAATGCAAATAAAAATATCTCTTCACTGAGTTGGCGTGAGTCTCACATAAGAAATTGAATATGAAAGTGACTTTTAAAGTGTCAAATGTTCACATATCAATTAATTCTTAATACTCATTCTTAATATCCAACACTTTGATGTGCTGACCACATTTTCTGTTAACACTCCAAATCCCTCAATACAGTGGCTTTCTACCAAAACACACAACTAGCATAACAGCCAACCTTATATTCCTATTTTACTAAATAATACCTATTGAAGAAAAGAATGCTAATATTTAGTGACTACCAGATAAGATACTAGACAGTTTTTTTTTATACTAGCCCTAAAATATAATTATTCCCATGACATAGGCACAGAAGTTTAGAACCAGAGAAGTCAAGTAAGCTGTCTGGTTTTGACAGAGTAAATCTAAGGCAAAGCTAAACAGGGATCAGCCTTTCTGATTCCCAATACATTCTCATTGAACTCAAACTTTGTGTGAGAAACAATCCATTCTCAACTTGCAACAAACAAAACTTTACACGTATGCTTTTTTATCTCTTCTAAGGTCCATTTTCTGATGTTGACTTCACCTTCTTCACTTCTTATTCCAATGAACAACAGATTTGTTTTTTTTTTCTCCATATACATGTTGATGGGATCTGCTACATATGTAGTGCCTCTTCTACACAGATGGCTAAAACCCTTCTACTTTTCTTCTTGTTACACAAGAGATAAAAAGTTGTTTCAAAAATTGAGACTAAAATTGATCCTATTTTTGAAATACATACACAAACACACAGCTGTAGTGAGAAAATATTCTAAGTCATTAATTCACTTTTTACTTTTGAGGTTCTCCCACCCCCAGAGCTGAATTTTATTCAATTCCTCTCAAAGCTTAGCTCCATGTTTCTCAGGGATATAGATTATCTGGGGTGATTAAGAGATAAGAACTACTGAGCAGCAGAGACAAGAATAGAAAGTACAGAATGTTGACTCTGAAAATAATGTCAGAATCCATCTAGGTACATTAAGGTACAATGAAAACATGAAAGTGCTATGGAAATGTTTTGAAAAGGGAATGGGGAGTCAGATTTGTCTCAGTTCAGAAAAACGAGAAGTATGCAACGTACAGATCACTAACACTGAGTTATTTCTGCCAGAGAAAATGCTGTTGGGACTAGACTAAAAGAGACAAGAAAGGCTTACTTATAGCTTCTTTACTGAACACGAACAGCATTATTGGAAAGGAGGCAAGATACTGAAAGGTCCCTAGATGCACTCCCACAGGAGAGAAGAAACAAGGAAAAAAATGGCAAATAACACTCCCAACAAAAATACTGCCGAGAAAAGAGATGTGATTTATATCACCCATCATATCATAACATAGCACATCACCATCAACTTAAAAGATATAAAGCATTCATAGCTACACAAGAGAACAAATAAAAAAATATGTGATTCAGGAATATGCACAAATCAACAGAAACTTAAGCATGAGCTCATGACACTTGGCAAAGAAGCTGGATAAAACAAAACTGTCACATATGAAGCCAAACGGGAAGCAACACAAAGAATGACAGATACTTCTGAAATCACTGTAAAGGACAAAGAGAACAGGACTGACAGAAGTAAAGGGAATAAAATGCAAATGAAGAAAAATTTTGTAAAGTCTGAGAAAATTTAAGATATAGAGGGCAGGTAAAAGAGAATCAACATAAATAAGTATCAGTATGCATTATACATATTTAAATAAATAATTACGAAAGTTTTGCAGAAAGGAATCAGATCTTGAATCCACATATTAAATGGTCACGCCAGATTACACAAAAACATGACTAAAAAGATGAGTAATACTTAGATATATCCTATTAACATATAAAGAAAAAATTCTCTGGGAACTCAACAAAAGTATCAAATCAACTGTGAATGAAAAATATTAGGACAGCCTCAGACTTCTAGAAAATAACATTCAATGCTAAAAGACAGTGGAGCTAGGAAAGAAAAAAAAATCTACCCATAACAAAACTGTCATTCACCATCAAAACCTCAGACTATGTAGTTTCCAAGAGTTTTACAGGGTTCTTTACCTTTTGAAGAAAGAACTAAAAATGGAAAAAGAAACTAGCTAACAAAAAGACATTGAATGAAAGTTAGACAAAGTAGTTATTATTTAATTTGGTTATCTGATATATTAAGATTAAAACATATGGTGGATTATGGTCACAGGGATAAGGAATTTCCCTGACGGCCCAGAGGTTAGGACTCAATATTTCCACTGCAGGGGGCACATGTTCAATCCCTTCTCAGGGAACTAAGATTCCACCTGTCACATGGCATGGCCAAAAATTTTTACAACTATAAAAATAAATATTTGCAACATGTATCATCAATCCCTAATGATAAAGAGCCTCTAAAAAACTGAGAAACACCAACAACCCAAGAGAAATTTGGGCAAGGATATGAAAAAGTTAAGCAGGTCTAGAGTATAGGAAATTCCATAGGACAAATGACCTGGTTTACTCAATAAATAATTTACAGGGGGAAAAAAGATGGAGGGCCATTGTTATTAGTTAAAAGACGGAACCTAATTCAAACAAATAATTAAAAACACTTTTTAAAGATACTGTGGACATTT
>ML662927.1:467098-488573 GCA_007570785.1 Antilocapra americana
ATGGAGTATTAAATATTAAGGAGTCATTGTATTTTAGTACATGATGATGATGATATTATGGATTGTTTTTAAAGCCTTATCTGTTAGAGAAACATACTGAAATATTAAAGGGTGAATTAATATGATATCTGAGATTTTATTTTAAATATTCCATATAAATTATAAGAAAGAAAAGGGATAGGTGAAGCAAAAATATTGGTAAGTTTTGAATCTGGAGATGGGTCTATGGGGCCTCATTATATTATTCTCCCTACTTGTGAACATGTTAAAATTTTAATTGCATTCATTCAAATGAGCAGTTCTAAAAGCCTTGTATGGCAGTGCAATTATCTGTGTCTAGAGAACAAATAAATTAGAAATACTCCAATTACTTCAGTTACCACTGAAATACACTTTGCTTTCCTTTACTGCTATTATTTGTTTTAAAAGTCACAATTTTAACTGAGGAATTTAAGAGTCTTGTGACAGTTTTTTTTTTATCTTGAGCTGACTGACTCTGAACTGACTGGTCATGTAAGTAGGGACTTTGGCTAAAATGAGCTGCCCTGGTGGCTCACAGGTAAAAACTCTGCCTGCAAGGTGGGAGACCTGGGTTCAATCCCTGGGACAGGAAGATCTGGAGAAAGAAATGGCAACCCACTCCAGTATTCTTGCCCAGAAAATTCCATGGACAGAGGAGCCTGGCTGGCTACAGTCCATGGGGTCACAAAGAGTTGGACATGACTGAGCAACTAACACTTGATTAAAACAGAATAATTACCATCATATCTCTTCCTCCTCCAAGTCTTCCCAGGCTGCGGATGACTAATTTTTTATTTCACTGGGTCTCATTCAGCTCTCAGCTCTTGACCACTTTCCCACATCCACCCCCAGGATGGACCTCAACCTCCTTTGCTACATCGTTATCTACCCCTCATACCCTCCAGAAACAACCTGCTTAGGCTGGAAAAATGACTCCTGCTCTGGACTTTGCCTGTTCACAAAAGTAACTGTAAACTGGCTTTTTATCTGACTTCATGCTGGATCCAAAAGAGTATACAAAGTCTCGTGCTGCTCCCATTTCCACTATCCCTGAGCCTACCCTGCTCCTATGGACTCCTGACATTTTCCTACTGAGGCCAAGGTCATAGCAAGAGATATTTCTGGAATGATGCCTCGGTTCTCAGGCTTAAGAGTAAGAGCCCATGTTAACTGAGTGCTCACCATGAAGCAGGGACAATTCAAACTATCTCATGGGTGTGATCTCACTGAATCCATACCCATAAAATACCCAGGAGGATGATCAGGATCTCATTTAATCCACACTGTGACGTTTACCAGTACAAATAAAAGAACACTTAGCTTCAAAAGGTCTTAAATAACAAGGAAATTCATTACCTAAATTAGAAGTTCTAAGGTAGGGCTGGCTCCAGACATGGTACAATGAAGACATCAGGGAAGATACAAATAAGAACTCAGAACAGCTCAAATCCTCCCTGACAGGTCCTGGCTGGCAGACATCCCCCACAAACCCCTAGACCAAGCTCCCCTGACTTAACACTGCAATGATTTAACTGAAGGTAATTGCCTCACAAAGGTATGCAGTTTCTTCTCAACACTCACCCCACTCTCTCAGTGCCTCTGAGCCCTCTGGGCCCACAAACATATCTCAGCATAGCTCAGATAGCAGTACAAGATCTAGGCATCTTGTCAATTTCTTCAGGCAGGAATCTAGGGCACATGGATGGGTGGGAATTCTAAGGGGATCTGCATAAGGAAGATGAAACATTCAAATCGGGCTCTATTTATTATGCACACATTTATCCAGGATCGGGGATTTAATGTTAGCTCAAGCACCTAAAAGGGGTATTAAAACAATGTGCCACACTATGTATTGAAGCCTGAAATCAATAGCACCCCACAGGCACTAAGAGTTAAGGGGCAGAACATCTCTGACCATGTTGAGGAAGAACCCCAAAGCTCACGGAAATAGAAATATTGTGTGTCCTGACTTGTACTTGTTGTTCCAGTCTAATTATTAATAGTGTCCCCTTGAAGCTCTCTCAAAAGTATCCCAGTTTGGGATGGTGTGCCACCTGCCCGCTCAGCCAACCCTTACCCATGCCACCTCAGAAGCACCAGAGAACACTCCCTTCATGGCTATAAGAAAGGCATCAGTGGGGGTAGTACCAGTTTCCCCATAAGGCCCTGTGGCAACTGTCCTCTGGAGCTTAGTCATGACAGTGGGGAGTACAGAGTTTGAAAGTTGAACTAGACTCCCTGATACCAGTGGGAATAATGAGAGCCAGGGTGAAAGTGGCAAAGGCCAATGATAGCCCTTAACCATGAAAAGACACTTTTTGTTTTTCTCGGTAGTGCTTGAAATTTATTGAAAAGAATGCAAATACTTTTTCCAGGTAGTATTGAGGAGCTGGGCTCAGTACCTGCTTTTGTTTGTATTGTTCAGTTTTTAGTATTTTTGTCCAAATGCACACCTCGATGGGACGGCTGCAAGTTTTAAACAAAGATGACAGGTGTGCAAAACTGGTGCATAGGAGAAATGTCAACAATTGGGTTACCAGGCACACTGGGCCCCTGCAGCAATCTGGTGGGGCAGGAGGAAGACTAGTAGGGAACAATTCATCAACTTGAAAGATTAGCCCCTGGTTGTGCGGGGGAGAGTTGTTGGTGAGCAGTCCAAATCAATGTCCCAAGAGGTGTAGCCGACAAAGGCATCTTATAGGTTGCCCCTGATCTCCGAAGGCCGGGTCTGTCTCTGGAATCTCGTGGAGGGTGCTTGGGTGGCAGCACAGGTCACTGGGCAGAGGAGCAGGCCTGACAGTTGGCAGGGCAGAGTATAGGCTGACGGGTTTGTAAGAGGGGCTTGCCCTAGAGCTGGGGCAAGCTCAGTTCTAATGAGCGATGAGTGTCCTGGGGCTGGCCAGAGTCGGGGACAGAGTGCACTTCAGAGACGCCCCAGCCTCAGCAGCAGGTGACTGGAGAGCACTATGCCTGGAACAAAGACAAGCACTACGGCAGAGTGGAGGGTGAGGAAGACAACCAGAGGGGAGGGAAAGGCCAGGGGATCCCAGCGTTAGGGGAGCGCGGTGGCTCCGGGAGGGGCGAGGCGGGGAGGCAGCGGGGGTGGCGGCGGGCAGTGCCCTGACCCCTCCTAGGCCCGAGGGTCTCCGGGCCTAGTAATCATCTTCTTCATCTTCGTCTTCGTCTTCTTCGTCGTCATCCCAGCCAAAACACTGTTTCATCTCATCGAGGAAGGCCCGGTAATCGCCCAGAATGGGGCTATCCATCTCAATGTAGGGCACCACCCACTCCTCTGCTTCCCCGGTGAGCAGGCTGATCAGGAATGCCACCTTCATGGCGTCGTTGCAGAATCGGTTCTCGTTGACGAGCATGTAAGACGCCGTCTGCACAATAAACTCGGGGAGCCGGGAGCTCTCGCCGTCAAACATTTCGGGGAAAGGCACCGGGCAGCTCGGCGGACGTACCTGGCGCAGCAGGGTGGCCCTCTCGCACACCAGCAGCCGCAGCTGTTCCATGAGCTGGCTGTTCTCGATGCTAAGGGCGCGGTGCCGCATCAGGAGCGCGTGCAACAGCAGGACCAGCTCGTCCACCATGGCGAACAGCTTGGAAAGGCAGGGCAGGGCGCAGCTCGCTTTGGCTGGGCTAAGGTGCCCTCGGAGGCCTCGCAGGAAGTGCGTGTCGGCGGAGACGCGCGGTGGCTAGGGGCGTGGGGCGGTGCGCGCAGGGGTCCCGGCGGCGGCGCAAGCTCCGCCCACACAGCCGAGCTGACGGCCCCGCGCTGGCCCCGCCCGGCTGGAGGGGGCGGGGCCGGGGTGGCGCGGACAGGGGCTCGAGGTCCGCTCTCGCAGGTCCCTGGGCTGCTGAATCAAGGCGGAAACCCAGCCTTGGATGTGGGTCGACCGTAGCCTGGACCATGCGGGCGGGAAAGACCTATCTCTCAGAGAGGTTCAACCTGCTCAGGTTTAAAGGATTCACCACCCTTTGGCCCAGCTGACTCATACATCTTGGTGTTGCTTGGAGGGCCAGTGGCCCCTGGATTCCCTCTGAGTGGTTTTAACACATTTCTTGGCTTATTGAAATCTCCCTCACCCAAAGAACTGTTAGCAGTGCTGGCTGCACGCCGGCGTCACACCCTGTAAGAGTTATGAAAGACTCTCAGGGGTCCTGTCTTTCATGACAAAATGATATTCAAAAGGGACTGTTCTTTGGTTGGAAAATAGTAATGTGTACCTCTATCCCTTTGTTTAAAATTATTTTTATAAATATTAAAGTGTAAAAAGTTCTGCAAAATTTAGCATCCAATCACCATTTGTGGGAGTCCTGCCTATCTGTGACTCTACTTCCTGTCCTAATGTTAGTGTTCCTTGACTACTGGGTATTTAACAATAAATACTTGTGTTTCAAAAATGGCTTTGCTTTTCTACTTTGAATGCAGTTATTCAAATAGTTGGCAAATGAGTTGGGGAGACAACCTCCGGGCCACCATACTCTGTTGGATCACCTCTTAAAATATATTCCCAGTTGAATCACTTCTTGTTACTTCTACCAATACCACCCTGGTCCCAGCCCTCCTTTCTCACACAGGCTATTGCAACTAACCACTTAACTTCCATTCTTCTCTTCCTGTAGTGTATGTATTCCCCAGAGTAGGGACAGGACTCCTTTAGCACAAAAGTTAGATCATTTCACCTCTCTGCTCAAAACCCTCCAATAATTTTCCCCTCTGTCAAAAGAAAAACCAAAGTCTTGGTAATGGCCTACCAGGCCCTGCCTCATTTGTGCCTCCTCTCAGTTCCTGCTGTGCTCTAACCACATTGTTCTCCCTGCTGATTCTCACACACAAGTAGCTCTGGCCCCAGAATCTTTGTACTTTCTATGCTCTCTGCCTTGGAAGGCTCTCTCCTCATTTAACTGCCTCTTTCTCCCTCGGGTTTCAGAGAGGACTTTCCAAACCACTTCATCTATCAGAGCATCCCACTCTGCCAGTAATCTCTAACCCCTTGCCTTGCTTCATTTCTCTGCACAGCATTTATCACACCAGCAGCCATCATATCATACAGCACTTTGTATATTTGTCAGCCTCCTCTTTAATATGGAAGTCTGTGTGGACAGAGGCTTTGCTTTGTTGATTGCTCTATCCATAATCCAAGAAAAGTGCCTGGCCCACAGCAAAACTCCATAAATATTTAGTGGATGAAAGAATCTCAGGGTTCAGATGTTAAGATAAAATTTACAAGTGGTGGCAGCACAGAGTATTCAGAAAAGCTCAAGTTATCTGGTATGTTCTATCTCTGATCATGAATAGTTTCCATTGTGAAATTATGGATGACGTAATAAAAGTGGCAAAATAAAATTTTTAAACCCTACTCAGCCCTTTTACAATAGAATTCGATGGACATCCATGGAAGTAAGAAGCTGAGAAAGAGGAGTGAAACAAGGCCAAGGTCCAAGGGAGAGAAGGATCCCCTGCAGTGAGGGTGGGCAGGGAAAAGGACAGGCAGGTGGGAATATGAACCCTTGAACTTTCCTGGGATGTGAGCTCCCCCACTGGATCAGAAGGCCCTTGAAACCAAGAAGGGACCCTCTCTTATTCATCCTTTCATCTTCTGCATCTGAAAGCATTAACTAGTTGCTCCATACATGTTCAGTGGCTGGAATGAAGGGACAGGAAGTGGTAGAGGTAGGTTTCTGAGCTTCCTGCTCATTCACAGCTCAGGGTGGAAGGTGGACCTGCCTGGGGCTGCAGCGAGTATCCATCTCTACTTTCCAGCTTTAGACCCTAATCCTGGAGGAGAGGCAAGGGTGTTAGTCCCAGAAGCACACATCCTGAGGCAGGCACTGCATCTGGCAATTGACATGAGCTGACTTGACGTTTGCACGGGACCATAGATGGGGATGGGCCCTCTGGGAGCCTGAGATCCAGGAGTTAAAGAGAGCCTAAATCCAAGAGAGCAGTACGTTGGGGGTATGATAGATACCACTATCTCGGCTTCTCTGATTGTCGTGCCCATGCTCTTCCACTGAAAATTATTTCTGCACTGGTCTTCTGTGGATTAGGAAGGGCTATTGAGGACCCAGAGATGATTAGACCCTTGCTGTCCTACTCCCATTCCTACAAACCCATGACAGAGGAAGTCAGGGAGGAAACCATAGGAATTAACCACTAGTATTACCTCTGAGAGGGTTCTGGGTACCTAGAGAACAAGAAATGCTCAGGCCAGAACGATTACAGAGCTGAGCAGGGATTTTGTGAGATGCTTCTCAACTTGAAGGGAGAAAAAAAGAGACAGGCAGTTCATCAGCGACTCACGAGGAAAGCAATTGGGAAGAAGCGGGCAGTATCACTAGATAAATTATATAGAATCGTAATGCTTGTGTTAACTAGCTTCCTGGTGCCTGTGAGGCTGTCTCATCAAGGTCAAGGCCTACCAGCCCCTCCTTGCCCATTCACCCCGCTTATGACTGAATGGTGCTTCCTTCTTCCCCTTTCTCCTCTAAAGTGACCCTTCAGTGTTCCTTTATGCCTATGTGAAGATGCTGGCGGCAGTAAGTACACCATACAATTTATCTCAGACTCAGAAACTTTATCAGAACAGCTCTGACCCAGAATGTTGCAAGGGGTGTTCAAACCCCAGGCTTTGGCATGAGCACGGGCCCAAGGCCAAGGGAGTGAGTGATCCCAGGTGCTGATCATTTCTACCTCCTTCCAAGCTCCAAACACTGCCCTGGTATACACCTAGCAGTCAGACTGTAAGATACCCTTGAAATAAACATGAAAACCTCCCTAAAATTTTCATCTTCCAGAGGAATGTGTACAGATTGAGAAAATCAAGCTGACACTTGAATATGTAGACAGGAGCAGAAAACACCTTTGAAGGGAATATTTGCCAGAGGGTCAAATGGGTGCCACTAAGATGTGGGCCTCTGCCCATACACACCTCCCCCTCATACTTCTTAACCAAGTCCACCTGGGGCTGTGTTTTTACAGTAACCACACCTGCAGGGCTGTGGAGACCTTCAGCCTAAAGAGAGGAGTAGGAAGTTACAGTTTTCTTCCTCCTGTCTTCATCCTCTCCAGCTCACCAAAGTGCACTGAAACATTTTTATGTGTTTATTCAAGTACTGAAGAAACAAATTCTTTTTTTTAATATATTTATTTATTTTCTTTACATTATTGTGTTGATTTTGCCATACATTGACATGAATCCACCATGGGTATACACATGTTCCCCTTCCAGAACCCCTCTCCCACCCCTCTCCCAATTCCATCCCTCTGGGTCATCCCAGTTCACCAGCCCTGATCACCCTGTATCATGCATCAAACCTGGGTTGGCGATTCATTTCACATATAATAATTTACATGTTTCAATGCCATTCTCCCATATCATCCCACCCTTGCCCTCTCCCATAGAGTCCAAAAGATTGTTCTATACATCTGCATCTCTTTTGCTGCCTCACATACAGGGTTATCATTACTATCTTTCTAAATTCCATATATATGCGTTAGTATACTGTATTGTTGTTTTTCCTTCTGGCTTACTTCACTCTGGATAATAGGCTCCAATTTTGTCCACTTCAGTAGAACTGATTCAAATGTATTCTTTTTAATGGCTGAGTAATATTCCATTCTGTATATGTATAACAGTTTTCTTATCCATTCATCTGCTGATAAAGAAACATATTCTTATGTCAAAAGAAATTAACTAATACTGGCATGCTGAAATAAAAAGGAAACATTCCGAATACCTTTCCTTCTTCCTGCAAAATCTCACTAAACAGGATTATTGAAACTCCAAATTTTGGTTTGCCTCCTTCCATTGTATGTGTGTATATATGTGGTAGATATGTGTGTGTGTGTATATATATATATATATATATATATATATATATATATATATATAATACATATATCATAATACATATAGTTCTGCTAACAAATATATGTCAAACTCCCTCATATGTCAGGAGGCACAGAGATATGATGCACAGAGTTGTCATCTTCATAATTGCATAGTACTCCTGAATTTCTTAGGTATATTCCTGCCTCAGAACCAAAGAGATACAACATAGCTCAGTTTCTCAGATGATGCAAAAGGATGGCAACAAATACACTCACAGTCCCAATGATGTAGAACTGGAAAATCAGATTTCTATAACGGAATTATGATTTCTATGAGTTAATATCTTATTATTAAGTAATCCATATTCTTCATGTATGTTTTTAGATGGCTGTAATATAGCATTTATTGCCCACAGTATATTGCACTAGATTTTTCTTCTTATGGTTTTTCATTCCTAGTTATTTTAATATAATTAGTATGTTGAACATGAAAGAGTTTATATAGTTGGTTTGTTTCTGAAATTTTCATACATTTTAGAAACTATCTGACATCATCATAAATTTTTTGTTGTGTTAAGAGTGTGCCTTGGCATAATTTGTGTTTATTTATTGTAGGTATACTTTAGACCTGTCTTTCAAATTGGCTAGTTACTTTGATTTAGACTAAATTTTTCATGAGGAAGAATGGATGTGGTGAGTTGAAAATGATCATAAATTCTTTGCCACTTAACCTATCAAAAGTGAAATCACTCAGTCTTTGTGACCCCATGGACTATACAGTCCATGGAATTCTCCTGGTCAGAATACTGGAGTGTGTAGTCTTTCCCTTCTCCAGGGGCTCTTCCCAACTCAGGGATCAAACCCAACTCTCCCACATTGCAGACTGATTCATGACCAGCTGAGCCACAAGCCACAAGCCACAAGCCACAGTTCTTTACCTTTGGCCCATCAAAAGGTAGAAACAGTTTTGTATGCTCCTTTAATCTGGGCTGGCATTGTGACTTGATTTGACAAATAAATTGTGATAGAAGCAATCTTTAACTTACGAGACAAAGTCTTAAAGACCTGAAGTGTCTGCCTGTCACTTGGAATGCTCCCTACTGGGTGGGAGCCAGCCACCATATAAGAAGGCTAACTACCCAGAGCCCATCATGCTACAGAGAAGTTCACTGTAGCCCCATGGAGAAAAGGAGGTCACGTGGAAGAGCCATAAGGCAGCAGACAAACTTGAGAATGAAGCTCCCCCTTGGACAGTCCAGCGCAACAGAGCCACCGCCTGAATGCAGCTGAGTGGATGACACCAGATGACTGCAAAGAGAGCCTCGTGAATTTGAAAACTACATAAACTCCAAGTTGACAGAATCATGGGCAAATAAAATTGCAGTTACTTTAAAGTATGAAGTTTTGGCATGGTTTGTTTCATGGCAGCAGAGAACTGAAACATGGAAAAACTCAGGATAGGCTGCATATATTAATAAAAGCACGAACCCCATATCAAAGAACTGATATTATGCTAGGAATCTGTGCATGCATGCTAAGTCTCTTCAATCGTGTCTGACTCTGTGTGACCCTATGGACTGTAGCCCACCAGGTTCCTCTGTACACTGGGGTTCTGTAGGCAGGAATACTGGAGTGGGTTGCCATTTCCTCCTCCAAGGGATCTTCCCCACCCAGGTATCAGACCTGCATCTCTAACGTCTCTTGCATTGGCAGGCAGGTTCTTTACCACTAGTGCCACCTAGGAAGCCCTAGGAATCTACAGTCCTGTCCTATTTTCTTAATTCTCTATGTGTCTATTTGGTATTCAATAATTACAGGACCAGACTAACAGCCAAAGTTGTTTATGTCTCCTCTGCAGTCCAGATCTCAGATTCTGAAACCGTCTCCTGTATCTAAGCCACACACACCAAGTCACTATTTCCTCTGACCTAAATCAACTCAGGGCCAGGTACCAAACTTTAGGGACAGTCCCTATTCCCCAGTGCTCACTAGAATTATTTAAGCTAGCCAATTCTAAACTATTTACCTAGCCTTTCCCATGAAAACTCCAGTAAAGTCTCTCTGGCCTAAGTCTTCACCCTCACTCCTTTCAACTTTTTGACTAAATCCTGGTGTTTCCCAGGTGTCCCTGCTTGGCATGGCATGCCCTGTCTTGTCAATGGCATTGACCTCTCCGTATCCTCTTTCAGCCCATAAATTAAAATTAAAATTCTGTTGGTACAACTGAGGCAAGTCCAAAGTAATCATCTCCTGTGGGGAACTGCTAAGGATTGTGTATGTGTATGTTCACATCTGTCTCCTTGTGTGTCTGTATCCACGTGGATCTACACATACTGCTGCCCACTAACACCATGTACCATGTACCACTACATGTGCCATCATGGTGCTACTTGTAGTTAGAACTGGTAGTGTCACAGTATGACAAAGGTAGAATCAAAACTGACCATGTTTTCCAATGAATATGTGCGCCTACATATAACAGTGAAGCACATTTCAGGGAAGCATTAAGAAAAGAAAAGAATTTTTGAAATTTGGGTTCAAATTCTCATACTCTTACTTACTGTGACTTGAGCAAGTCTCTTAATTTTTTTGAGTCTCAGACTCCTTTGCAATAAATATTCCTAACAGTAGTTTAATCACTAAGTCGTGTCCAACTCTTGCGACCCCATGGACTGTAGCCTTCCAGGCTCCTCTGCCCATGGAATTCTTCAGCCAAGAATACTGGAGTGGGTTGTCATTTCCTTCTCCATGGGATCTTCCTGACCCAGGAATCGAACCCAAGTCTTCTGCATTGTAGGCAGATTCTTTAGCAACTGAGGTAAAAGGGAAGCCCAATATTCCTAATAATAGGATCCAAATCATAAGTTTGCAGTGAAGATCAAATGATAAAGTACAAAGATATTTGTCAAAAATTAAGCAGTGCACACAGAACACATATTATGTTTCACCAGAGAATTGTGATTTATTAGTCTTACAGTGACTCTACTACTTGTATTTGAAGTTTAATGTGTAGTTAATTCACTTCTTTTATCATGGTATCCATAAAGCTAGCTATGATGTTTAACTTTTAAAAATGTTTACTCTTGTATAAAAAGTATTTGGAAGCATAAAATAAGGTTTCATTTTGGTCTTGTTTCCTGTCAGTTCAAAGCGCACTGCTCTCATAGATGAGACGTAAGGCTTCTGGTTTTGTGTTGAGGGAAAACCAGTGTCCATTATGACCTTCCGAAGGCCAACTATAACGTTTTTTATTTCCTCCTTCAATCTTGGGAGAATCTGTGCCACATCTCTGACATGGACAAATTTGCTCTCCCTGAGTAAAGAGGCAATTGTACTTCCAGAAACTTTCTTTCATCACTGCGCCACCATGGTGGTCACCTGGGAGAGGCCAGCAGAGTTGGGACATCTGAGAGACCAGAAGCGAGGTTTCTCTCAGTCCTTGCAGCATCTCTGGTCACGCTTCAGCTGAGTCCCATAATCCTCTCCTCTCAGGTTCCCTGGAGTTTCCTGCTAGCCTTTCAAGTCCATTGTCTCCTCCTTATCCACTCAGGGTCTATTTCGATCAACATAGAAAAATGAGTTCATTAAAAATGAGGTAAAAAGGCCTCCCTAGGGAAGAGGAAGCATGTGATGTAAAAGAGTATCCCCAGTACCTTTCTCAAACCCCATACTGGTTCCTGCAAGTACACCAGTTGCTATGCAAATTGGCAATGGAAGTTACAACGTTGGAGGGGACGGTGCCAATTTCTCACTCTATGCCCTTCAAAGTTGTTAAATGAGAGAAGAACCTGCAGAGTGCTCCACTAATGAAAATACTTTAGATTTCAAATGAGGACATGAAGGGCCATGGAAGAAGAGTAATATGCCCAGGGCAAACATAGGACATTATCTTTAAAGGCAGCATGGAATTGTGCAAAGACTGGACTAGGGGTGCGAATACCAGGTACAGCTTTTACATCTGTCATGTTCTCTTTCAGACAAGCCCTTGAGCACCTCTCAGATCCAATTTCCCTATTTATCAAAATGAATAAAAAATGCCTCCTCACAGAGCCAGTGTGAGTCTCAAATGAGAAAATGGATATGAAAGTAAGTTTTAAAGTGTAAAGTGGTTTTCACACATTAATTCTGAATATTCATTCTTTTAAAACTTGTTTTGAAATAATTTCAAACATACAAGAAACCTGTATGAGTTTTAAAAATCCCTTCCCCTTAGTGAACCAACTGTCAACATTTTACCATATTTGGCTTAGCTTTTTCTCATAGTTAGTATTTGTATGCTTATCAGCACATTTCTGTAATATATTTTTTCCCTAAACTATTTGAGAGCTGCAAGCATGATGGCTCATTCCTACATATTATTTCAGTGTGTATTTTCTATAAACAAGTACACTATCTGATAAAACCTCAGCCTAACTATCAAAATTAAGAATGTAATTCTCAGTTGCTTCAGGCCTATCCAACTCTTTGTGATCCTATAGACTATAGCCAACCAGACTCTTCTGTCCATGGGATTCTCCAGGCAAGAATAATAGAGTGGGTTGCCACCTCCTTCTCCAGGGGATTTTCCCAACCCAGTGATCTAAACCTTGGTATCCTGCCTGTGTCTCCGGCATTGGTATATGGGTTCTTTACCTCTGAGCTACCTGAGACACCCCCAAAGTAAGAATATAATGCTATTATTTAATCCACTGATCTTATTAAGATTTTCTTCAATTGTCCCCCAAATGAAATGTTTAAGTCCAGAATCCAGTCCAGGATCAGGTGTTATATTTAGCTGTCATGTCACTTCAAGTCTTTCCTTGATGTGACCTTAGCTTTGTAGATTGAAGACTTTCTAGTAACAAACTGTTCCTCCATTCCTGATAGTTATCTGTTATAAGATTCATACTATGCCTTTGGGGTGTTTTTCTCAGTGCATCATATCAGAAAGGACACAATATCCTTTTATTCCATCATGTGTGATGGTAACTTTTAGCAGTTGGTTAAGATGATTTCTGCCAAGTTTCCCACTCCAAAATTAAGACAGTTATCTTGTACTTATTAAGAAATATTTAATATTAGCTTGTATCCTACTTAAAAAGAGATTTTTCCATCCTATTATTCATGTTTATTTTGATCAGTAAGGCCCCATGGATTACTATTTTATTCAAAGGTTGTAACCCGTTACTCATGTCAAAGCTTGAATTTCCAAAATTTCCCAAGTGGGAACCATTTTAAGCTGCCTCCTGTGTCCTTTGGATGACTTACCTTATTCTTTGAGAACTTTCTTTCTTTCGTGGGTAATAAGCTATTCCAGGGTCATGTTGTACTTTTCTGGCCCCCACTCTGGAAATAGCCGTTTCTCTGAGGGAACTTTATTACCTGCAGTAGAGAATAGTTTTCAGAAATAAAGATGTCATGGTTAGGAATGCAAATTGTTATTCGCATTACAGATTTCTCACTTTTGGAACAACTATATAGCCATATGGGAAAACAATGAATCTCATGCCCTACTTCATTCTGTATATAACCATTAACTTGAGATAGATCATAAACCCAAAGTAAAAGTTAAAACTATGAAACCTCTATCCAGAAAAGAAAAACACTATAAATTGGACTTCATAAAAATGAAAAATGTATTGTTTATCAAAAGATTCCCTAGCAATTATGAAGAGACAAGTCATGGAACATATATACACAAATATACACATCAAGAACTAATATACAAAATAGGTAAATAGATTTTAGAATATTTAAATACAACATATGTATCAAGAAAATATAAATCACTCCTAAAAATGAGCAATTAAAAAAAAACTCTTAGAAGACAGTCTTTTCAGTTTTTTACAAAGCCGAACATACCATATAATCCAGCAGTTGCATTGCTTTGTATTTACTGAAATGAGTTGAAAATTCACGTCCAAGCAAAAGTCTGCACGGAAATGTTTATAGCAGCTTTATTCACAGTCGCCAAAACTTGGAAGCAAACAATATGTCTTTCAATAGGTCAGTAGATAAATAAACTGTGGTATATCCAGACAATAGAATAACTCAGCAATTAAAAAAAATGAGCTACCAGGCCAAAAAAGACACTGTAGACTTTAAATGTATATTGCTAAGTGAAAGAATTAATGTTTTTGAACTGTGGTGTTGGAGAAGACTCTTGAGAGTCCCTTGGACTGCAAGGAGATCCAACCTGTCCATCCTAAAGGAGATCAGTCCTGGGTGTTCATTGGAAGGACTGATGTTGAAGCTGAAACTCTAAAACTTTGGCCACCTGATGCGAAGAGCTGACTCATTTGAGAAGACCCTGATGCTAGGAAGGATTGAGGGCAGCAGGAGAAGGGGATGACAGAGGATGAGATGGTTGGATGGCATCATTGACCCAATGGACATGAGTTTGGGTAAACTCCAGGAGTTGATGATGGACAGGGAGGCCTGGCATGCTGCGGTCCATAGGGTCACAAAGAGTTGGACACAACTGAGCAACTAAATTGAACTAAACTGAAGTGAAAGAAGCAATCTGAAAAGACGACATACTATATAATTCCAACTATATGACATTCTGGCAAAAGCATGGAGACAATAAAATGTTTAGTGGTTGCCAGTGGCAGGTTGAGGGTAGAAATGAATAGGCAGAGAAGAGAAGCTTTGTCGGTAATGAAACTATCCTGTATAATAATATAATGCCATTATACCTTTCTCAATACCCATGGAATGTACAATGGAAAGAGTGAACTCTAATGTTAACTACAGACTCTCATTAATAATAATGTATCACTATTGGCTCTTCAACTGTGACAAATATACCACATTACTTAAAGATGTGAATAATAGGAAGAATTTGTGAGGGAGAAGGGGGTAGAATTTGGGCACTCTGTACTTTCTGCTCAATTTTTCTGTATACCTAAAACTGCTCTAAAAATAAAACTTATGCATTAAAAACAAAAGGTAAATGACTCAAATTTTTTAATGGGCAAAATTCTTGAATAAACTAGTCTGCAGAAGAAGACATAGGAATGACCAATAGGTATATGAAAAGGTGATAAACATCACTAGTATAAGGAAAATACAATAAGAAACTACTTTATTCTCATTTAGAATGGCCAAATATTTTAAAGAACTGACATAATGTTGAAAATGTGAAATGGCTGGAACACTCATACACTGCTGTTAGGAAGTGAAATGGTGCAGCCACTCTATAGAGCTGACAGGCAATTTCTTATACAGTTAAACATGTATCAGCACTATAACCTAGTAATACTGCTCCTAGAATAAAAACATATGTTCATGAAAGTTTTCTACTAGAATGTTCATAAAACATTGGAAACAACCCAAACATCTATCAGCAAAAGAATGAATAAAACAAATTGTGGCACATCCCTATAACCAATACCACTCAGCAAATTACTAATACACACAACTCAAAGATGAATCCCAAAAGCATCATTCTGAGTGAAAGAAGCCAGCCATACCTGTATGGCTCAATTTGTATGGAATCCCAAAACAGTCACAATTACATTTTGGCAGTGGAAATCAGAACAAAGGTTGCCTGAGGCTGGATGTGCAAGGGGGATTGATTACAAAGGGACACAAGAGAAATTTGAGGATGATTAAAGGGTTCTATATCTTAACTGCAGTGGTGGTTACATGGTTCTGTGCAATGTTAAAACTCATTCAACTGAACACATAAGATCCATGCCTTCTAATTTATAAAAATATAACTGATTTTTTTAAAAAAAGGACTGTGGAGTATTATCTTCAAAGACCTTAACAACAGAAAAGCTGATGCAAAATTCTCAACATAACAAATCTGATATTTGATAATAAAGACATGGAGTGCTTTTAGCATTTGGAAAAAAACTAATGAAACATAACTCCCATGACTCATTTTGGAAGATGCTGCTTTTTTTCAAATTTTGATTATTTGTCTCTCAGGGTCCATTCAGAAGGCACTCTTTTTGTATAATGTGCATGTGTACAAATCTCAGTTACCATGTATTGTGGCCCGCAAAATTAATCTGAAGTTTAACTCTGGATCTGGAAGATCCCCTGGAGAAGGAAATGGCAACCAACTTCAATATTCTTGCCTGGAAAATTCCATGGACAGAGGAGCCTAGTGGGCTATAGTTCATAGGGTTGCAAAAAGTTGGACATGACTAAGTGTGTGCACACAAACCCCATTATGTCAGAGTGTGACCATATGCAGAGACAGGGAATTTACAGAGGTGATTAAGATAAAATGAGTTAGGATGAGCCTTAATCCAATATGTATAGTGTCTTTATAAGATGAGGATATTTGGTCACAGATGGATGATGATGTCAGTTCAGTTCAATCTCTCAGTCATGTCTGACTCTTTGCGACCCCATGGAAGATGTTGTAAAGACACATGAAGGAGGGAGCCATCTACAAGCCAAGGACAAAAGCCTGGATCATATCTTTCCCTCATGGTTCTCAGAAGGAACCAACCCTACAGATATCTTGATTTTGGACTTCCAGACTCCAGAACTCTGAGAAAATAAATTTCTATTACTTAAACTACAAATTGAAAATAGGACTGCCATATGACCCAGCAATCCCACTGCTGGGCATACACACCGAGGAAACCAGAATTGAGAGACATGTGTACCCCAATGTTCATCGCCGCATTGTTTACAATGGCCAGGACATGGAAGCAACCTAGATGCCCATCAACTGACGAATGGATAAGAAAGCTGTGGTACATATACACAATGGAATATTACTCAGCGTTAAAAAAAAAATCATTTGAATCAGTTCTACTCAGGTGGACGGAACTGGAGCCCATTATCCAGAGTGAAGTAAGCCAGAAGGAAAAACAACAATACAGTATACTAACGCATATATATGAAATTTAGAAAGACGGTAACGAGAACCCAGCATGCGAGACAGCAAAAGGAACGCAGATGTATAGAACAGACATGTGGACTCTGTGGAAGAGGGCAAGGGTGGGATGATATGGGAGAATGACATTGAAACATGTTAACTATCATATGTGTAATCAATCGCCAGCCCAGGGCTGATGCTCAGGGCTGGTGTACCGAGATGACCCAGGGGGAGGGAATCGGGAGGGAGGAGGGGAGGGGGTTCTGGAGGGGGGTTCTGGTGGGTGAGCATATGTATACCCATGGCATTTTCATGTCATTGTGGCAAAACCAACACAATAAATTAAAGAAAATTTAAAAAAAAAAAAAACACGATTAAGGAAGCTTGCCCAAGCTCAGGGACAACATGGATGTCCTGGCCTTTCCCAGAGGGCTTGGGACCACTGACCTCGCAGGATAAAGGCCAACAATGAAGAAGCATCTGCTTTCCTGGCTTCCTGGGAAAACATCGGTCCTCAGGACCTTACTCTGAAACAGTGAGAGTTCCCAGATTCTCAATTTCAAGCCTATCAAATTACTTGTGCTAGTTTTTCTGGACTTTTCTGGTCCTCTCTCATCCTGTCATTTAAAGGGGCCAGAAATTTCTACACTTCTTCAGTTAGTATCTCCACCAGTGATTCGTACACTGTAGTGCAGGATGGGAGACCACTGCCAGCCAGCCCCGAGAGATGCAGGCCAAGGGTCACCCGGGTAGTCCATGGTCACATCAGAACCAGGACCCAAGGCCCCTGTTGGCAGGCCAGCATCACCCCACTGCAGGGCCAGCCTCAGGGGGCTGAGCTCATAGCATCTTAGGACATGGATTCTCTCTTCCACTCCTCAGTACACCAGATGGAAACTCAAGAGACCCCACCTCAGCTCTGCAACTGCTGGCTGCTCAAAAGAAAACCTACAAATTTGTGGTACTTTGTTATGGCAGCCTTAGCAAACTAATACACCATAGTTAAGTCAGCTAACACCACTTCTCAAAAATAGGGTTCAAATATCAGTTACCACTTGAATAATTGCATAGTGTGTTAGTTGTTCAGTCGTGTCCAACTCTTTGTGACCCCATGGATTGTAGACCACTAGGCTCCTCTGTCCATGGGATTATCCAGACAAGAATACTGGAGTGGGTTGCCATTTCCTTCTTCATGGCATAAGGAAGGGATGTTTTCAACTAACTCTTCAGTCCACATGTTACTGTATAAATAACAAATACACATCATGATAAATGACCAATCCCATCAATTTTTACACAGTGTGTCAGTGATTGATCACTAAAGAGCTGATGATATTCAGTTCAGACACAGACTGAAGAGCACATATGCTAAATGTGTTATATACTTTCCTCCTAGGGAAAAAGCCATGCGACATTTTATAAAAATGGATAATCGAAAGATGGTATTGGCCAACAAATGAAGGTATAGCAATGAAACAAAAAAATAAAACCAAGCATGATGTGGAAAATTGGTCATAATGGAGAGAATGAAAAAGTCACAGAAGTGACATGTTAAAAAACACATTAAAGGACCCGTAAAGAAATATCACAGTATTAAAAATACAAGGGAGATGATCTATATCTAGAAACAAGTATGATCATTTGCCAAGGTTTAGAAAAGATGCTTATTTGCTACCATTTGTCCCCTGTGTGCTGGGAAGCGGTTGTGATTTTCTAGGATCTCAAGGAAGCTCTGAATATCTATCCCTGTCTGTGGTTACAAAGCAGAAGTCCCTAAGAGCTTACTAGGAATCTCCCGGGAATCTTACATCTGCCTATGCATCTGGCTGCAGCTGCTGCCAGAGTGTAATAGACGGATCTGTTCAACCTTCTGAATCTCATGCAAGTGCCTCTTATTGGCAGACTTCAATCTAGGACCAATTAGGAAAGGGGACTCTGAGAAACTATTTTCTAGCTTCTCTTCTGTGATTCAAAAACAAAACAAACAACAACAGCAACAACAACAAAAAGATTAAAATCGTTTGATGGTTGTAGTAGGGAGAATAATGGACACTGAAATTGTCCAGTCCCTGGAACCTGTGAATGTTACCTTACAAGTGAAAAGGAACACTGCAGATAAAATTGCACCTTTTTAAAAGGTGAATTGTACTGTATGTAAATCATCTCAATAAATGTATATTTAATAAAGTATACACCTGGGGCTTTCTGGGTGGCACAGTGGTAAAGAATCTGCCTGCCAATGTAGAAGACTTAAAAGACACAGGTTCAATTCCTGGGTCAGGAAGATCCCCTGGAGAAGGGAATGGTTACCCTCTCCAGTATTCTTGCCTGAAGGATTTCACAAAGAGTAGGACATGACTGAGAACACACACACACACACACACACACACACACACACACACACACACAAATCATCTCAATAAAGTATACATATATATGAAGAAACACTCATGCTTACACTAAGAAACGTAGTGTAGGGTTATGCAGTATTGTAGTCCATTCACTCTGTTGCTGATCTACTGCCTCATCTTACTGATGCAAGTATTAGAATCAGGGTTGTAGGCCCCTTGGTCCCACTGGACTTTCAGCTTCAGTTCCTCTAACTTACAGATGAGACATGTTCAGCTTCCTAATAAAAAACATTGGCATCTCTTGAAGTTCATCCACATCACCAAAGAGACTGATGGGGATATTAGCTTACTCTAGTACTTTTCTGGTTTCTCCATCTTACACACACTTTATCTCCGAACTTCCTGCCCTGCTCTTTTCAGAGCAAACACAAACTCAGAAGCAACAGTTGTATAGAGATCCTTTTACCAGTTCCCACAATAGCACACGATCAAGTAATTCCTATAATAAGTGTTGCATTCTTTACCACTTGTAGTGGTTCTGATGCAGTGGCCATAGAGGTCTGGTTTCCATACTATCTCCATCTATCTGCTTGGACAATATGATTGCCCTCTTTGCTTCCCTACATTTCCAAACTACATAGCAGTTCTCCCAGTTACAAATTCTTTCAGCTTTATCTTATGACAAAAGTAACAGATTGTGCTTTATCTGCTCCCTCAAAGCCATGTTTTGGCATTTCCAGTCTCCATCACAAGCAAATAATATAAAAATAATACCACTGTTTTATTGATTTAAATGTGCATCATTGGGGATCATTTTTGTATGCTAGTTATTTCATGCTTTATCTTATAAGATCTTCCAGTCTGTGAAATTTTTCACCTGAAGTGGGAATTTTTGATACCAATTGATTTTCATTAAAAGACACTAGACTATGTTCTGAGTCAGGGAAGAGGTGGTAGAATATTAATGTCCACACTGATACAGACATTCACACCAGTGAAAACCTAAGATTTCTCTGCTAGGTTTGAACATATTTATTTTGGCAGCCTATAATCAACACAAATCTTGGACATGGAAGAAAGTTGAGACAATTCCCTGTGATTTAAGCTAATGTCCTGTGAGAAACAATTTCTCTTTTCATTTAAGTTCTGCTATTTTGCCTGGAGAAGACTTTCAAGAGTCCCTTGGACTGCAAGGAGATCAAACCAGTCAATCCTAAAGGAAATAAGTCCTGAATATTCATTGGAAGGACTGAGTCTGAAGCTGAAACTCCAATACTTTGGCTACCTGATGTGAAGACCTGACTCTTTGGAAAAGACCCTGCTGCTGGGAAAGATTGAAGGCAGGAGGAGAAGAGAACAGCAGAGGATGAGATGGTTGGATGGTATTGTTGCAGGAAGGGGGACCCCTTCCAGGGCCCGAAATTGGGCTCTTGTCTAACACTCAGAAATGAATTGTCTGAGTTGACACATGTGCTGACAAAACAAGAGATTTTATTGGGAAAGGGCACCTGGGTGGAGAGCAGTAGGGTAAGGGAACCCAGGAGAACAGCTCTTCTACATGGCTTGCAGTCTCGGGTTTCATGGTGATGGGATTAGTTTCTGGGTTGTCCTTAGCCAATCATTCTGACTCAGAGTCCTTCCTGGTGGTGCACACCTTGTTCATCCAAGATAGATGCCAGACAGATGGATTCTGGGAGGTGGTCGGACGTGTGGTATCTTCTTTTGACCTTTCCCAAACTCTTCCGGTTGGTGGTGGCTTATTAGTTCCATGCTCCTTAGCAGGACCTCCTGTTGTAAAACAACTCATGCAAATGATTACTATGGTGCCTGGCCAGGGTGGGCGGTTTCAGTGTGCTTCCCCTAACAGTATCACCAACTCGATGGACATGGGTTTGAGCAAGCTCCAACAGTTGGTGATGGACAGGGAAGCCTGGCGTGCTGCAGTCCATGGGTTTGCAAAGAGTTGGACACAACTCAGCGACTGAACTGACTGATTTTGCCTGGACTCAAAGATAATAGAAAAATCATAGTTTGAAGAAGTATGACCAAAATAAGGCCAAGGGCACTTAGTCCCTTTGTATTAAAAAACCTGGTCTTACTTTTCCAAAAAGAATGGCCAATAAATCTTTTGGCCTCACTTTGTGAGCAAAGTGAAACAAAACTGCAATATTGATAATTAGCACTACTTGTTCATATAACAAATTAAACAAGATATGCACATTGTTTCAGTGAACAATTGCCTTAAGTGATACTTCAGAGAACTGTTCGTTACAAAGTGATAAAATATGAAATAGTAGAAACTGATTTCTCAAAGTAACACCAAATTTCATCAGACTTTCAAAAGAAACTACTGCAAACAGCGATAAATCATAGCTTTACAACAGTAGGTCCCTAGGCTTACAAGAAAATAGGATGGATGCACTAAAGGTAAAATTAAAA
>ML662927.1:488973-500890 GCA_007570785.1 Antilocapra americana
AACCTGTAGTTTTTATATTTGACACATAACATTGTATAAATTTAAGGTAAGAAACATATTAATTTAATATATTTATATAATGTAATATGATTAACCTTTATAGTGATCATTATCACCTCTATGATATAATTACCAGTTGTTGTAATGGGCATAATTAACATCTAGCCTCTTGGCAAGTTGGCTGATTATAATACAATATTGTTGTTTATATTCACTAAACTGTGCCCCAGGACTTATTTTCCAGCTAGTTGCAAATTTGTATCCTTAAACTTGATCTCTCCTATTTCCTTACCCCTCTGATCCTGGAAACCCCTAATCTCTGTTTTCATGAGTTGGGCTTATTTAGATTTCACACAGAATGGAGATCACACAACCTAAGTGTCCATAAATGGATGAATGGATAAAAATACACAAATACTTCAACCGTGAGAAAGAATGAAATCCTGCCATTTGAGACAAATAGATCTCTGAGAAATTATGTCAAATGAAATGTTAGACAAGGGAAGACAACTCTGAAAGTCTATAGTTTTAGACCTAGAATGAACCTTGGAGGTCACTCAGTCCAAGGTCTAAAGTTTGTAAACTTGTTCCATTAACAAATGCAGAGGGTGAAAATTCCTAACAGAGTAAGGAGATGTTAATAGTTGAGGAGATAAACGCAGGGCCAAGTGAAGATGATTTGAGGATGGTTTTGAGTTTCAGTACTTTCTGTCTTTGCTGCCACATACCAGGAAAAGTACAGGATCGCCTTATGCACTTGGGACTAGGCCATCAGTGTTATGATCACCCCTTTTCCAATCTGCTCAAGATCTGTGTGAAAGGATTTCAGAATGAAATAGAGACTTTCTATGCAAGGTTCTTATTTTACATGTGGGCCTTCTCACCCTATCCTTACCTACTCAGAACAGAAAACTACCTGAGATATGATTATTTTTCTGACTCTTTGTTATAGTTTTTCTTTCCCTCTAGTTTTAGTATTTTTTTTTAATTTGGAACATCCCAGTTTGTCATACCTTGGCAATAAGGAACAAAAAAGAAAGATAAAAAAATTGTTGTTGTTTTTTTCTTTAGCTACAAAGGAAGTGGTTATAGATTTCTCTTGACATGAGGTTTAATAAGAAAAATTGTAAGAGAGAAATGCCAAGGAGAAGGCAAAAACTCAGACTGAAAGAGAGGAGTGCACCTGCCCAACATCTTCCATGGGCTTGGAAAAATTGTTTCAGGAGCAGTTCAGTGGCAACAACACATTAATGACAAGAACACTGGGAATAATAATGGGCAGAGTTAAGAGTGCTGGCTATGCCATGTGATTTTAGGTAAGTGACCTGACCTCTCAACTATACCTTCCCCCTCAGAAAAATGTATTGCCAAATTTGAAAAATTATCATATATATTAAACCATATAATTGTTTAGTTGCTCTTTGCGATCCTGTGAGCTAGAGTCCACCAGGCTCCTCTGTCCATGGGATTTCCCAGGAAAGAATACTGGAGTGGGTTGCCATTTCATTCTTCAGGGGATCTTTCCGACCCAAGAATCTAACTTGCCTCTCTTGCACTGCATGGAGATTCTTTACCACTGAGCCATCAGGGAAGCCCAAATCAGAAAACAGATATTAATTGAAAGTAATTCATAGATGATAGGCATTCAGTGGATGTTTATTATTAAGAATGTTTCTTCCACAGGTTTCTTGGGCAGATCACTCCTGACTCACAAATGTTTGGATGTTTGGGGGCTTCATATTTTTTTTCAATATCAGTTTTGGACATTGGTCTTCCATCTGAATTTTGTTGTAACAGAAGTCCCTTTCTATCAGAAATTGTAATGCTCTGTATTCATTATAATTTGTGGCTACTCTAGAAATATTCATGGTGTAAATGGTATGCTTATTACCCAAAAGAAACACAATCTGAACTACCCAGTTGGGCTGGAACTAAATCAACTTTTCCAAAAGTGAATCATAATCCTCACTAATACACTTTGATTGCTATTCATTTTGCTTGTAATTGTGGCGGATACATTTATTGAAATATTTCCATCTAATTGGACTCTCTCCCAATGAGTTAGCATATGACGGACACCTCTGCTCCATCAAGTCTTCTGATATTGAACAAGAATGAGGGACTAAATGCCAAGAAAGTTCTAGGCTATTGTACTTATATTTTTTTGGTGTGTGTAAACCACAAGAGAAAATTCTCTCATAAGAGAAAAAAGGATATTGTCTATCATTTTTTAAAATTAATAGTTTTCATATTTTAGAGCAGTTTAAGCTTTATAGAAAAATTAAGCAGAAACTACTTCCTTCCCATTTTTCTGTGTTGTAAAAACTTTTTGACACATTTCAGGTGAGAAGTTTATTTTCTGCTCCTTTTACTTCTGAAGAATTCAACTTTAATAACAAATCTACAAAATGAAATGTTATTCAATAATCACATATTACTTCCTATTATGAGCTCGTCAAAAGTGTAACTTTCTACTACTGATAACCATTTACAAAGCAGAAGGGGAAAAAATGTAGGATTTCCAGTCCTGAGTAGAAAAATATCCAAGAAAGATTTTTGTGCAATCTTCCTATGCCAATAAAAACACTAGCCTAATTTCAGGGAACATAACTGGCTCTGTGAGCTGAATAAGTCAGTTTACTTGGCTAAGTGTCCCACTTTCCTTAGCTGCAAAATGAAGAAGTGGGACCAGCTAAGTGGTTCTCAATGTTGACTACTGCATACTGTAACCTTCTGAGAGGCTTTACAATCTTACTGAGACCAGGCCTCAAGAATAGTTTGTATCATATAGGAATGATCTTGTCCTTAAAGATTTGGCAGAATTTGACCATAAAACTACCTGGATGGGATGTGTGTATATGGGCTTATGTGCATGTGTAGTTTACCCAGGTAGGTTTTACCCTACAGATTACATTTCTTTAGTGGTTATGTGTGTGCTATGTGCTCAGTTGTATCCAACTCTGTGACCGCATGGACTGTAGCCCACCAGGCTCTTCTGTCCATGGGATTCTCCAGGCAAGAATACTGGAGTGGGTTGCCATTTCCTTCTCCATTAGTGGTTATAGGTTTATTCAGATTTTCAATGTTTGTGAAACACTTGAGAAGTTTTGTTTTTCTAGGAAATTATCACTTTCATACATGTTTAAATGATAAAGTCATTCACAGTGTTCCCTTTTGCCTTTTAAATCTTTTCTAGCTGCAGTTATATTCAGATTTTCACACTTAATATTGTTTATTTAACATCTGTTTTTCTTTTGGATCCATATTTCCACTTTTATCTATTATATTTTATTTCCAAACAGAACTTTTGTTTCTCTTCTTTGTTTTCTTATTCCTTTACTTCTGCTTCTATATTTACTTCCTCCTTTTTAAACTTCTCTGTGCTTTATTCTGCTGTCTTTTTTCTAATTTCTTGGGTTCACATTTTGCTCACTAATTTTAAGCCTTTGAACTTTTCTTATATATCTGTTTCAGTCTACAAATTGCTCTCTTATTACTCCTTTGGCTATATCTCAGCACTTTTGATATGAAGTGCTTTCATTGTAACTCAGTTAAAAATTAGATTTGATTCTATTATAGTTCTGAATATGCTTCAGGCATTATTAGAAATATATTCTAATATTTCTAAATATATTGGGACTTAGTTATTTTTTGTTATTTCTGATGTACAATTTCATATTAAAAATATTGTCTGATTTATATGATATTATTTGATACTTGTTCTGGGCTAAACTGTTCTTGCTGTTCAATCGCTAAGTACTGGCTGACTCTTTGTGACCCCATAGACTACAACATGCCAGGCTTCCCTGTCCTTCACTATCTCCCAGAGTTTGCTAAAACTCATGTCCACTGAGTCAGTGCTGCCGTCCAGTCATCGTGTCCTCTGTCATCCCCTTCTCCTCCTGCCCTCAATCTTTCACAGCATCAGTGTCTTTTCCAATGAGTCAGTTCTTCATGTTAGGTGGCCAAAGTATTGAAACTTCAACTTCAGCATCAGTCCTTCCACTAAATATTCAGGATTGATTTCCTTTAGGATTGACTGGTTTCATCTCTTTGCTGACCACTAGACTCTCAAGAGTCTACTCCAGCACCACAGTTCAAAAGCATCAATTCTTTGATGCTCAGCCTTCTTTATGGTCCAACTCTCACATCCAGGTATGACTACTGGGAAAAACATAGCTTTGACTAGATGGATACGTGTCAGCAAAATGGTATCTCTGTTTTTTTATACACTGTCTAGGTTTGTCACAGATTTCTGTCCAAGGAGCAAGCATCTTTTAATTTCACAGCTGCAGTCATTGTCCACAGTGATTTTTGGAGTACAAGAAATAAAGTTTGCCTCTGTTTCCGTTGTTTCCCCATCTATTTGCCATGAAGTGATGGCACTGGATGCCATGATCTTAGTTTTTAAAATGTTGAGTTTTAAGCAAGCTTTTTCACTCCCCTCTTTCACATTCATCAAGAGACTCTCTAGTTCCTCTTCACTTTCTGACATTAGAGTGGTATCATCTGCATGTATGAGGTTGTTGATATTTCTCCCAGAAATCTTGATTCCAGCTTGTGAGTCATCTAGCCCAGCATTTCTCATGATGTACTCAGCATATAAATTAAATAAGCAGGGTGACTATATACAGCCTTGATGTGCTCCTTTCCCAATTTGGAACCAGTCCATTGTTCATGTCCAGTTCTAACTGTTACTACTTGACTTGCATACAGGTTTCTCAGGGAGCAGGTAAAGAGGTCTGGTATTCTCATCCCTTTAAGAATTTTCCAGAGTTTGCTGTGATCCACACAGAAAAAGGCTTTAGCATAGTCAATGAAGCAGAATTTTTTCTGGAATTCCCTTTCTTTTTCTATGATCCAATGTATGTTGGCAATTTGATCTCTGGTTCCTCTGCCTTTTCTAAATCCAGCTTGTACATCTGGAAGTTCTTGATTCATGTACTGTTGAAGCCTAGCTTGAAGGATTTTAAGCATTACCTTGCTAGTATGCGAAATGAGTGCAATTGTATGGTTGTTTAAACATTCTTTGTCATCACCCTAATTTGGGATTGGAATGAAAACTGACCTTTTCCTGTCCTGTGGCCACTGCTGAATTTTCCAAATTGGCTGGCATATTGAGTGTAGCACTTTAACAGCATCATCTTTTAGGATTTGAAATAGCTCAACTGGAATTCCATCATCTCCACTAGCTTTGTTCATAGTAATTCTTCCTAAGGCCCACTTGAGTTCACATTCCAGGTTTCCTGGCTCTAGGTGAGTGATCACACCATCATGGTTATCTGGGTTATTAACACCTTTTTTGTACAGTTCTTCTGCGTATTCTTGCCACCTCTTCTTAATATCTTCTGCTTCTGTTAGGTCCTTACCATTTCTCTCCTTTATTGTACCCATCTTTGCATGAAATATTCCCTTAATATCTTTAGTTTTCTTGAAGAGGTCTCTAGTCTTTCCCATTTTATTGTTTTCTTCTATTTCTTTGCATTGCTCACTTAAGAAGGCTTTCTTACCTCTCCTTTCTCTCCTTTTTTCTTTACAGAATCTCAGTATTTACTTTTACACACTATATTTTTTTCCATTTTTACTGAGTTATAGTTGATAGCCATTGTATATATTTAAGGTGTACAATGTGATGATTTGATATACATATACGTTGTGAAATAATCTCTGCAATCAGGCCAGTTAACATATCCACAACCTCATAAACTTGCCTTTTTTGCTTTGTTTTGTTTAGCATGGAGAATCTAATGACAGCATGGTGATTATAGTTAACAATACAGTATATATATATACTTGAAATTTGTTAAGACAATGGATCTTATGTGTTATCACAAGAGATGTATCTATTTTTTTTATAAATGTTCCATATGTTTCCTGAAAAAAAATTCCTCTAATAGTAATGTTATTTGTTGTTCAGTTGCTAAGTCATATCCAACTCCTTGTGACTCCATGGACTGCAATACACCAGGCTTTCCTGTCCTTCACCATCACCCAGAATTTGCTCAAACTCATGTCCTTTGAGTCAGTGATGCCATGCAACCATCTTTCCCTCTGTTGCCCCCTACTCTAGGTGTGAAATTCTATATATGTCCATTAGAGTGCTTGCATATGTGGTTAGTGACTCAGTCATGTTTGACTTTTTGCAACACTATGGACTGTAGCCCACAGGATTCTCTGTCTCAGATATTCTCTAGGTAAGAATACTGGAGTGGGTAGCCATTCCATTCTCCAGGGGATCTTCCCAACCCAGATATCAAACCCAAGTCTCCTGCATTGGAGGGGGATTCTTTATTGTCTGAGCTACCAGCTAAGCCCATCCATTAGAATAGGATTCCTACTTTTCCTGTACAAATATCCTATAGTCATAACTTTTACTGTTTAGTCCATTAGTTTCTGAGAGATAAGTTTAAAAATATTCTACCATGATCATAAATTTGTGATTTTTCTTTATACATCTTGTGATATTTTTGCTGTTATGTGTCTTTATTCTATGTGTTAGGTGATTATAAATCATCAATAATATATATTTAAAGTAACTTTTAGCATTATCTTTATCCCTAATAATCCATTTTTTGCCTTAACATATATTTCTTTTGATATTCATGTATCCATAGCATATTATTCCTGGTGGCTTAGACAGTAAAGAATCTGCCTGTCAAGCAGGAGACCTGAGTTCAATCCCTGTGTCAGGAACATGCCCTGGAGAAGAAAATGGCACCCACCCCATTTCTTTTGCTTGGAGAGCTCCATGGACAGAGAAGCCTGGTGGGCTACAGTCCATGGGGTCGCAAAGAGTCAGACACGACTGAGCGACTAACACTTTCGATTTTTCACTTTCATAGCACATTAATCCTGCTGTATTTTCTTCCATTCCTTTATCTTTAGTCTCTCTAGGTCTTTACATTTTAAGCATATATCTTATAAACAATATATGGCTAAGTTTGTTTTATGTGCAATTTAAGAATCTTGATTTTAAATGACAATTATAGACATATTCATTGTGGTTATGATATATTCAAATATATTTCTATTATTTTCTTTTAGTTCTTTTCTATACCCTTTCTTTGTTTTAGTTTACCTTTCTCTCCTCTCTCGCATTCTATTCACCAATCCACTCTTATTTGTTTATCTGTTTTCTCCATTTGGTATGAAGTGTTAGTCACTCTGTTGTGTTTAACTCTTTGCAACCCCATGGACTGTAGCCCATCAGGTTCCCCTGTCCACAGAATTCTCCAGGTGAGTATAACCCAAATGGAGTGGGTTGCCATTTCCTTCTCCAGGGGATCTTCATGATCCAGGGAATTGAACCTGGGATTCAATCTGCATTGTAGACAGATTCTTAACCATCTGAGCCACCAGAAATTTTATTTCTATTATTTTAGTTATTTCCCTTAAGATTTAAAAAAAATGACTTAAAATCTAAAATTTAGCAGTATCTCTAATCTCTTTTTGAATAATTCAAAACCTTAGAATATTTTTACAGAGATCATTTTCTTTCATCTTACATCTAATGTTATAATTCCATTTGGTTTTATGCCCCTCTGAAATTAGCCACAATTATCATTTTATGCAATCCATACCTGAATGACTCACATATTTATCACTTTGTTAGTTACCATTGCTTTCTAAATCTCACTCCTGTCTTCAGAGTTTAGATTCTATCATTTTGAAGTAGTTCCATTAATAGTTATTTCAGCAAATTTCTGTGACTAGTGGACTCTCATTCTTTATTTATTTGAAAGATATATTCATCTTTACCTTACAAAGTAGCTATAGAATTCTAGATTGATGATTATGTTCTTCCATTACCTGAACTAATGATTTTATTTTGTTCTGGCCTCAATCACTGCTTTTGAGGAGCTTTAGCCTGTCTAATATTCAGTGATTTCTTTACAAGTAATCTTCCCTCTCTGGTTATAAGACATTTCCTTTGTTGTCAGTCTACCGTTACACTACTGTAAGTCTACAAGAAATCTCAGTTTTATTTATCTTCCTGTGGTTCATTATCCTTCCAGTGACTGAGGATTCATATTTATAAATTCTAGAAAAAAACTTTGACTATTGCCTCATTCCTAGTCTATTTTCTTTTTCTGGAACTTCTATTGTATATTGAACTGTCTCATTCTATCTGCTCTGTCTCCTGATATATCTTTCACATTTTATATTTCTTTATCTCTCTGAAATGAACTCTGGATAATATTTTAAAATCCACTTTCTAGTTCATATGTTCTAAATAGATTATATACAGCTGTGCCCAATATTGCAATTTTAAGCTCAAAATCCATAGTATTCATTTTTGTAAGTCTTAGTTGGTTCTTCTTCAGATATATTCATTCCTTTTCTATCTGTCTTGTTATCTCATGGGGTTTATTCCCACTAGACCTTTAATTATCACAAACATTTATTTTATGATCTATCAGATTATTTTAAGATCTAAGAGTGGAATGCGGGAAGGGTATGAAGCTTCCATTTTCTGCCTTTGCAGTTTGCATTCATGATGGATCACTTCCTTCTGTGTTCTTAATTTCTGGATTGTGAGTTATTTCTTTTTTTATAATGAATTTATTTTTGGCTACACTAGGTCTTTGTTGCTGCATGTGGGCTTTCTCCAGTTGTGGCAAGTAGGGGCTATTCTCTAATTCTGGTGCACAGTGCAGTGGCTTCTCTTATTATGAAGCACAGACTCTAGAGCACAGATTCAGTCGTTGTGGCACACAGGCTTAGTTGCTCTGTGGCATGTGGGATCTTCCCAGATCAGAGATCAAATCCATATCTCCTGCACTGGTGGGTGGATTCTTTACCACTGATCCACTGCAAAGCCCGTGAGTTACTTCTATACAACTGTGTATGAAGGAATTTTGGGCCACATGGCCTGGAGGTATATCTGTTCTGAATGATTTCATGTTTGCCAGTGTCCAGGGACAGTAGCAGCTCACTCACAATCTTATACTCATTTCTTGGCTTGGAGTTTCTTGCATCACACCGTTGGAGTGGACCTTTTAACCCAAATCCGCATGTGGTGCAAGCCAAGCATTTTGAATTGTTAAGAGAGATATTTTGAAATGTTTCTACCAAAAGGCATTGAGATAAAAAAATCTTCCTTATCGTATCCCTGGGCTTTGGGAGTCTTGATTTGTTTTGTGTCTTCTTCCCCAAAATTCATCCTTTAGCCCAGTGAAGTTTTTCAATGGCCCTAGCTTTATATCAACAATTTCACTCCAAATTGTTTCCCTTGTGTGAGTACAAGGTATAATCTACTTTCCTTAGATATATGTTAAAAACACTGACCCTTAGATTATTGACACTCGTAACCCCTTACCACTCCTAGCTCTATTTTACTTATGGCATTGATGTCAGGGGTGGCAGCCGAGAGGAACTACACCACATCCAAGAAGCTGCGGCTGCATGGGCTCAGGAGGGCCGAGAGGAGCTACTCCACGTTCAAGGTCAAGAGGGACGGCCCTGAGGACATACCCCTCACCCAAGGTAAGGAGCAGCAGTAGCCGTGCTTTGCTAGAGCAGCCGTGCGGAGATACCCCACGTCCAAGGTTAGAGAAACCCAAGCAAGTGGGTAGGTGTTGCGAAAGGGCATCAGAGGGCACACTTACTGAAACCATAATCACATAACACTAGCCAATCTGATCACAAGGAGCACAGCCTTGTCTAACTCAATGAAACTAAGCCATGCCCTGTGGGGCCACCCAAGACAGAAGGGTCCTGTTGGAGAGGTCTGACAGAATGTGGTCCACTGGAGAAGAGAATGGCAAACCACTTCACTAATCTTGCCTTGAGAACCCAATGAAAAGGCAAAAAGATAGGACACTAAAAGATAAACTCCCCAGGTCAGTAGGTGCCCAATATGCTACTGGAGACCAGTGGAGAAATAAATCCAGAAAGAATGAAAGGATGGAGCCAAAGCAAAAACAATACCCAGTTTTGGATGTGACTGGTAATAAAACCAAGATCTGATGCTGTAAGGAGCAATACTGCATAGGAACCTGGAAAGTTAGGTCCATGAATCAAGGCAAATTGGAAGTGGTCAAACGGGAGATGGCCAGAGTGAATGTCGACATTTTAGGAATCAGCAAACTGAGATGGACTGGAATGGGTGAATTTAACTCAGATTGCCATTATATCTACTACTGTGGGCAGGAATCCTTTAGAAGAAATGTAGTAGCCATCAGGGTCAATAAAAGAGTCTGAAAGGCAGTAATTGGATGCAATCTCAAAAATGACAGAATGATCTCTGTTCGTTTCCAAGGCAAACCCATTCAATATCACAGTAATCCAAGCCTATGCCCCAAACAGTAATGCTGAAGAAGCTGAAGTTGAACGGTTCTATGAAGACCTACAGGATCTTTTAGAACTAACACCCAAAAAAGATGTCCTTTTCATTATAGGAGACTGGAATGCAAAAGTAGAAAATCAGGTAACACCTGGAGTAACAGGTAAATTTGGCCTTGGAGTACAGAATGAAGCAGGGCAAAGACTGGTCATAGCAAACACACATAGCACTGGTCATAGCAAAACCCTCTTCCAACAACACAACAGAAGACTCTACCCATGGACATCACCAGATGGTCAACACAAAAATCAGATTGATTATATTCTTTGCAGCCAAAGATGGAGAAGCTCTATACAGTCAGCAAAAACAAGACCAGGAGCTGATCTTGAACAGATCATGAACTTCTTATTGCCAAATTCAGACTTAAATTGAAGAAAGTAGGGAAAACCACTAAACTATTCAGGTATGACCTAAGTCAAATCCTTTATGACTATACAGTGGAAGTGAGAAATAGATTTAAGGGACTAGATCATTAGACCAGAGTGCCTGATGAACTACGGATGGAGGTTCGTGACATTGTACAGGAGACAGCGATTAAGACCATCCCCATGGAAAATAAATGCAAAAAAGCAAAATGGCTGTCTGAAGAGGCCTTACAAATAGCTGTGAAAAGAAGTCAAGCGAAAAGCAAAATAGAAAAGGAAAGATATTCACATTTGAATGCAGAGTTCCAAAGAATGGCAAGGAGAGATAAGAAAGCCTTCTTCAGCAATCAATGCAAAGAAATAGAGAAAAACAACTGAATGGGAAAGACTAAAGATCTCTTCAAGAAAATTAGAGATACCAAGGGAACATTTTATGCAAAGACAGGCTCGATAAAGGACAGAAATGGTATGGACCTAACAGAAGCATAAGATATTAAGAAGAGGCGACAAGAATACACAGAAAAAACTGTTCAAAAAAGATGTTTATGACTCAGATAAACATGATGGTGCAATCATTCACCTACAGCCAGACAACCTGGACTGTAAAGTCAAGTGGGCCTTAGAAAGCATCACTACAAACAAAGCTAATGGAGGTGCTGGAATTCCAGTTGAGCTATTTCAAATCCTGAAAGATGATGCTGTAAAAGGGCTGCACTCAATATGCCAGCAAATTTGGAAAACTTAGCGATGGCCACAGGACTGGAAAAGGTCAGTTTTCATTCCTATCCCAAAGAAAGGCAATGCCAAAGAATGCTCAAACTACTGCACAATTGCATTCATCTCACATGCTAGTAAACTGATGCTCAAAATTCTCCAAGACAGGCTTCAGCAATACATGAACCATGAAATTCCAGATGTTCAAGCTGGTTTTAGAAAAAGAAGATGAACCAGAGATCAAATTGCCAACATCTGCTGGATCATCAAAAAAGCAAGAGAGTCCCATAAAAACATCTATTTCTGCTTTATTGACAGTGACAAAGCCTTTGACTGTGTGGATCACAATAAACTGTGGAAAATTCTGAAGGAGATGGGAATACCAGACCATCTGACCTGTCTCTTGAGAAACCTGTATTTAGGTTAGGAAGCAACAGTTAGAAATAGACATGGAACAACAGACTGGTTCCAAATAGGAAAAGGAGTATGTCAA
>ML662927.1:501290-562463 GCA_007570785.1 Antilocapra americana
TTAAAAGACGCTTACTCCTTGGAAGGAAAGTTATGACCAACCTAGACAGCATATTGAAAAGCAGAGACATTACTTTGTCAACAAAGGTCCGTCTAGTCAAGGCTATGGTTTTTCCAGTAGTCATGTTTGCATGTGAGAGTTGGATGGTGAAGAAATCTGAGTGCCAAAGAATTGACACTTTTAAACTGTGGTGTTGGAGAAGACTCTTGAGAGTCCCTTGGACTGCAAGGAGATCCAACCAGTCCATCCTAAAGGAGATCAGTCCTGGGTGTTCATTGGAAGGACTGATGTTGAAGCTGAAGCTCCAGTACTTTGGCCACCTCATGCGAAGAGTTGACTCATTGGAAAAGACCCTAATGCTGAGAAGGATTGGGGGCAGAAGAAGAGGACGACAGAGAATGAGGTGGCTGAATGCCATCACCTACTCAGTGGTCATGGGTCTGGGTAGACTCCAGGAGTTGGTGATGGACAGGGAGGCCTGGTGTGCTGTAATTCATGGGGTCACAAAAAGTCGGATAGGACTGAGCGACTGAACTGAACTGAACTAAGACATGTACTTTCCACTCTGGTATTCAGGTTTATCTTCATTTCTAACACATGAAACTATGATCTCAACTATGTACATGAAAGAACTCTGTTATATTCAATTAAGCTTTATTACATGTTCATTACAGGAGTATTTTCAATTCTCTTTATCATTCTGCTGCAATCAGGAGTGTAATTGTTTCTTATGCTTGTCTGTCTTTCACAGTAGACTGGCAGCTTCTTTCAGGTACAACTAGAGTCAAGACTTCATGGAATCTGTGTCAGAGGTATTCAAGGGAATGATAACAGAATGTTCAACAGCATGGAATTTAAAAATGTACTGTTTTCTGAGAATAGTCCAGGGTGGTTTATATTTTGGTTAAGTGAGGATAAATATGAGAAGTTATGATAGGTGACAAGATGATGTTCATTTCATTCCACAATAAATAATTTGGATTTATCTACCAATAAAATTGAGACCATTAAAGAGATTTAAACAGTGGAATGTTATCATCTTATTTGTGTTACAGGCTGACCACTTCAGTTTCTCTGGGGCTGGATTTGACAAACAATAGCAAAGGAGCCTGATCGGCCATGGTCCATAGGATCATAAAGAGTTGGACATGACTGAAGTGACTTAGCATGCATGCACGCACGTACTGTTTCATAGTCTCATCCCAACTACATCAAGCCCTTATGAATCATATCTTCCTAATTGCATGAAAAAAAACTGAAGTTTAAAATGAACAAAATAATGAAATCCTCAAGACAGCCTAAGTCAGAAAAGAGGTTATATGCTTTTCTCTGAGAACGATATTCTCTATTTTGGAGGCTTTCGACTAAACTGCATAGCCTTTTTGGCATATTGTGTCACTAAATCAGTTGCCTGTATGGACAATTAACACCATCCATCAGTGAGTTAACATGGTATAAGAGTTCTCCCTCCCATTAAATTACTCTAAAACTAAAAATAAAATCACCTCTTTGTATAAAATTTAATGTCTTCCCTAAGTAACCCACAATGAATGATTTCTGTAGGAGAGAGGCTGACTGTTGAGATCAGTCTATTTTCTGAAGCACCCATCTATCCTCTAGTGAATACCTTTCAGCACACACTCAGGTTTGCTTTTTTCAAACAATTCCCTAGGTTATCTGATGGCTCAGAGATCTAGTGGTGTCTCCTCTGTTTTAGTTTCTTCAAACAGCTACTGAAGACAGGTGGAGTCAACACTGGTTGACTCAAAAGGAAAAATATATATAAAAATATACCCAGGTGGGCACAACATGACATTTTCTTTCAAATATTCCGCACTTGTGGCCTGCGAAACATTTCAAGAAAAATTTTCTACCATCTTTGGACAAGGTTCTTTTGAGTAAATGAGCTTCATATAAACAGTGAATAACATAAGAGATTGGTAAGATATTAATAATTAGTAAGCAGGCTACTTATAACTTAATATATAAATCACATTCTATTGATTCAACTAAGAGTAGTGTGATGATTTTTTGCAATTTTCTGAGAATAATACCCTTTCCATCTCTCATCCTTATTTATCTCTATCATTATTTTTAAGGTTCATGAACAACACATTTTTTTTTAATTTAGAGTGATGGCCTTGTTACTTTCAGATAAAGAGACACTGTGTCAGTTACAGTAAGGTTTCCTGAAGAATACTCTGCTGGTAATGTAAGCAGCTCTTCCAGGAAAGAAGAACATGGCACACTTAGCTTGTGACAATCATGGAGAAGGATCAGGTGTCTGTGGGTTGCCTTTGTGTTGTTAATGGGTACAGAGTCATTGCCTACTGGCACAGGGGTCTTTTTAGCCTCTATTGGCAAGTTGTCTTCCATAAGCGTCATCCACTGAGCCTGCATGTGCTCTATCCTTTGTGCATTCATTTAGAAATGCTGTGTTGCAGTCTTAACACTTACTTTGCTTCAGAGTCAGTATATCATGTTTTAGAGCAAGAGCTCTGGAACTGGGCAGTCAGGCTAGGTTCAAACCCTGGCTCAGGCAATTATTGCCTGTGACCTTGGGTAATTTGCTTAATCTTTGTACCTTGCTCTTTTCACCTCTAAATTGGAGAGTAACTGTACATCTTTGAGTTGTTAAGATTAATCACTTAATACATAGCCCGGGCTTAGAAAAGTATACAGATGCTAAAACACTTCTTATTATTGTCAGATACTGTGTTAATCACTGAGGATATGGCTGTCAGAGTCCCTGTTCATAGAAACCTTGAAAGACTAACAATAAACTATGACAAATGTTGGACTTGGAAACTCAAGGGGTTATGGGAACCCCTCTGAAGGGGAGCTAACACACTCTCAGATGAACCACTTTTCATAAGCGCTATTGGAGCCAGTGAAAAAGCCCTGAGGCAGAAGTGTACCTTGCATAATCGTATGAAAGCTAAGGGAAAGAGAACACAATAAGCTAGAAGGGTAGTAGGAGATGAAGCCCAGTGATAACAAGAGGATGCGGGACCTTTGTAGGCCTTTGTAATGCCTTGAAAATATGCTTTGAAGAGAGGAGGAACCTTTGAAGGATTTTGACTGTAGGAATGACTCAATCTGACTACATTTCAGCAGACTCATTCTGTCTATTATGTTAGGAATAGATGGTGTGATGGCCTGTAGCAGTGAAACCAGTGAGTAGACTACTGCAATAATTCAGATGAGAGGTGAGGGTAGCTTGGACCTGGATGGAAGCAGCCTTAGACAGGTCCACCCCTAAAATGTGCAGGGTTCATGGAAAGAGTGTAGATGGAACACTACTGGAGTGAGTAGCCTTCCCCTTCTCTAGGGGATCTTCCCAATCCAGGGTTCAAACCCAGGTCTCCTGCATTTGAGGGCATATTCTTTACCAGCTGAGCCACAAGGGAAGCCCAAGAATACTGGAGTGAGTAGCCTATCCCTTCTCCAGGGGATCTTCTCAACCCAGAAATCAAACTGGGGTCTCCTGCATTTCAGGAGGATTTTTTACCAACTGAGCTATCAGGGAAGCCCCTAATAGAAGTCCACAAATGATAAATACGATATAGTCTACCTCTATATCTTACCTTCATTTTGAAAAATTTTTAAATGTATAAATATATATCTTTTTATGTTACTAAAAGTTGGGAAAACATCAAATATGAATAATATACATATTATTCTATGTTTCTGGATGTTCTGTTGGTGGAATGACAATATATGCATGATTAATAACATAAAATATATAATTTATATTTTCCTACATATCTGTTCTTTAATTCTTTTCTTGCCTTTATTTCAGGAAATTATTGTTATTATAATCAAGATTTTTACATAACACTTATTCTTTTCATGACAATGCCATATTAGATATCCCTTCTTGAGTCATTGTAGTATTAATAGATTTTTTAATAAGTTCAATTTGGTGGAGCTTTGTGAAGCAGCAGCAATTGAAATTGCATATAAAATTATGAAAGGAGTACTTAAAGTCATAAATGAATCACAGACTTTTACTCACCATATTCCAATAGTGTTAAACAGTGCATTGGACAAATTTTCTTCAATGCAGAAATTATTATAATGTATTTAAATTTTAGCACTTAATTTTCCATGACATATATTAATATGAATTTCACAAAGACTTAAATCAACATATAAATGTGTACAGTAATTTAGAGAATTTGTATCATGCTTCCCATATGTTGTCTTCCCAGGTGACACTAGTGGTAAATAACTCACCTGCCAATTAAGAAGACTAGACACAAGAGATGCAGTATGAGAAGATGCCAGGAGAAGCGATGTTCTCAGTGGAGATCTAGGTTTTAGTTAGAGCAAGGAGGAAGGGAAATTTCGGAAAAGAGATTAAGAATACGGTGGACTTTGGTGATGATGGGAGTGGTGAATTTCAGACAGCTTCAGGAGTGAAAGGTTTTCAGGAGTCAGGGAAAGGTCAGAGAAATGGAAAGGATAGAGGTGGTGGTACAGAATTACATGAGATTAAACTTGTGAGATAAAACCTGGAAATTTGAAGCTATTAGTAGTATCTAACATATCAGACATAAAGGGCTAGTCAGATAGAACCAGTGGTCTCAAGGCAGACTTTTGGTGTCCAACTCTTTGCGAGCTCATGGCGACCCCATACTGTAGCCCGCCAAGCTCCTCTGTCCATGGGAATTCCAAGACAAGAATACTGGAGTGGGTTTCCATTTCCTCCTCCAGAGGATCTTTCTGACTCAGAGATCAAACCCATCTTTCCTGCATTTCCTGCATTGGCAGGAGGATTTTTTTTTACCACTAAGCCACCTGGGAAGCCCAAGTTGTAGAGTACAGCTCCCAATTGGATCTTAAATTTTTCTAGGGCAAGTACCACATCTTTGACTTCTTTTGAATTTCCTCTTAGTACTTAGTGGTATTTAGTGTGGTTCTCTTCATATATACCATGAAAGGTTTTTGACTACATACACCCATATTCACTTCCAGGCACAAGTGCAAAAGATTTTATCAACATAGTTTCTCTTCCGTAAGAGTTCTGGAATCAACCTGTCAGGCTTCAAAAAAATTTTTCACTGTGACTTTGATTCAAATTAAATTGAATTGAATCCATGGCTTAATTAGAAGGATTATCTTTATAATACAGAGTATTCCAATAAAAGAACATTATCTACCCCTGCATTCATGCTTGTCTATGTATACATTTCAAATATTTATTATAGATTTTTATCTCAAAATTTTCTATAAAACTGAATTTAAAGTCATTTAAATCATATATTCCATATATTTGACTTATTTAAATTTATTTTGCCCTCAGCCGACTGTTTGTTGAAATCCATAAAGTCAAAGGCTTTTGCATAGTCAATGAAACAGAAGTATATGTCTTTTTGCAATTCCCTTGCTTTTTCTATGATCCAGCGGATGTTGGCAATTTGATCTCTGGTTTCTCTGCCTCTTCTAAATCCAGCATATACATCTGGAAGTTCTCGGTTCATGTACTGTTGAAGCCTAGCTTGAAGGATTTTGAGCATAATCTTGCTAGCATGTGAAATGAGTGCAACTGTGCAGTACTCTGAACAAAAGAGCACTTTTGTTTGTAATGGAGAGTGGAGTAGCAGACGAATTCCTCAAAGAAATGAGTTTTTCTCTAATTTAAGGCTGTCTGATCAAAATCCAGGGAGACTTAGGCTTAATTGATTTTCTACTATGACCATTAAGTTTGCATTTTCCTGAATTGGTTATTTTTTCAATACTAATTCCTACTCAACAAAAAATTAAAGTGTGAGTTACCCTCCAACATGTATGAAAACAAAAGGAAAAAAATCCCCAATATGTCTTAAATGTTATTGGCTTGATTGTTCTTTCCCAGTTGCATAGTGAGGGTATTAGGGATGACATCACTGTGTATGTACAATATATTTCAAATCCCCATTTGGAATACAGTGACAGTCTTAGTGCTATAAAAGTATTACACTACTAAATAATTAACTAGGAAATTATGAAAAACAAAATGGAGAGTAAAAGACAACTGCAAAGCATCTATCACAACAAAATAGTCATCTATTCTAGTTGATTCTGGTTATTTTTCTGTGACTGAAGAACAAAATATCAATTATGGGCAGATGGCTATTAGCATAATCCATAATGCCAGAAAATAAAACAATGCTTTGTATCTTTCACCTTTGATTAGTAGCATAATGTTTTATCAGGCTCTGTATAAATAACACTGAGTAACAGAATATGGGCTTTGAAAAACCAACAGTTTGCTTTCAATAGTAGCATCTCTGTTGGGAAATAAAAGAAATGAAGAAAATATCATCCAAATCTTCATACAAGGATCAAAGTGTGAGATGTTTCTGATTCACTCAAAACCAGGGTACACACAGTATATAGCAATCCACTTACAGAATTAACATTTCCATGAAAATCTTCTTTAACAAAATAAAACAATTTGGACTTTCTAACATAACATAAAAGCAAATGGTATAAGTAATACATCCATATTCTATGTGTTTGAGACAAAGTTTATACTTTCAAACTTGGTGAGCTTTGAGATTCCTGTCTCAGATTTCACCTAATAGGCCTTTGACAGCCTTTATTCTACAAGGGTTTTTTTAACCTTCATTGCCCTCCACTCTATTTCCACCAGGAGGGAAAGAAATCAAAGGCCACAGACAACAAAGCCTAAGGAGCCTCTAGCCCCAGGATTTAAGATGCTCCCATGCTAAGGTTGGCTGACTCACAGCTAATAGCAAATCCAGGTGAACATCTTCCATCTCTGTAGGAAGAGTGGATAAAGTCTATAGAAGATGAGGCTGAACGTTATTTAATTCTACTAAAGTACAAAAGTTACAATCTCTTCTATAACATGCATGAAATAGATTAAAGCACCACTGAATCTGCAAAGAGACCAATTTTAAATGGAACTATGTCAGCTAAGGAGATGACTTATGGTAGAAAGAGCAGAAGAGGATCTCTAGCGGGGAGTGGACTCAGCAATGGAGGAGAGTCTTCTAGGCAGTACTCAGCAGAGACTGATTCTTTCCTTTACCTATATACAATGAGGTAGCCATTTTGGAAATATATTTTGCCACAAATGTATTTTGCAGATGGCATTGGTAGAGCCAGTTTGCACTAGAGAGTTGCAGTGTCAGCACTCCACAAATCTGTGAAGATAGCAACTCAAGTCATAGACATAACAAGACAGGATATTGAACAGCTGCCATTACACTAAAAGCTCTTTGCAGTTTAATATTTTGGAACTTAATGACTAGGACTTGTAGGCCAACTAAAAAGCCCCTCTCACTGTTTGGTAGCAGTAGACAGCAAGGAGATCAAACCAGTCAATCCTAAAGGAAATCAACCCTGAATATTCATTGGAAGGACTGATGCTGAAGCTGAAGATCCAATACTTTGGCCACCTGATATGAAGGGTCGACTCAATGGAAAAGACCCTGATGCTGGGAAAGATTGGGGGCAGGAGGGAAAAAGGGTGACAGAGGATGAGATGGTTGGATAGCATTACTGAATCAATGGACATGAGTTTGAGCAATCTCAGGGAGATAGTGAAGGACAGGGAAGCCTGGAGTACTGTAGTCCACGGAGTCGCAAAGAGTTGAAAACGACTCAGCAACCAAATAACAACCTCTAAAACATCTCTGTCTTGCTCTTAATAACATTTATAGTTTTTTCCTGATCACAAGAACTATACTTGCTCAATATGAAAATTATAAAATACCTAAAATTATAAAGAAAAGGAAAAAATTATATCATCCCTTGATAATACAGTTTCTATATTGACATATATTTACTCAGGCTTTTTTTTTTCATTTTGAATTCCATTTTAAATGTGAGAATATGTGTGTCTGTGTGTGTCTCTGGGTCTGTGTTTTAAAACTAGATAATATTCCAAAAGCAATTCTATATTTTTTAAATTAATGCATAAGTATTATTTCCCATGTCATTAAGTATTCTCCAATAATGTCATTTCTAATAAATACATAGTATTCATATTTTCTCTAAAACTATTAAACATTAGCATAAATAATATTTTCTTCTATCTGTTTGGAGTCACAGTTAATGAAGTAAGATAGCAAAATTAAATATGTGGTATACATTTTAGAACAAAAACAATAATATTTGCAGATGTCATAACTGTGTACTTAGAAAATCCGAAATATTATTTGAGTAAATCAGCTATTTAGTTCAGTTCAGTCACTCAGTCGTGTCTGACTCTTTGAGATCCCATGAACCGCAGCACACGCGGCCTTGCTGTCCATCACCAACTCCCAGAGACCACCCAAACCCATGTCCATTGAGTCAGTGATGCCAACCAACCATCTCATCCTCTGTTGTCCCCTTCTCCTCCTGCTCTCAATCTTTCCCAGCATCAGGATCTTTTCAAATGAGTCAGCTCTTCTCATCAGGCAGCCAAAGTATTGGAGTTTCAGCTTCAGCATCAGTCCTTCCAATGAATATTCAGGACTGATCCTTAGGAAGTTGGCTAGAAATAAGTTTTGTTTTATGCTAACAAAGAATAATTAGAAATTGAAATTCAAGAAAGGAAAAGAAAACCTATTCAAAATTGACACAAATTCTATAAAATACTAAGGAATAAATGTTATAATGAAAATATATTGAATCCATACAAAAGTACCTGAATATATATATATATGGATATACAATGATCCTTGGAAATGAAGACCATACTTTAAACCTGCAATAGATTTCTAAATCTAAAGTTCCTGTTGTCTGGATTGGATTCTCAAAAATATCAAAGAGTATATTTAATATGGCATGAGATAAAATGTAGACCATGTGGCTTACAGGAAACATATTTTGAAGGGTTCTAGGGGCTTACCTCCAGGAATAAAGCAAGTACCCTGCAGAGCAGTAGAAACAAGCACTAGATAGTCTTTGATCATTCATCAGTAATGACATGTAGGAGGCTACAGATACAGAAAACATACAAACAGCAAATCACAGCATCAGTTCAGTCAGTTCAGTCACTCCGTCATGTTCAACTCTTTGCAACCCCATGGACTGCAGCACACCAGGCTTCCCTGTCCATCACCAATGCCCGGAGCATGCTCAAACTCATGTCTATTGATTCGGTGACACCATCCAACCATCTCATCCTCTGTTGTCCCCTTCTCCTCCCACCTTCAATCTTTCCCAGTATCAGGGTCTTTTCCAATGAGTCATCTCTTCACATCAGGTGACTGAAGTATTGGAATTTCAGCTTCAGCATCAGTCCTTCCAATGAATATTCAGAGCTGATTTTCTTTAGCATGGGCTAATTGGATCTCTTTGCAGTCCAAGGGACTCTCAAGAGTCTTCTCCAATACCACAGTTCAAAAGCATCAAGTCTTCAGCACTTAGCCTTCTATAAGTCCAACTCTCTCATCCATACATGGCTACTGGAAAAACCATAGCTTTGACTAGGTGGAACTTTGTTGGCAAAGTAATGTCTCTGTCTTTTAATATGCTGTCTAGATTGGTCACAGCTTTTCTTCCAAGGAACAAGCATCTTTTAATTTCATGGCTGCAGTCACCTTCTGCAGTGATTTTGGAGCCCAAAATATAAAGTCTCTCACTGCTTTCATTGTTTCCCATCTATTTGCCATGAAGTGATGGGACCGGATGCCATGATCTTAGTTTTCTGAATGTTGAGCTTTAAGCCACTTTTTTACTCTTCTCTTTCATTTCCATTAAGGAAAAGGTTGTGTCATCTGCATATCTGAGGTTATTGATATGTTTCCTGGCAATATTGATTCCAACTTGTGCTTCATCCAGCCTGGCATTTCACATGATGTACTATGCATATAAATTAAATCAGCTGGGTGACAATATACACCCTTGACATACTCCTTTCCCAATTTGGAACCAGTCTGTTGTTCCATGCCCGGTTCTAACTATTGTTTCCTGACCTGCATACAGATTTCTCAGGAGGCAGGTCATGTGCTCTGGTATTCCCATCTCTTGAAGAATTTCCAGTTTGTTGCATTCCACACAGTCAGAGAATTTGGCATAGGTTAATAAAGCAGAAGTAGATGTTTTGCTGGAACTCTCTTGCTTTTTTGATGATCCAGTAGATGTTGGCAATTTGATCTCTGGTTCCTCTGCCTTTTCTTAATCCAGCTTGAATATCTGGATATTCACGGTTCATGTACTGTTGAAGCCTGGTTTGGAGAATTTTTAGCATTACTTTGATAGCATGTGAGATGAGTGCAATTGTAAAGTAGTCTAAACATTCTTTGGCATTGCCCTTCTTTTGGATCAGAATGAAAATGGAACTTTTCCAGTCCTGTGGCCACTGCTGAGTTTTCCAAATTTGCTGGCATACTGAGTGCAGCACTTTTTGCTTGATTTGAAATCAAGATGATTTTGCCACCTGAATAGTAGTCTCTATGATTAAAGAGCTAAGGTGTAATGATAGTTGATAAAATCAATACTGGGCAATAGAGTTAGTTACCATATTAATTATTTTTAATCAAAATGAAAGTGGATTTCTTTACAGTTGTAACAAATTTACAGCTCTTATGACAAAAGAAATGTACAAGTGCCAAGAAATTTTTGAAGAATAACGTGGGAAAACTGACTTATCAGATCTCAAAATATATTGCAAAGCCAATGTAATCAAAAGACTATGGTATTGACAGAAGAATAAACAAATGGACAAGTGGAACAGAAAAGAAAGTCAGGAAAGAGATCCAAATAAATATTGTTGTTCAGTCACTGAATCATGTCCAACTCTTTGAGACCCCATGAACTGCAGCACACCAGGCTTCCCTGTCCTTCACTGTATATAGGAATGAAATATATTAAAATGGGGGCAATCAAAGAATGAGGGAACAAAGGATTATTCAGTAAATCCAATTAAATCCATTGGTATCCATACATTTGGAAGAAAATTTAGATTCTTATATATACTTTGGAATGATTAAAAATTAAATGAAAAAAAAAAGAGAATAATATTTTATAAATTCAGCATGGGTAAGGATTTCCTAGCAAGGTAAAAAAAAATCTAGAAAGGATAAAATAAAAACGTGATGACTTTAACCACATAAAGATTATAAACTAAAAGGACAACAATGAGGATAAAGCTTTTAAAAATATAACAGGCAGAACATACACCTCTAGTACACAAAAATCCTGCAAATCAATAATTAATGATTTATTACAGAAAATTTAACTAATGAAATACAAAACAGGCAAAGCTTTTGAATATAATGTTCAAGGAGTTAAAAAATAATAAATGTACAAAAATATGTGCAACCTCACTAGCTGTCAAAGAAATGAAAATATCATGTCATTGTATGGCAAAACTAATTTAAAAATATTTATACCAGATACTTTAAAAAAAAGAAATGAAAATAGAAATATCAAAGGGATATGATTTTTTTGAAAATCAGAGTAGAAAAATTAGAAGCTCTAATGACAATTATTGTTAGAGAGGGTACAGATAAAGGACAATAGCTCACAGATGTTGGCATGAGTATAAATTTGCTCTAACCATTTTGAAAAGTAATTTGGCAGGTAACTGAATGCTTTAAGAGCATACACTTTTATTTATTTATTTTAATTGGAGGCTAATTACTTTACAATATTGTAGTGATTTTTGCCACACATTGACATGAATCAGCCATGGGTGTTCATGTGTCCCACATCCTGAACCCACCTCCCTCCCCATCCCATCCCTCTGGGTCATCCCAAGTGCACCAGCCCTGAGCACCCTGTCTCATGCATTGAACCTGGACTGGCAATCTATTTCTCATATGATAATATACAGGTTTCAATACTATTCTCTCAAATCATCCCACCCTTGCCTTCTTCCACAGAGTCCAAAAGTCTGTTCTTTACATCTGTGTGTCTTTTGCTGTCTTGCGTATAGGGTCATCGGTACCATCTTTCTAAATTCCATATATATGCGTTAATATACTGTATTGGTGTTTTTCTTTCTGGCTTACTTCACCCTATATAAGAGGCTCCAGTTTCATCCACCTCATTAGAACTGATTCAAATGCATTCTTTTTAATAGTTGAGTAATACTCCATGGTGTATATGTACCACAGCTTTCTGATCCATTAGTCTGCCGATGGACTTCTAGGCTGCTTCCATGTCCTGGCTATTGTAAACAGTGCTGGGATGAACATTGGGGTACATGTGTCTCTTTCAATTCTGGTTTCCTCGGTGTGTATGCCCAGCAGTGGGATTGCTGGGTCATATGGCAGTTCTATTTGCAGTTTTTTAAGGAATCTCCACACTGTTCTCCATAGTGGCTGTACTAGTTTGCATTCCCACCAACAGTGTAAGAGGGTTTCCTTTTCTCCACAACCTCCCCAGCATTTATTGTCTGTAGACTTTTGGATAGCAGCCATTCTGACTGGAGTGAGATGGTACTTCATTGTGGTTTTGATTTGCAGTTCTCTGATAATGAGTGATGTTGAGCATCTTTTCATGTGTTTGTTAGCCATCTGTATGCCTTCTTTGGAGAAATATCTGTTTAGTTCTTTGGCCCATTTTTTGATTGGGTCGTTTATTTTTCTGGAATTGAGCTGCAGGAGTTGCTTGTATATTTTTGAGATTAATTCTTTGTCCGTTGCTTTGTTTGCTATTATTTCCTCCCATTCTGAAGGCTGTCTTTTCACCTTGTTTATAGTTTCCTTCATTGTGCAAAAGCTTTTAAGTTTAATTAGTCCCCATTTGCTTAATTTTGCTTTTATTTCCATTACTATGGGAGGTGGCTCATAGAGGATCCTGCTAGGATTTATGTCAGAGAGTGTATTGTGTTTTGCCTGTTTTCCTCTAGGAGTTTTATAGTTTCTGGTCTTACATTTAGATCTTTAATCCATTTTGAATTTGCTTTTGGAGCACAATGGCAACCCACTCCAGTATTCTTGCCTGGAAAATCCCATGGACGGAGAAGCTTGGTAGGCTACAGTCCATGGAACTGCAAACAGTTGGACACAGCTGAGCAACTTCACTTTTGAAGCACACACCTTTAGATTCAGCTACTTCATTTGGAGAAATCTACCCCACCACAATAAATGAATATATGTGCATATATGTTCATTATGGCATCCCTGAGTTTCCTGGGTGTTGCAAGGATACTTCATTGTCTAAAAGCCCTTGAAATAATTTGCTTTTCTGAGCCAAGATAGTTGACCTTTAATGTTTTACCCACAAAGGAGGCATCTAAATAATGCTATCAGGCTTGCATATTCAACTTATTTGACCAAGGCAATTAATTCTTCTGTAAAATTTACCAAAGTACATTGAATTTTATAAAAACACTTTCTTAAAATCCCAGCAGTAGACATGGACTTTAGGGGTAGACAAAAAAATGTAAATTGTTCATCTGGTCTGTACTATTGCTAGATCTTTTATCCAGCTTCTTCATTTTAATTCTCTCCCTATATATAAATCTTTAGATATGGAGTCAAATTCTATTATACTGCATAATATAGTGTGATTTTGGTCTTCCATCACTTTTCTTACTGCTCAGTTAACAAAGCTATAGGATGTGCTCAACTATTGAAGAAGTTCTGTTTCATAATGCTTCTAATAAGTTAGTTTGGATGATTATTTATCTCACAATATCAGTAATATAGAGCTTCCCTGGTAGCTCAGCTACTAAGTGATCTGCCTGCAATGCAGGAGACCCTGGTTTGATGCCTGGGTCAGGAAGATTCCCGTGGATAACAGATAGGCTACCCACTCCAGTACTCATGGGCTTCCCTGGTGACTCATACGGTAAAGAATCACCTGCAATGCAGGATTCCTGGGTTGGGAAGGTCCTCTGGAAAAGGGCATGGCAACCCACTCCAGTATTCTTGCCTGGAGAATCTCCATGGACAGAGGAGCCTGGCAGGCTACAGTCCATGGGGTCGCAAAGAGTTGGACACAACTGAGCAACTAAGCACAGTACATCATGTCACTAGTATAAATTAGACCCTCAGTAAATATTGATTAAAAGAATGAAAAATATCTTTTATTGAGAGGAGGAAAATGTGGAAGATGAGAAGGAGAAAGACATAAACCATTCGTGCAAGTATTTGCTTTATGTCCTAAATTCTTATTTTTTCCCAAATATTTATGATGCACATTTTGTGTTAGACATCATTCATCTATTAAACAAATCTTTAAAAATGAGTAACTATTATAAGCCAGCACTGTTCCAGGAACTGAGGACATAACAATGAATAATATAGCTGATGAAGTTTGCACTGCATTAGAAAATTTTCTGGCCCTTATACACATACTACCCACCTACACATTTTCCAGCATGTTTCAGAAAAGAAAAACAAAATACAAAAGCTTTCCAATAGGGACTATCCTAAAGCTGCAAACTGTATTGTATTTCTTTCATTCATTCATTCAGTCAACACATATTTACTGAATGCTTTTGCAAGCAATGGGAAAAGATGAGTAAATGAAAAAGACCAAGTCTTTCCCTCAAGAGAACTGTACTCTAAACACAGGCAAGATAATTTCAAATATTAATAAGTGGCTGGAAAAAATAAGTAACATGAATAAAATAATGAGGGGGTGGTTAAAAGCTAGGGTGGTTTGTAGAGGTAACTTCTGAGCTGAGACCTAAATGACCAGAAGGAGTCAGCCATGGAAAGATACAGATGACGAGTTAGAGCTAGATCTCCAGAGAGAACAGCTTCCACCAGAGTGAATGAACTCGAGGTGTTCTAGGAACAGAGAGGAACAAAATGATCAATGGAGGGAGTGGTAAGTGATGATTTCAGAGAGATGTCAGGAGGCCAGATCATGTTGGACCTTGTAGGCTAAAAGAAAAGGGGTGTGATTTTTACTCTATTATATGGTAGAAAGTCATTGAAAGGTGTTGAATAGAAGAGTGATGGAATAAGATTTACGTGTTTTGAAGATCACTCTGGCTGCTCTTTAGAAAACTGGTGATATGGAGGTAAGGGTGGAATCAATATTGCATTATCCAAAACTAGAGACAATGGTAGTTTAGATTGGAGTGGGAGCAGTAAAGATGGTTAAATTCTGGATATATTTTGAAGGTAGATTGTTTCAGGGACCCCAAGACAACTTTCAAGTTTGCTAATTCACTATAAGGACTCACAAAACTTAATAGCTTAATCTGAATGGTAAGGTTTATTACAGCAAAGAATACATAGCAAAAGGAACAGGAAAAGATGTTCAGTGGCAAAGTCTAGGAGGCTAAACATAGGCTTCATGTCCTCACCCATCTGGGGCCACATAGGGCAAGCTTTGTGTCTAGCACCAAACTATGGGGACAGTTGTGGAATGCATCAGTCTAGGAAAGCACATTTGAGTCTTTGGGCCTGAGTCTATAACTAAGAGCTGGTCACATAGGCATGTCATAGTACATAGTACATAACTAGCTGTAGAAATGGAAACTTCAGGATCTCCACAATGCAACCAGGTGCACATCACTGAATTTCATGTTTATGCAAAGCAAATTGGCCAGCTAATACAACAGAGTCCATTGCATCAAGTGAACACAAACACAATAAAATCATTACTCACTGACATAAATGACATTCTCAAGGTCACATTTCCAAAAGTTGACCAAAGATCAATTATGGTTCCAGTTCCTTGGACATACAAGACATCAGCAACCAGATCTGCTGTGTTAATTCTTTGCACATACAGAACCAAGAAGATTTCCTAAGGAATGGGGATGTGCGATGAGTGATAAAAAGGAGTCAAGGAGGTTTATGATCTAAGTAACTGGAATAATTGAGTTGGCATTTCTGAGATAGAGGAGAATATGAGACTGGCAGATTTACTAGAGATGGGGGAAAATCAGAAATTCAGTTTTGGTCATGTTAAGTTTGAAATGTTTATTAGCCATCTAAGCAGTGATGGCAAGTAAACAGTTGGATATACTAGCTCAAAAGAATGGTCAGAAATGGAGACATAAGTTGGAGAGTCACTGCTATATAGTAGTTATCAAAACCATGGTTCTCGGTGACACTACCTAAGGAGATTGCACAGATGAGATGGTTATCCAGAATGAAGTCAGCAGAGAAAGAGAAGCCAGCAAAGATTGAAAAGGAGATCCCACAAGATAGAAGGAAAAGAAGAAAAGAGAAGCAAAGAAAAATGGTATTATTCTAGAAATAAGTGATCATCTGAGACAAATGTTGCTAAGAGGTCAAGTCACTGAAGACAAAAACAGTGATTCTTGGTTTTTGTAAGTGGTGGTCACAGTAACCTTGAATAATAAAAATAAAAGCCTGATGTAAAAGGGTTGACAGGATGATGGAAGGTGAGTAATTAAAGTGAGTATATACAAATCTTTTAAGGCATTTTGCTGTGCAGGGGAACCAAACAAATGAGGAGTTTTCTGGAATATGTCAGATGTCAAGGAAGTTTTTGGGTCTTAAGTTTGAAGATACTATAGCATATTTACATGCTGATAGAAATGACCTAGTAAATATTCAAGAAAGAAAGAAATATATATAGGTTCTTGAAAAGGGGACAGGGAACAAGATACAAAATTCAAGGGGAATGTGAACCTTAAGTAAGAGCATGATAATTAAAACAGTATGGTTCTGGCATAAAAACAGACACATAGATCAATGGAACAAAATAGAAAATAGACAGCCCAGAAGTAAACATATACATATATGGTCAATTAATTTAGAACAAAAGAGCCAGGAATATACAATGGAGAAAGTAAACCTTATTAGGTAGGGGACTTTACTGTATGCATGTATAAGAATGAATTCTGTTCTGAGAGCACGCTGGTTAAGTTCAATCTGTTCTTAAGCCCGACAAAGTTAGCCTTGGTACCCAACTAACACAATCAGAGGGCAAGTTGCAATTTCACTCATGCCTGATGTTGATGGAATGCATGTTGGCATCTTTGAAACTCCTGCCTTGGAAGTTCATATGTAGGAGGACTTTATGTGTGTGTCTATGCAGTACAACCAAATCACTTTGCAGTATGCCTAAAACTAACATGACATTGTAAATTGACTATACTTCAATAAAAAAAAGAAAAATCTACTGCTCTTCTCTTGTCACTGCTTTGTGTTTACTGGACTGATCAGCTGTTTAGGGGAATTAAAGTTTAATATTTGCAAGGTTTGTTGAGCCCTTCATTTCCTCCTTTCCTTCATTATTTTATTAAATGCATGTTTTGTTTCAGGCTCTGTCCTGAGCTCTGCCAATGCAACAGTGAACAAGAGACATAACACTTGCTCTCATGACACTTACAGTCTAGCAGTCCAACAGACATTAATGAAAGGATCACCCAAGTTTTATAACGTAATCAACAAAATAAGTGCTATGAGTCCCCTGAACTCTGATATAGTCTGAGGAATCAAGGAAAGCTTCCCTGTGGAAATGCCTCTCTAGCTGAAATCTGAAGGATGAATTGGAGAAAACAAGACAGAGACATGGAGTGTATATTAGACAAAGGAAAAGAAAAAGTCAAAGGTCTATGACGGTAGGGAGTTAGTGTGTTATTATGTGCCAAGGTGTTTACACATTTGTCATTTTAATTCTCACAACAATCTTTTCTGCAAAGTAGCTAAGCCCCCATTTTAGCAATGAGAATATGGAAGCATAAAGGGTTACTAGCTGAGCAGCCTGGAGTAAGTGATTTTTATAGCCAATATTGAGTGACTCTAAGGCAGTGATTCTTATTCTGAATTTTTCCATCCCAGAGTACATTTGGCAATATCTGGAGACAATTTTAGTTGTCACTGCTATGAGGGTGGGTGGGTAAACTACTGGGTTGAGATGGAGATTGTGCTACATATGCTACAGTACACAGGACAGCCATCATAATAAACAATTATCTGGCCCCAAATTTTAATAGTGCTGAGGTTAAGAAACCCTGGCACTATTGAAATTTGGGTTGACCTCAAACTCTTGACCCTTCCACAGACTTGTCTCTCTCCCTGGAGGCTTCTTGGTCATTTGAGCAGATAGACTTCTGGTCAGTCAGCTCGAATTAGCCATACATGCCCAGGAGTGGACATGGATTAGACTTAAGCAGGGACCTTTGCTACTTGGCAGTTCTTTCAATGATCCACACCAGCTTTGTATTGTCAATTACACCTCATAGATGAAGAAACAGATGTCAGATAACATACCTTGAGTCTCAGAAGTTACAGTGACAGAGCAATTGAGTCTGGCTCTTTTGAAATTGAATCTGGTATCATTTTCCTTCATAAGGCAGCCCTTCAAAGGGCAAATGTTTACTCTCAGCCTCCTCAAGTAAAACTGGCAAAGGCTGAAGATGCAGGTATGAATCTGGGTTGCAGGGGTGATATAAAGAGTTTGTCAAATTTAGTGCCTGCATTATTTTTTTAGAAACTTGAAAATCAGCCCTGTGTTATTCAGCTTGAATTCTTCTCTTGCGAGGCTCAAAGCACACAGACAGACAATCTGCTGTTTGTGTAGAGAATGTGTCAGGAGAGAAACGAATAACACCCACATGCGAGCATCTGCTCAAAAAATCCATTTCACCATTAACCGTACAATTGAGTAAGAAAAACATCTGTGCCTGCTATTGCAGATGTAATCATAAAACCCAAATGGAGCAATGGAACAAACTGAAAAGGGGCAGAGGACAAGAAAAGAGAGAAACACACAGCTTTATTGTCAGAAAGGAATGGGTCTGTAGCTGGGCTCCTACACTGAATACTCTCGCCTTCACCTTTCAAACATGAAACCATCTGTAGGAAACAGCAAGATCGTGAGCAGACAAATTATGCAAGGCAGCTCTCAGGAAGCAATAAACAAGGCAGAGGAATCCCGGAGCCTGCAAATCAATAGCAAACAATATATTTAAATGTATGTTGGTGCCATTTCAACATTAAGGCAGATGACAGAACTGTGGAACAAGACACTGTAGAAAATGTCAAAGCTGAAGGGCCCTCAGAAATCAACTAGTTCAATCCCTTATCTTACTCATGAGGAAACTGAGGCACAGAGAGGGATGTAATTGCCTAAGGTCACACAGCTAGCTGGTGGCAGACAATTCTAGGCAGTCCTGGGGAAAAACATTTTTTCCCCACACAGGCAAGAGAGAAACATTTTACAAAACTTTACAAATAACTGAGAATACCACCTTGACAGCATAACTGTGTTACAGCAATATAAATTTTTTTTTAATTTATTTTTTTTTAATTGTTTTTGCCATACATTGTCATGATATCACCATGGGTTTACATATGCTTCCCCTCCGGGAAATCTCGCTGCACCAGCCCTGAGCATCAATCCTGGGCTGGCGATTGATTAGACATATGAAAATTAACATGCTTCAATGCCCTTCTCCCATATCATCCCACCCTTACCCTCATCCACAAAGTCCACGAGTCTATTCTATACATCTGCGTTCCTTTTGCTGTCTCGTATGTTGGGTTCTCGTTACCGTCTTTCTAAATTCCATATATATGCGTTAATATACTGCAATATAAATTTATGCCTTAATTCGGGAAGCCAAAAGCCAGTGCTGATCTTTGCCCAAAGTGGCAAGATGTTATTCTGCCACTCAGGGTAAAACAGAAACACCTGCTAGATCTCGGTGAGTGACACTGCACTTCTGCTTAGAACACATACCTTAAATGTAAACGTGGTTCTATTTCTGCTGGGCCACCAGTTTTAATGAACCACACAATTTTAATCTGAAGGTGGTAGGAAAGGGAAGCCAACCAGGCCCGTGGTACCCCAGACCACATCCCTTTCAGTGGTCCAAGAAGAATCTGCACCCAGGAAGTCAGGATGCTGGGCTCTGGCTTCTGATTCTGCCTAGAAGTAGCTGTATGACCACAGGATAAATACAGACCCCTGGACTTGAGCCCTTCAAAACCTCTTCTCCAGACAAAGGGATGAGAAGAAGCAAAAAGAAAAGAGAAAATGGAGAAATGTATGGGAAGAGATATTGGGAAGATGCAGGGTTGCCATATTTCCCTGCCTATGCCCTCAGGTGCCAGTCCAAGCGTTATGGAGACTATACAGTGTGCCTCCTAAATTCAGCCTGGGTTGTATCATGCATCTGATGGCCATTCATGGCCATCTTCTTTCATGAACTATCTGTTCAAATCTTTCTCTCATTTTTATCAGTTTTTTTCTCATTAAGGGATTATAAAAGACATTTATATGTTCTGGATGTAAGTATTTTGTCTGATATAAGTGCTATGTATAATCTCTTCTAATCCAAGGACTGCCTTTTCATTTTCTCAAAAATATCTTTCAAACAGTAAAAGCTTTAAATTTTTCTAACATCAAATTTATCATGTTTTAAATACTTTTGTGCATTTTGTATTCTATGAACTTTTACCTACTCTCAGAGTCCTAAAGATTTTCTATGTTTTCTTCTAGACACTTTAGAGTCTCAAGGTTTACATATAGTTCCACTTAGAATCCATCTACATTTATTATCCATTTCGGGGTGATTTTTGTGTATGGCACAAGGTAAAATTTGATGTTCATGTTTTTTCCTGTATTAATGTTCAGTTTATCTGGCACTAATTCTTCTACAAGCTGGATTTAGAAAAGACAGAGGAAGCAGAGATCAAATTGCCAACATTTATTGGATCGTGGAGAAGGCAAGGAAATTCCAAAAAAAACATCTATTTCTGCTCCATTGACTACACTAAAACTTTTGACTATGTGGATCACAACAAACTTTGGAAAATTCTTAAAGAGATGGGAGTACTAAATCACCTTACCTGTCTCCTGAGAAACCTGTATGTGAATCAAGAAGCAACAGTTAGAACCTTACATGGAACAATGGACTGGTTCCAAATTGGGAAAGGAGTACGTCAGGGCTGTATATTCCCACCCTGCTTATTTAACTTATATGCAGAGTACATCAGGCAAAATGCCAGGCTGGATAAATCACAAGCTAGAATCAAGAGATTCTAGATTATCAGGAGAAATATCAACAACCTCAAATATGCAGATAATAACACTAATGGCATAAAGGAAAGAGGAACTAAAGAGCCTCTTGATGAGGGTGAAAGAAGAGAGTGAAAAAGTTGGCTTGAAACTCAGCACTCAAAAAAATCCACTTGCCAATACAGAGGACACAAGAGACACAAGTTCAGTCTCTGGGTGGGAAAGATCTCCTGGAGAAGGGAATGGCTACCACTCTAGTATTCTTGCCTAGGAAATCCCATAGACAGAGGACCCTGGTGGGCTACAGTCCATGGGATTGCAAAGAGTCAGGAGCTACTGAAGACACACATGCATATATGCAAAACAATTCATTTTGATAAGCTGATATGACCTAACCTAATAACAAAGAAATTAATCAGGATTTTTCTAATAATCATTTTATGTTTAATCTTTATGGCATTTAAAGATTTTCACCAATGCTCTTTTATTTGGTATTTTACAACTTTGCAAGATAAGCAGAGGAGATCCTACTGTCTCCAATTTACTGATAAAGACATTGAGAATCACATGGAGATAAATGACTTGTCCAAGTACACAAAGCTAATATGGGGTGGAGCTAAGATTGAACCTTAGGTCCTCTAATATCCTGCTACTAAGTCTCAAATTAAAACTCGCTAATATTACAATCATTGTTTCTTAATATTATGTCTCAGGAAGTTCAGATGGAACATATATCATCACCAAGGTCTCAAAATATTTTCTTTAATAATTCTTTTCCCAAATGATGAGTGTCCGAGTATCACTCTGCACACTAGGACAGAGACAGCTTTTCCCATGACCTTTCAAATAATGTCACTTTAGAAACCTTTTAAAAGACTGGGCCAAAGGAAAAGATTCCTGAGAGAAAGAACATGTTACTTTGAAGAGTAATCACTTATGCGAACGGTTTCATTGCCTGTTATACCATGAATTATTCTTTCATTTTTCATATTAATGTTCTTTATGTTTTTCAATTAGTCACGGCAAATTATCTGTCCTTTGCCTTGGCAAGGGCAACTCAGTGGGCCTCGATGGAGTATTTTCCAAGTTCTGTCTGGTGAATTCTTGCTCACATTCTTCTTGAGGCATTAACATGTAATTTTTTGAATGAATGAATGTGTTTCACTTGACACCATCTCATTCATGTAAGAAATTACTTATTGAATAAGGAATTGGAAATTTTTTCCTTTCTTTTTTTGCAATGGTGCATTGCAAAGAAATTAATTTTAAGTTAAATCTTAAAAAAGGAATTGGAACATTAAATAAAATCAAAATTCATTCAGTATTTCTTAGTCATTCTAACAGGGAGGACTTGTGGCACAGAGCATACAAAATAGCAAATTCTCCAAATCCATGCCCACCTCCATTTTCCCCTGTCCAGTCACAGCAAAGTGCTTGCCCCTCCTCTGCACTCCATCCAACTGTCCCAATATTTCCCATGTGACAACACCTGACTAGCTGCATTATAACCACCTGTTTACTAGTCAGTCCCCATTCGTCCAACCCAAGTGTGTGAGATCTTCTAGGACAAAAATAATGCATTAGTCAGGACTGAAATAATGTCTTAATCAGGACTAAATTCCTAGTTCTTAACACACTGCACAGCACAGAAGTAAGCACTTAGAAAGTAATGAGTGAATGAAGCCATTTGCCTTTGGGAAACATGAATATATCTTTGTTAGCTACAATCTTAAATCACAAAGTAAGCTTTGTTCAGTCTATAATTTAACCATTACACTACATTCCCATAATACTCTGGGGAGGGAAACCAAGTAACTTCTTTGCCCTTGAAGATCTCAGAGTCTAGCCAAACTTTGCCAAATGTCAACTTTCTAAAGACCACATGGTAGCCTCCCTTTTGAGTACTTCATCAAGAGCTGTCATTTTCCTTTCCTTTTATGTGTGACATGGTCCTTAAGATTAGCAAGTTCCTGCAAACCCTTTTGAAAGACATCTGAATATGTTAGAGATGAGGGGAGACCTCTTGTTCCTCAAAGAGACTGGTGTTATCATATTTGGTAATTTTTAGGTTAGTGGGGGCACTAGAATTTTCAGCCCAAGGCCTACCCAGAGGTACATCTCTGCTTTTCACCAGAGGATAGTTTAAATTTCTTTGCACTCCAGTTCCTTTGTTTCTGTCATTTTATGACTTTGGGGAGGGGAGAAGAGAACTGTTGTGGACATTCTGTGTCTCTTTAAAGAATTGAGTTATTATTAAACTGATACCTCCACTATTGAAATCCCTTGTTATTATTAATAATCACTGCAATCAGCAGGGTGGAGAGCCATAAAAGAAAATGCCCTTATTTATTCAAACTTTGTGCTAATTAAGCCCAACAAGTGATATATAAGTAGATTCAAAAATATCTCTACTTTTTATGCATTGTGAAAATAAGTGAATACAGATAATATCCATTGAGGAAATGTTTACTTGACTTGAAATACAACTAAACTACAAAAGACCTGAAAAACAGCCTACAATGGCTCTCTTTCCAGAGAAGTCTTTTAAGTGATACTTGCTGCTAATGGAATAATATTTGGAAATCATCAGAGAAATAGCATAGTTGAAAGATTGTAAAAAAGCCTGAGAAAATTTTTGTTTTCCTTAACTTGGGTACAATATAGGATCAGTACAAGTTGGTACAGTATAAAATTATTTGCCCTTCTCTAGAGCTCTCCAGGAAGCACAAATGCCACATAACCTTCAGTGTCCCATTCTTGCAACTTACCATACCAACAAACAAAAACTTCCTTCCTGTGACTAAGGAACACTTCCTGCTTTGGTATAAATTTAGTTCCTTGTATTGTGATGTTTTGCTGCAAAAAGAACAACTAATACGAATTCCTTTCATACAAATTGTTCATGCCCTTTGAAACCATAAAACGATGACTCCTATCTTCATAATCTCCAAACCAGCTGAAACCTAGTTCACTCTGTTCTCAGTCTCTTTAATCTTTCTTCCTCTGATCCTGTTTAAGGATCAAAACAGGAACAGCTCCAGAATCTTTCTCTATTCCTGGTTCTTAGGGCTACTTGGAGATGGATACAAACTGAACTGCCCACCCACAAAGTCATTATATCATGCCCACAAATGCACATAGATAATGGCCTGGCTAAAAAAAAAACAGCCATAAAACAGATAAACAGAAATCCTGGAGAGATGCAGGCTGTGTATGTATATGTGTGTGAGTGTTTTTCGTTAAGGGTTAGAATTGAGGAGACACACAAATTTTGTAGCATTAACTCTGAAATTCACTTCAGTTCAGTTCAGTGGCATGTCCAACTCTTTGTGACCCCATGAACCACAGCATGCCAGGCCTCCCTGTCCATCACCAACTTCCGGAGTTTACCCAAACCCATGTCCATTGAGTCAGTGATGCCATCCAGCCATCTCATCCTCTGTCATCCCCTTCTCCTCCTGCTCTCAATCTTTCCCAGCATCAGGGTCTTTTCAAATGAGTCAGCTCTTCACATCAGGTGGCCAAAGTATTGGAGTTTCAGCTTCAACATCAGCCCTTCCAATGAACACCCAGGACTGATCTCCTTTAGGAAGGACTGGTTGGATCTCCTTGCAGTCCAAGGGACTCTCAAGAGTCGCTGGGCTGGAGGAAGCACAAGCTAGAATCAAGATTACTGGGAGAAATATCAATAACCTCAAATATGCAGATGACAATGAGAGAGTCATTTCCTAGGCAGGTTGATAAGAAGTCTAGGGTCCCCAAGGAGAGAGGGATCTGGAATTCTCAAGGAAGAGAAAAGGATAAACTCTTTTTCTTTTTCTCTGCATTCTTTAGTCTTAGTCAATTACACAGTTCATTTTAAAGTCTTTACAAGGATTATATAACCATAATGTATCCTGCCTGCGGACAGTCTCTGTATTAAACCTTCTGGTTAATTCTATTATCTTAAAATGTAAATTATGGGAGTAGGTCTGGTGAGGTCTTTACAACCTCCAGACATTCTCTTGATTCACTGTAATAACTAATTTGAGAGTATATAACTCCATTGCTAACACTAGCAAGGGGGTACTCTTTCTGCCCCCCTTCTAATGCCTATGTCAGAAGTTTTCTCTATCTCCTTTATATTTTAATAAATCTTTATTACACAAAATCTCTGAGTGATCAAGCCTCATCTCTGGCCCTGGATTGAATTCTTCTGCTCCGGAGGCCAAGAATCCTGGTGTCTTTTTGGGGTGCCACAACAACCTTTCAACACCACCCTTATGGCAGAAAGTGAAGAAGAACAAAACAGCCTCTTGATGAAAGTGAAAGAGGAGAGCGAAAAAGTTGGCTTAAAGCTCAACATTCAGAAAACTAAGATCTTGGCACCTGACCCCATCACTTCATGGCAAATAGATGGGGAAACAGTGGAAACAGGGGCTGACTTTATTTTTTTGGGCTCCAAAATCACTGCAGATGGTGATTGCAGCTATGAAATTAAAAGACACTTACTCCTGGGAAGGAAAGTTATGACCAACCTAGACAGCATATTAAAAAGCAGAGACATTACTTTGCCAACAAAGGTCTGTCTAGTCAAGGCTATGGTTTTTCCAGTAGTCATGTATGGATGTGAGAATTAGACTATAAAGAAAGCTGAGGGCTGAAGAGTTGATGCTTTTGAACTCTGAGGTAGTCAATCTCAAAAATGAATGAGAAAAAATTAAAAGGCAGCTAATTTAGAGATATAAAATTTATGTCAAAAAATAGGGTTTTCAAATTCCTAGAGAAAAGCAAATCACTATCAGTCAAAATTCCTACCAGACAGAAAGTTCAACAGTATAATGCAGATGTGGTAGAGTAGAAAAGAGGAAATTAAAGTTCATATTTTGTTGGATGTTGGTTAAGTCTCTTAAATTCTATTATCCTATAGTAAACACTTCTTGGGATTGTGCCCCAGCTTACAATTTTACTTTCTCTGAGAATGGCCCTCGTATGCAGAGGTGATAGGCCACCAGTGGTCATGTTACTACTATGAGATCCTGATCCCATGGCTACTGTTATTGGTCCAGGGGTGGGCACAGGAGCCAAACCAAATAAATAAAATTCTTCCTTTCAGGAATTTAAAGTCTGGAACAGAAAAGCACTGTGCATTGTAAGCAGTTTCCTTCTGTCTAGCCCACCTGAAATGAATTTTTTACTTTTTTCACTTGACATTCATTTCCTTCAGTGCAGGCTCTTTGTCATTTAGCCCTCTATAGAATAACAGAGGGGCTTCCCAGGTGGCTCAGAGGTAAAGAACCTGCCTGCCAGTCCAGAAGATGCAAGAGATGCAGGTTTGATCCCTGGGTCAGGAAGATCCCTTGGAGAAGGGCACAGCAACCCACTCCAGTATTCTTGCCTGGAGAATCCTGTGAATAGAGGAGCCTGATGGGTTCCAGTCCACGGGGCCACAGAGAGACAGACACGAATGAGTGACTAAGCACAAACAGGGGAAGATGATGTAAAGACACAGGGAGAAGGTGGTCGTGTGCACGTCATGGAGAGAGGCCCAGAACTGATCCTTCCTCATGAATCTTAGGAGGAACAAACCATGCCAGTACCTTGATCTTGGACTTATCTCCTCCAGACCTCAAAATGATGAGTGTACTGTAACTTTAAAAACATAGATATATGTCAATAAACCAAGATGAAAAGCAAATATGCAAAAACAAAATGCACTGACTAGTTATGCAGTGAGTTATGGATGAGTCCTTTCTCTTGTCAAAGCCTGCAATAGCTACATCAATCTAACTAAAAAATTTGCTACAGTGATGACAAATTTTGTTGAAATACTGGTTCTAACAGGCCATGAGTAGTACTAGAATGGACTTCCCAGGTGATTCAGTAGTAAAGAATCTGCCTGCTAGTTCAGGAGACACAAGAGATGCAGGTTTGATCCCTGGGTTGGGACGATCCCCTGAAGTATGAAATGGCAATCCCCTCCAGTATTCTTGCCTGGGAAATCCCACAGACAGAAGAACCTGGCAGCCTATACTCCATAGGGTCATGAAAGAAATGGACACAATTGAGCAACTAAGCACACTCACAGCTCACACATGGTACTAGAATATTTCTCTAAAATGGAAGGGGGAGATGTATGTCATAGGTTTATTGCTGCAGTATCCTAAAAATTCTGGTGGCAGTAGAATCTGTACCTATAATTAAATGTGTCCTAATTTTCAGTCTCTCTCTCTCCACATTTCACATAATGTCAATAGCTTTGCATGCTGTGCCTGGCATCCTTGTTGTCATAACTGCTATAGTCAATTGTTAGTGGTGATCTATTGAATGGCCGTTTAATTTGGTGTGGTCTTTTTCTCCTGAAGAATGAAGTTTTCATGACTGGAAACAGTGGAAAATGCATGCTATTGAACCACAGCTCCACAGGTGGGCCTCTATCTCTGCTTAGCAACAGTGTAGTCATCTATCCCTACAGATTTCTGACTGGCTCCCAGCTTCTTCAGATTCCATCACCTGGGCCCACCAGCTTCTGTTCCTATCCACTCAGCCATTGCAAACCAAATCTGACCTCAAGGAGGGGAATATAAAGAAGACTGGAACATTTTGGCAAGGTATCATACACAAGATTGTGAGTGTACAGTACATCTTCTATTGCTTCTGTCTCTTGGAGAACTGTGACTAATACATCTATGCACTGACCTAGTGAAGAATCTCCTTACCCCTTGGCTTCTGTGCACATTGGCTCATTTCCATAAAGTTCACTCCTTCCACATGACAAAACTAATGTTATTTTCAAGGTCCCTCCTCTGGTATACAGCTTGTCTATTTGCACCTCTATTTCTGTGATTACTATGCTCTATTTAATATCACAGTTAACTGAGGACCTAGCGTCTTACTCTATATTAGCATTACATGTTCAATGACTGCCATATAGTAGATGCTCAATAATTAGTTACTGAATTAATAACTGGCCATAAATATGATGTTCTTTTGCAAAGGTCATGAAATCTTTCTTTGATTAGAAACATAAAAATGGTTTCCTTTATTCAGCAAAGACTGTACATAGTATATGACATTAATTTCAAAATATTTTGCTTCCCTGTGTCAGTTCTTGATGAGATAGTTCAGTGCAATCCATCATTTTAGTATTTGACAATTCCCAAAGTAAATTAATTAGTTAGTCCCAAGTCTTCAAGGTAAACAAGGCAACATGCAGAAACTACAGATACTCTTTTTAATTTGAAAAGCAATGCTTTCAGATGTGGTTTTTGTGCTCTTCAAAGGACCAAGATAAAATATTAAGCATCATTTAACTTGTCTCATACCAAAAAGTGCTTTGGGATGAAAGGAAGAGAGACTGGGAAGGAAATCAGTTAGCACGCTTTCCCTGAGATCCTAACACAACAATGTAGACTGTCCTACACAGTCCCTGTGGATGTGATACCAATCCCCATGTTAGAAATGCAAAAAAAGGAAGCATAGGGATATGAAGTGTATTTTTCACTGTCACTTGACTCAAGTAGAACAGTGAGTGTGTGTGCATGTGTGTTAAGTCACTTCAGTTGTGTCTGACTCTTTGCAACCCCAAGGACTATAGTCCTCCAGGCTCCTCTGTCCATGTGATTGTCCAGGCAGGAATACTGGAGTGCGTTGCCATGCTCTCCTCTAGGGGATCTTCCCAGCCCAGGAGTCAAACCTGCATCTCCTGCATTGGCAGGTAGATTCTTTACCCCTGAGCCACCAGGGAAGCCCCAAGTGGAACAGATAAGCCTCAAGTCACATCTGACAGCCACTAAGACTTACAATAAAGCAATTGCATCACCTGCCTTAGAACTCTTAATGCATTCCCAGTATCAAGCAAAACAATGAAAATATATTATGAGACAAAATTTTTGAACAAAGAGATTGATATCAGATCTTCTTTCAATTTGTACCACATATTCAATAAATAAGTATTGAAGGGTCTCCATGTATAAGCGATTATGCTGGGAGCCAGGGATACAGCAGGTTCAGAGGTATCACAGTCCCTGCATTCAAGGAGTATACATTTTAGGGAGGAGAGTTTAAAAATAATTATAGAGCATCTTATTTATTATCAGTTTCAGCCAGTGTTACCAGGATGTTCTGGATCACAGAAAAGTGGACCTGACCTCTGCTGGATATCTGAGATTGCTTCCCTGAGGAAGTGACTTTTAGAGGTAAAATAGCTCAGATGGTAAAAAAATCCACCTGCAATGCAGAAGGCCCCAGTTCGATTCCTGGGTTAGGAAAATTCCCTGGAGAAGTTTTAGGCTACCCACTCCAGTATTCTTGGGCTCCCCCTGTGGCTCAGAATCTTTCTGCAATGCAGGAGACATGAGTTCGATCCCTGGGTTGGGAAGGCCCCCTGGAGGAGGGCATGGCAACCCACTCTAGTATTGTTGCCTAGAGAATCCCCAAGGATAGAGGAGCCTGGTGAGCTACAGTCCATGGGGTTGCAAAGAGTTGGATATTACTGAGTGACTACGCACAGCCCAGCGTAACAAATGGAGAGTAACAAAGCATTGATCAGGCAAAGGATGGATAGAGAAAGTTAGAGACAGTTGAAACAGCATGTGAATATTCTCTGAGGCAGGAAAGAGCATAGAATTTTAAAGGAACTAAAAGAAGATAGAAAGGCTGACAAAGTAGGCATAGAATGAAGATTTGCAATCTCAGGCTCTGCAGTGCTAAGCTCCATGTCAGCTCTGGTTCCAGCCAACAAGGTGAAGAATATGCCCACACACAGTTGCAAAGAAAACAGAGACAGCTGGTGAGATAAGCAACAAAGTGAGTACATCCCACAGTTAATTTACCCTGGAAAATAATCCAAGGTAGCAAAGAATTCCAGGCCCTTCATCTCTGAGTCATCAAAACCATCCTGTGTTCCTAGTAAACATTAAATCCCTGCCCTTATATTTTAGATGAAGCTACCCAATGTCCTTATCATCATATCTATATTTTAATCTATTCTAGGTAACCATCACCTGAACAAAAGTCTTCTAGGTCACCCCGTTTAGCTTGAAGCTGAATAAACCATTCTTCAGAAGTTTTCTGATTAGTCATAAATGGTGCATTCCATTTCTCAGGGCCACATTTAGTGTGAAAAAATATAATTCACTGAAGAGCTATATTGTTCTCAGAGTCTCAGTTATCTGAACAGTAGGGATGTCAACGCAATACTTACTGGCTTATGACAATCACAGTATAAGCTGGAACTGTTCTAACCCTCAGGGAAGCCATCAAGAAAGAAAGCATTCAGATAAATTAAATTTGTAAGTCAAGGCCCAACAGTAAAACAAGTTGTAGCTTTAACCAATTCCCAATTTTCATTGGTAAAAAGTAGTGTAAAATGATAATTACAAATGAAAAACATGACATGAGTAATAATTTTTCTTAAAATCCGAGAGGAAAATTAAGTCAAATATTATTTGAAGTGCACAATTAGCAAAGTTTTGGAATGGCCCCAAGTGACAATTTCAATCTTAGCTCTTCAAATAAAAGCTGACATATTTTTAGGCAGTAGAACTGACTAAGATGTAAGTGGCTTGCAGTTAAAGTAATTGCATTTCTGGTGGTGGTAAGTGAATTACAGAAGTGACAAATGCTGTACTTAAATAATTTGAAGCCAACAACATCTCCCGTCTGCACAGAGCAGATTCAAAAGAGCAGAAGTCAGGAAAACATCTGCCTCATTTATTTTGTTCTTGCCTAGATGGCTGAGGCCCAGTTCCTAGTTTGAGCTGGAGTTATTCAAGCACACAATACAGGCAGCAGTGCTGTCCAACCAGCATCCTGAGAACAGCAGATATGTCAAGACTCTTGATTTCTAGCAGCAGTCAGCTTACTTTTCTTAAAAGTGAAGAAAAGATGAAAGTATCTCTAAATGTACAAATGTACATTTAATCTTGACAAAAACCTTTTTTCCAGTTTCAATGAAAAAGGACTGCTGTTCAAGGAAGATGAAGAATACCACTCTTCCTGAAATGTCTGTCATTGCCAACTCTTAGAGTCTGCATCCTTTCTATCCTTCAGTTCAGTTCAGTTCAGTAATTCAGTCAAGTCCGATTCTTTGCAACCCCATGAACCACAGCACACCAGGCCTCCCTGTCTATCACCAACTCCCAGAGTTCACCTGAACCATGTCCATCGAGTCGGTGATGCCATCCAGCCATCTCATCCTCTGTCGTCCCCTTCTCCTCCTGCCTTCAATCTTTCCCAGCATCAGGGTCTTTTCAAATGAGTCAGCTCTTCGCATCAGGTGGCCAAAGTATTGGAGTTTCAGCTTCAACATCAATCCTTCCAATGAACACTTAGGACTGAACTGTTTTACGATGGACTGGTTGGATATCCTTGCAGTTCAAGGGACTTTCAAGAGTCTTCTCCAACACCACAGTCAAAAGCATCGATTTCTTCAGCGCTCAGCATTCTTTATAGTCCAACTCTCACAACCACACATGACTACTGGAAAATTATATCCTTCAAGGCACACTCAAATTCTACATTTTCTTTCAAGTCCTGTCACACCCATCCTCTGGTTTCTATAACCCTGGCTATATTCTATTCAGTATCATCCTGCATTCTATTTGGTGCTGGTGGCAAAGAACCCACCTGCCAATGCAGAAGACTTAGACGCAGGTTCGATCCCTGGGTTGGGAACAGGCCCTGGAGGAGACCATGGCAACCCACTCCAGTATTCTTGCCTGGAGAATCCCATGGACAGAGGAGCCACACAGAGACAGACGTGACTGAAGAGACTTAGCATGCACCATATTCTATTAGCTATGCAAGCATTCTTCTGTCTTCCTAAATAATTTTCTAAAGTTATATATGAGGTCCTGGAAGACAGGTAACAAGATCACAATACCACTTTCAATTTCTAAAATAGTTTTTGGCTTATAGTAGTATAATAGAGGCTTGTTGAATTAGATATGCATGTGTGTTAAGTTGCTTCAGTCATGTCCAACTCTTTGCAATCCTATGAACCATAGCCCACCAGGCTCCTGTGTCCATAGGATTCACCAGGCATGAATACTGGGGTGGATTGCTATGCCTTCCTCCAGGGGATCTTCCTCCACACATCAAACTCACATCTCCTGCATCTCCTGCATTGACAGATGGGTTCTTTACCACTAGTGCCACCTGGAAAACCCATTGAATTATATACCAGAAATTAAAACCTTCTTTAAGCCAATGCCTTGAGATTGTTTAGGTAATACCTTGAAACCTGACTTCATGAACATATGTAGTGAATAAACTTTTCCTGAACAATTCAACTGACCTTCTTAGTCAGAAATCAGTCAGCCATGCTCTAAGTAGGCAGCAGTGCAAACAAGGAGTCTATATCTCTGAATCTCTGTCAATCATGTTCTTCTAGAAGATCCCCAGTTGCTATGTTTGACAAATTCATGGTTGGATAGGTTTGGGGATGGTTCTGCTGCCCATCTGGTAAACAGAGTTTCTGTGTTAAAAGAAGACAATGTTTAATATCTGGAGACTTTTTCTGGGGCATAGAGGGAGGATTAAATAAAAATTTCAAAAGAAAAATTGTGGTATTTTTTTTCCAATTCACAAATATCTATTTACTTTGAAAATATCAGCCTAAATAGTACTAACCATCTCTTCACAATAAATTAAAAATATATATTTGCTTGATATATATTTTTATGATCATAGTCATTGTACTTTTTCCATTAAGATATGCAAACTGATTATTGATTAAATGCTTATTTATGCATTCAACTGAGCTAATAACTTATGTAGCTTCACCATCCACTTTTCAGCTGGATCTCTGAAATATGAAATTGGATTGTTAATAAAATTTTTCTTGTTAATAAAATATCCAAAAAAGGTAGCAAAATGTATATCCTGACTATTAAACTTGTAGAATTAATCAGCATAAAAGTGTGATTATGTAAGCACAGGACAGAATAAATGAAATGTGCCACATAAACCATGCATTTTGCTTCATTATTCTCAAATTACATCCTGTTTGTCACTAAGTCTATCTGGCAGCATGTTTTAATTGAATTAAAAACAGGAAAAGATACCTGTCCACGCATACTTTGATGCATCTTGCAGAAGAGGAAGGTTTTTTCAATCTCATTTCTTTCTTCTTGAGATTTTACTTGGACAAATACAGACACTTAGTGAGATTACCAAAGTTGTATCTAAATATACACACAATTTAGCTGGAATTAGGCATCAGTTTTTTAAATTGATTTCATAACACTATCTTTTTTTCCCTGCTTTTTTCATCAACACAGATATTTGTAACTAATATCTCCTTCTTTGCATAAGTAACAATAAAAGGAACTAAAACTAACCTAAACATTTCACCTAACATGTTATTGTAGACTAATAATTTATTTTATAATATCAACATTAGAAAGTACCTCTCCTATTTAACTGTTCTTATAATGTTATTTATTTTTCATAACAACTTTCTCATAACACCATTTTAAAATTTTCTTTTCAATCAAGGGATGTAGGAGCTTTTCACCTCTCCACCCACATAAAGAATTTTTTGATGGTTACTCTGTCAGTCAACTAGAAGGCTTTAATCTAAAAAAACTATTCTTAAATGGGTAATAGAATGTTCTCCTTGAGATTAAGTGATACAATGGGACTAAAGTAACTTAACATATGTATTGATCTTATTTATTCGTGGGATAAACTTGGGAACAATGAAACATTCATTTTCTTTTTCAACAAAGATATAACTTTTTCTTTAACTTCTACCTTGTACATCACTCAGATGAACACACAGTTGTGTGGAAAATCATATATTACCCCAGCCTGAGGAAATTTTGGAGTACAAATGAATTCCAGATACCTAGCACTTTCTCCAGCATGGAGCATCATATTATATAACATTATTATCCCAGAATTCATATACTCCTTTTATTTACTTATATATTTTGTAGCTTCATTGAGATATATTTGGCATATTACATTGTGTAAGTTTAAGATGTAAGACATCTTGATTTGATGCACTAATATATTACCATATAGTAATACATTGTAAATGATTATAACCACAGCATTAACTAATACCTCCATCCTATTATACAGTTATCAAAAAAGACAAGAAAGACATCATCAAAAAAGACAAGAATAGCAAGTGTTGAGGAGGATGTGGAAAGTATAAATTGGTGCAGTCACTACGGAATATAGCATGGACTTTCCTCAAAAAATTAGAAATAAAACAATGCTTGATCCAGCAATCCCATTTCTGGTTATATAGCCAAAGGAAGTGAAAATAGGATCTCAAAAAGACGTCTGTGCCACAAATGTTTACTATTCACAATAGCCAAGATATGGAAATAACCTTGTCCATAAGTCAATGAACAGTTAAAGAAGGTGGTGTTGGCAGTGGATATACTGCCATTTGTGACAACTTGGGTAATATTTGAGGGCATTATGCTAAATGCCCTCAAAGAAAAACAATTTTATGTTTTCCTTTCCTGTTTGGATGCCTTTTATTTCTAATAATTGCCTAATTAGTCTGGCTAGTATTTCTAGTATTATTTTAAACAGGAGTGGTGAGAGTGGACAGTCTTGTCTTGTTTCTGATCTTAGGAGAAAAGATTTCAGCTTTTCACCACTGAGTACAGTTTGGGCTGTGGGTTTGCCATATTTGGCTTTTATCATACTGAGGTATGTTCCTTCTATACCCAATTTATTGAGCATTTTTATCATGAAAAGATGTTGCAATTTGTCAAATATTTTTTCTGTAGCTATTGAGACAATCATATGATTTCTACTTTTCATTCTACTAATGTGGTGCCATATTTATTGATTTGCATATATTGAGGCATCCTTGCTTCAAGGATAAGTCTCACTTAGTCATGATTTTCAATCTTTTTAATGTGCTGCTGAATTCATTTTGCTAACATTTTGTCAAGAATTTCTGCATCTACATTAAAAATTCTGGTGTGTAGTTCTATTTTTTGTTGTTGCTTTAGTATTCATATTTGGGTTTGGTATCAGGCTGATGCTCACTTTATGAAATAAGTTTGAGAGTGGTCTCTTCTCTTACATTTTTGGGGAAGAATTTGTGAAGAATCGGTGTTCTTCCATAACTTCTGGTACAACTCACCAGTGAAACCATCTGGTCCTGGCGTTTTCCATGTTGGGAGGTTTTTGATTACTGATTCAATCACCTCACATAGCTCTGTTCAGATTTTCTACTTCTGTATCATAGAAAAAACTCATACTGAATCATATGTTTCTAGGAATTTATTTATTCATTGGTGTATAATTGTTCATACTGATCTCTTAGAATCCTTTGTAATTCTATGTATCAGTTGTAATGTCTCCTCTTTTATTTCTGATTTTATTTACTTGAGTTTCTTATTTTTTGGAGTTAATCTAGCTAAAGGTTTGTTAATTTGTTTATTTTTTCAAAAAAATAGCTCTTAGTTTTGTTGATCTTTTTTATTACTTTTATGCTCTCATTTACTTATGTTCTGATCTTATTTCTTTCCTTCTGCTAATTTTGGATTTAGTTTTTTGTTTTTTAGTTTCCTTGAAGTGTAAAGTTGGTTGTTTACTTGAGATCGTTCTTAACACAGGCATTTATTGTTATAAAATCTTCTCTTAGAATCGTTTATGCAGCATTCCATAGGTTTTGAGATGTTGTGCTTCTATTTTAATTTGTTTCAAGATATTTCTTCATTTCCCATTTGATTTTGTCTTTGGCCCTTTGGCTGCTCAGCTGTGTGTTGTTTAATTTCCACATATTTGTGTATTTTCCAGCTTTCCTCTTATTGTTGATTTCTAGTTTAATATCATTGTAGTTAGAAAGCATATTTGGTGCCATTTCAATCTTCTTAAAATTGCTAAGTCTTGTTTTATGACTTTTCATTGACCTCTGCTGGAGAATGTTCCATGGGCACTAAAAAGAATGTGTATTTTGCTGCTGTTAGACACAATGTTCTTTATATATCTGTTTCATTTGGTCTTAAGTATGGTTCATATCTAATGTTTCTTTGTTGACTTTCTGGATGATCTATTCATTGTTAAAAGTGGGGTATACTATTACTGTGTCACTGCCTTTTTCTCCCTTCAGATGTGTTAATATTTCATTTTCTTTATTATTTAGGTGTTCCAATGTGGAGTATATGTATATTTGCAATTATTATTTACTACTGATGGATTAAACTAGGTTTTTCCCTCCAAATTGATAATAATTACTGTGTATAGATGTGGCATTCTCCCCTAGGTAAAAAGAATGCTGAATAAAGAGTAGGAATGTCCTACTAATCATTTGTTGTCATGAGATATAGTTTTAAGGAATGAACACATTCTTACACATAGGAATCTATATAATGGCAATGTTGCTGTAACATCAAGGGGTAGAACCACAATGGATTCCATTTTGAATTTTTATGTGTTAGCACTTCATCTACGCTCTGTTATACTTCAATTTTTTTGTTATTTTTTTCTTTTTCTCTCCATTGGATTGGATACATGCATTTCTATTGGTATCTGATTAGCATCGGTCTTCTGAAACAGTCATATAAAGATTAATTTTAAAATATGTGTACATTTGCTGTTCTAAATTATACTTGGATTTTTCATTGCCTAGAAAGTTGGCATTCCTAACCTTGCATGTTCAAGAGTCAATCGTACCAGTAGTGCTGTTGATGAAAGTGAATTCACTTGCCAGGGGTTGGGGAAAGTCAGTAAAAACTGGTACATATGAGAGGCTCTTGCATTAGCCCAGGCCTGAAGTGGATTGGCAATCTTTTAAAATATACAAACAAACCAGAACCTTGAATGTGAGGTAGAATTACTTTAGTTTTAATTAGAAATAAAACCTTGTATTTTTCTTTTCTACCCATACTGCTTCTTAAAGCTCTGTAGAATGTTGCCATGTGAAGTTTTCTTAGACTAGCAAATAGTTGGGCCTGGTTCCAGATCTTACTTCTATGCTGAGAGAAATCAGGATGCATACTTAACCTAGCATTTCTGTATTGCCACATCCCTTATTGTCTGGACTCCTAGTTTTATCATGCAGAACAAAGAAACAAGAGAACAAGGACAAAGGAACAAGAACAGCATTTAGGGAAGGGAATGAAGACTCTTAAGTCTGCATGGACAAGTTTTATTCATTTTTCAACCATTCCACCTAATGCTCTGTTTATGGGTTGAGAACTGTCACCTTTGCAAATAGGCCACATTTGAAAAGCTCATCAGGGAATCTGTAGTCTTTTTGCAGTCCTCAAATGAACATCTTGACAGGTCATGTGGAAGCAACAGGACAAAGAGTCACACCTCAGCAGCAAACTTAGCCCAGCATGACCAAAAGCCCCTCAGACACAGTCAAATAGCAGAAGCACAGCACTCCAATCAGCAAGACGATCAGCCATCCTGTAGCTGCCTCCTCACACTATGTCCAGAAATGTACCTAACAGATGGCTGGTTACCATATAGAGATGAGCACACCTGCCTACCCCGAGCTGTACATAGGAACATGTGCTACTGAATATGCAGAACATTTCAGAGCCAGTCAGATCCAGGGCCCAGCAGTTGCTTGCTGCAAGCAAATTTGAAAGGGCGAGTCCAAGAAAGAAACCTTTCATTTCATTAGTGCTGATGAACATTCTCCCTGATGCTTCTCTTTATTAATTTTGTATTTCATGACTTCACTGAGGTGGAGACTTTGGCACCACTAGTAGAGATAGGTCCACCTAGAACACTATTTGAAGATCAAATGCCTCCCTGAGAACTGCTTTGCCTTGACCCTGAGAAGATGAAATGGATGACTTGTTTTTTTAATTTAAGAAGATTTTATATACTTTTACCAAGTTCTTTCATGGGTGGCAGTTGGTCTTTGCTTTAATGGTAGACAAGTGGCAAGTCTTTGTGTGGTGACTATCAGCATATATATTTTGTAATCTTGAGACTGAAAAATACCTTTATCAAACTTCTCTGTCCTGCCACTCAAGGCAGTGGCAAGGGTAGACAATGTGAGGGGGCATGGAAAATTGGAGAAAATTATCCCAGTAGTCCCCAGTCTTAGCCAACAGACAGCTTCACTTTGAAGGTCAATAGTTTAAATCTCAGCCTCCAAAGAGATAAAGATTCATGTTGATTTTTCAGATCAGAAAACTAGCTATAAAACCTAATTTTATAAAGCATACAGCATGGTGCTTCTCCCTTCTATTAAGGGCAAAGGGAAGACCTATTTAGATGCTCTAAAAGGAATTGATACAAGTGAATAAATAAGAAAAAACATACCACACCAGTCTAAACACATGCAGTTTGCCAAAATTCAACCCCAGATAACTACACAAATCCCTTTTCTTCTCTATATCACGAAGGACTAACAATAACAGATTAAAGCCAGGCCTCTCATACTTGTATGCCTGGACATGCCCTTCAAAGATATACATGGAGCAACCTCCTAGAATTTAAATTAACTTGAAAATTTGGAGTGGAAAACATGTCTGTATTAACACAAAAATAGGAATATTTTGAGATAGATTTTTAAAATCATATATATCTATATATTGAAAAAATGAAAAGTCTTCAAAATGCTTGGGGCTTATACCTGGTGCATCAGGCTGTATGTAAGTCCAGCCAAGGTATACATTCTACTTCCTTTGCTTGGAAAAATTTTCAGATCACTGCAATGAATATAATTCCCCAATCCCTGGGGAGTCTCTTGTATCTTTAAGTGATAAAAAGTTTTTTATGATCCAACCTTTAACAGACTATCTTTGGAAAAAAAGTTTTTTCCAAATTAGGATTCAAACTGGAGAACTTGGAGGGTGAAAACAAAATCCTCAAGCAGGTAGGAGAGTTATTTACTCATTATTCTAATTTTACAGATGAGAAAACAGAGGCTTAGAGATATAAGATGACTTGCCCAGCTACTAAGCAAAAGCATTGTTACTCAAACCTACATTGCTTCAGAGAAAGTTGTGCCCATAGCATTCTGCTCCACGAGGAATGTGCTGCTTTTTTTATCAAGGCCACAGCTATTCAGGAATCCTTTCAAAAACTCTATTTCAATCCTCAAGTGAAATAATACATCATGATGCTGCTTCTGACAACAGACTGAACTGAAGGACACAGAAACTGTCTCTGAGAGAAGTATCTCCTCAAAGTTTTATCTTATCCTTGGAGAGTCGGTACAAAGATAAAATGGCAAAAAAATTCCTTTGCTTAGTAGTTACAGTTTTACCTTAGTTTCACTCAAAACTTTTGTCTCTTGCTTCTCATTTTAAAAAATAAACTGTTGACTAAAAAGTTACACAACTTGAGAGTTGCAAGTTAAGTTTTACTTGGGGCCAAATGAGGACTGCAGCCCAGGAGACAGCATCTCAGATAGCTCTGAGAGACTGCTCCAAAGTGGCAGTGAAGTGAAAGTTGCTCAGTTGTGTCCAACTCTTTGCAACCCTATGGGCTATACAGGCCATGGAATTCTCTAGGCCAGAAAACTGGAGTGGGTAACCTTTCTCTTCTCCAGGTGATCTTCCCAGCCCAGGGATCAAACCCATCTCTCCTGCATTGCAGGCAGTTTCTTTGCCAGCTGAGCCACAAGGGAAGCCCAAGAATGCTGGAGTGGGTACCCTACCCCTTCTCCAGCAGATCTTCCCCACTCAGGAATCAAACTAGAGTCTCCTACATTGCAGGCAGATTCTATACCAACTGAGCTGTCAGGGAAGCCCAAGCAGCAGTGAGGGGAAGTCAATATATAAGGTTTTGGTGAAGGGGGAGTTCAATATCATTAAGCACTCATTTTACAAAAGATTTTTGTTAGTAATGAGGATCTGATGTCATCATGAAAGGATTTAGTGCCTCTCTAGATATGACGAGATGCAAAGATTGAGAACATAAAATCTGATCCTAAAAACATCCAACTATCTAAAGACCTGTTCCACTAGATTCCCTGGAGCACAGAGTGCCTCACTCCACCCTGAACTCCCTCAGAGGTTGTTGAAGGTCAACAGCTATAGCAGCATAGGGTTCAAACTCTGTAGAGACAGATGGCAAATTCCTTTGTTGTTCAGTCCTTGGCGATGCCCTTGGTAAATTCGAATTTGCAGTTGATAAAAAAAAATCTTCAAAATAACAACAATTGATACTATGACTAGATAATAATAATACTTGCCTTTATGTTCTAAATATATGCCACATTTTGTGCTAAGTGCTAACTAAGCCTAGGACATTCAGGAAGGGCTTCCTGGAGGAAGTAATATTAGATTTTTGTGTTGAAGTAAACAAAAGGATTTGACATAGAAAATCAGAAAACACTCTAGACCTATGAAATAGCATATGCGAAGGCATGGTATACTGGGAGAAGTTCAGTGTTGGAAAGGATAGAAACGTAAGCATAGGCTGGAGTCAGTTTGTAAAATGTCCTGCCCCTTGCATAAGGATCTTGGGTTTTATCCTGAAGAAAATAGGGAATGATGAGCCTTTTCATACAGGGTGCTGCCATCTTCAGTTTTGCTATTTCAGAAAGCATTCCATGAGTGAGATGGAAAAATTAAATGGAAGGCTATGAGAAGATGGAGACAGAGTAGCAACAGGAGGCAGAGAACCAGACTGAAAGTCATTATAGGTAAAACACTCATAATAATATGGTAATGATTAGACCAATACTTACTTGAACTCTAGCTATATGCCACTTGCTGTGCTAGGGAAACAGCAATAAGCAAAGCAGACCTATTGAGTGGAATCTCCAGAACTGAGTTCCTGATAACTAAGATTCTTTTTAAAGTTTCCTGGGTAATTTTTGATCCACAGGTAACTTTAAGAAATACTGGATGAGAGCTCTGTCTGCTAAATTTCATCTGTGAGTAGCAGATACTAATTCATGCAAAAAATGTTTATTGAGTACCTATTTTTTTTATTTTTTTAACAAAAGTTTATTCTTAAATGTACAATAGGTTCCAAGACAACACTTCATTCTAGCTATATGTGGCAACAGGTATTATGGCAGGGAATCCAGGTGTTTAAACAGGAATGGAACTAAGGGTCATCATTGCCTCAGGCACAAAGAACAGCTTACTTTTTCCCAGATTTCTTAATTCCACCGGTGGCCAGGGGGGCCTTTCCCCGCGGCCTTTGCTTTTAGCTCCTCAAGTTTCTTCTGCTCCTCCTTCTGCTTCTGCTTGAATGCCTTATCTTCCTCGTCCATCTCCTTGGCTTGCTTCTTGGGCTGCTTCAGGGGCTTCTTCTTGCCACCTTCGCGGTCCGACATGGCACCTGCCGCCCCTTCCCCAGACCCTGCCACCCTATTGAGTACCTATTATATACCATTCAGCAGCAACTGATTCCAGGAAAAAACTGTTCAAGGAATGTGGTAGGGTGTGGGAGGTGCTCTAGATGTAGTGACTGGTGACTTCTGAAAGGAGGTACCGTTTGATCTAAAAAGAGAGCTGATTATTAGAGAAATGCAAATCAAAACTACAATGAGGTATCACCTCACACAGGTCAGAATGGCCCTCATAAAAAAATCTACAAACAATAAATGTTGGAGAAGGAGTGGAGAAAAAGGAACAGTTTTACACTGTTGGTGGGAATATAAATTGATGCATTCACTATTGAGACCAGTATCAAGGTTCCTTAAAAAACTAAGAATAACACTAACTTATCACCCAACAATCCCACCACTAGACATATACTCTGAGAAAACCATAATTGAAAAAGACTTGTGTACCCCAGTATTCATTGCAGCACTCTTTACAATAGCTAGGACATGGAAGCAATCTAGATGTCCATTGACAGATGAATGGATAAAGAAGCCGTGGTATATATACAGTGGAATATTACTCAGCAATAAAAAGGAATGCATTTGTCAGTTCTAATGAGGTGAATGAACCTAGAGCCTATTATACAGAGTGAAGTAAGTCAAAAAGAGAAAAAATATACCATATATTAACACATATATATGGAATCTAGAAAGATGGTACCGATGAACCTATTTGCAAAGCAACAAAGGAGACACAGAGAACAGACTTGTGGACATAGTGGAAGTAGAGGGTGGGATGAATTGAGAGAGTAGCGTGGAAACATACACACTGCCATATATAAAATAGATAGTCAATGGGAATTTGCTGTATGACTCAGGGAGCTCAAACCTGGTGCTCTGTGGCAACCTCGAGGGGTGGGATGAGGTGTGAGGGGGAAGGGAGGTTCAAGAGGGAGAGGACATATGTATACCTATAGTTGATTCACATTGATGTATGGCAGAAACGAACACAATATTGTAAAGCAACTATCATCTAATTAAAAAGAAATACTTTGGCCACCTGATGCGAACAGCCAAGTCATTGGAAAAGACTCTGATGCTGAGAAAGATGGAGGGCAAGGAGAAGGGAGTGACAGAGGACAAGATGGTTGGATGGCATCATTGACTCAATAGACATGAGTTTGAGCAGACTCTGGGAGATAGTGAAGGACAGGGAAGCCTGGCATGCTGCAGTCCATGGGGTCGTAAAGAGTCTGAATCGACTGAGTGACTGAACAATAACTAAAATAAATAAGTTTAAAAAATTTAAAAAATTAGAATTTTTTTAAAAAAGAACTGAAGGGGAGGAAGTCATGATCAGAAAGTTGTCACACCTTTTAGCTCTGTGTAAGCACATCTTCATAAAATGTTATGCTTTACATGCACGCTTGTTTATTTGCAAAAGGATGCTTCTCCTAAAATCAGCCTTAATGTGTGACTATACATGTGGGCATACAGGAGCACGTACACAATTGCACAACCATGCAAGTACATGCATGCACACACACAATCATCTCATATTCATAAATTTAAGGTAGCTAGAAACATTTCTTATGGAAGTATCATTTTGTAAAAGATTTTATAATTAAAGCTAAATTTTCTAAAGTAGATTATTTCTGCAAGTAGTCTAAAAGGCTAATGCCATTTTTAATATAGCTTTTGTAGAATAGACTACTAGTTATAAACTTTAGGAAACATAGAGTTGTGCTGTAAAGTTTTAGGGTATTATAGAAGAGTCAGATAATCATAACTGTTACTGGTAGTGAAAAACTTACAGCTATTTGCCATAATAAAAAATGTAATAATTTCACCCCTTAAATCATACCTGAGTTATGTTAGAAGGTAAAAGTAAGTGAAGTTCTATGATTAATGCTGAACCTTCAAAATGAAAACACAAGGGTTACGTTCTTACAAATTTTTATAAAATGTGCTGGTAGGCCATTTAAAATACATACATTTGTAGTAAAAGGAGCTGCCACTTTTAAATAAATAATAGGGAAAACAATTCCACAAGAATATATAAAGGCAGATACAGAAAATCATAACTCATAAGAGAAGAAACTCATTGCCAGAAACTTCTATGGGAACCAGAGTAAGAGTAGAAAAACCTAAACTGTGGTTGATAAATTACTAGAGGTTCTAAGTAGATAATTCTGAGAGTTAAAAATCCCAAGAGAGTCCATAATGAGACCCCCACATTTTTGTATGTTTTACGTCTAAGAATTCTATCAGGTCCTCACAGTGAATATCAGAGAAAAATCTTGTGCTTCCTACAGGGAAAGGGGAAGAGGAATCATTTTAAAAATGCACCAGAGCATTCTGTTCTGTTTTTCCTAACAAAGTCTGCCTTTTTGAGAAACCATTTTACTAGAACTTAATCTGCTAGGATTTTTCAGAGACTAATCTTCTTAGGAGAAGGTAAACTCCCCAAAAGCAGCACTTCTGAAGTCCATCACCCAAACATGAAGGTCCACCAAAAGACTAAGATGTAGTCATAGAAATATAGAATGCTTCCCTTCCTCTACACCTTACCACTGCATTACTAAAGGCCTATTTACAGAAGTCCAGTGTACCTTGGACATTATTTCTGGCTATCAAGAAAAACCACAAGACATACTAGAAACCAGAAAGCAAAGAGACAGAGAAAGTATCAGAACCAGAATCAGATATGACAGATAAATAGGAAATATCAGACTAAAAGTTTAAAACAACTATGATTGATATGTTAAGTAATAACTAAAGTAGACAACATACAAAAACATGAGCAATGTAAGCAGAGATATGGAAATTCTAAGAAAAAACAAAGAAATGCTAGGGATCAAAAAACACTAACAGAAATTTTAAAAGCCTTAGATAGGATTATTAGAAGACTGAATACAGCTGAGGAAAGAATCTTTGAGCTTGGGGATATAAAAATCTCCAAAACTAAAGAACAAACAAAACAAAGAGGGGAAAAAACAGTAAAATATCCAAGTATATGGGAAAACTATAACAGGTGTAATATATGCATAATAGAAAGGCCACAAGGAGAAGAAAGGAAGGAAGAAAGGAGGAAATGTGAAACAATAATGACTGAGAATTTTCTCCAAGTTAATGTCAAACACCAAACAGATCCTGCAAGCTCAGAGATAACCAAGCAATGTGATAAATAACAAAAAACTCCTAAATCTAGGCATATCATATTCAAACTTCAGAAAATCAAAGATAAAGCCTTTTCAAATACGTAGAGGAAAAAGAAACATTACTTATGGAAGAGTAATGATAATACTTACACATGGCTTCTCCTCATTAGCAATGCAAACAAGAAGAGTATGGAACAAATTCTGAAATTTAAAAAAAAAACCTACAATTCTGTACCTTGTGAAACTGTCCTTCAAAAGTGAAGGAGAAATAAAGACTTTTTCAGAAAAATGAAAATTGAGGAATTTGTTGCCAGTAGACTGGCCTTACAAAAAATACTGAACGTAGTTCTTCAGAGAGCAGAGTTATTTATGAAAGAGAGTTGGATTTACATAAGTAAAGGAAGAACAGAAGACAATGAATAAGTGAAGGCCAAATCACAACTTTTCTTTTTCTTAACTGATCTCCGACAACAGTTTGTTCAAATTATAGCAGCAATGTATTTGAATTTATTTAATTATGTGCCCTTATAAATAAGTGAAATGAATGAAAACAACGACACAAGGTAAGGGTAAAGGAGGTTGGAATTAGAATTATTTTGTTACTGTAAGTTACTCACACTAGTCATGGAAGCCTGGAGTACTGTAGTCCATGGGATCAAAAAGAGTGAGACATGACCGAGTGACTGAACTGAACTGAGTCATAAAGGTGTATAGTATTATTTAAAAGTGGACTTGGATTAGTTGTAAATGTATATTTCAAACTCTAAGGCAACTATTAAATTTTTTAAACATGTATAATTGATATTCTATGAAAGGAGAGAAAATAGAATTATTTTAAATGTTTGATTAAAACCATAAACAGCAGAGAAAGTATGGAAGACAAAAATAGGAGCAATAATAAGGACAACAAACAGACTCCAGTAGCAAATATGGTACATATTAATCCAACTGTATTAGTAATGACTCTAAGCATCAATGTTTTATAAACACAAATTTAAAAAGATTTTCAAAACAGGTCAGAATAGACCAAAATACAAGACTCAGCTAAATATTCTCTACATGAAAACCATTTTAAATATAAAGATACATATGGATTAAATGTAAAGGGGTGATGAAAGATATACCATTTTAACACTAATGAAAAGAAAACAAGAATATCTATATTAATTTCAGGAAAAGCAAATCTCAGAGCAAGGAAAGTTATCGGGAACAAAGAAAAGCTTTGCATAATGATAAACTGGTCAGTTCTCCAAGAAGACATAACAATCCTTAAAGGGTTTGTAGTTAATAATAGAGCACCATAATACATCAGGCAAAAACAGACAGAGCTATGAGAAACAGAGGAATCCACTATTATAGTTGGAGACAGGTTTGCTTTCTGTAAAATTAGAAGAATACTAGTGCTTAGTCAATAGGGTGAGTATAAGGATTCAGTGAATTAACCCATATAAATCCCTTAGAGAATGTCTGATACACTGTGAGAATATGAAAAAGTAATAGCTATTATTATTACTATTATCATTAGGCTACCTAGAATCATTATTATTTTCTATGTTTGACACACAATTCATTATACAAATTTGTCACTTTTCCTTCTCTTCTGGAAACATTGCCAATCCAGGTTTGATGCAAGCTACAGGGTGCTCAGGACTGGTGCACCGGGATGACCCTGAGGGATGGGAAGGGGAGGGAGATGGGAGGGGGATTCAGGATGGGGAATACATGTACACCCATGGCTGATTCATGCCAATGTATGACAAAAACCATTACAATATTGTAAAGTAATCAGCCTCCAATTAATATTAAGTAATTGATTAAAAAAAACAGAGGAGAATAGAGGAGTATGCTTAGCCACTCAAGTCATGTCCTAGTCTTTGTGACCCCATCAACAGTAACCCACCAGGCTCCTTTGTTCATGGGATTCTCCAGGCAAGAAAACTAGAGTGGGTTGGCATTTTATCCTCCAATAGAGGTGTATAGAGAAGGTATATTTTTCAAAAATAGATCACAGAGTAAAACCATTTATTTTTCTACACTTATTCTGAACATGACCCCTGCTAAACTGAAGGGAGAAAGAAATTTGCTGACAGAATAGGTCAATAAAATTTATTCATTCTCAATTTCATCCCGTAATGTTTGAATTCACACCTTAGGCTATGCATAAGGCAGCATTTAGTAGGCAGAAGAGATGGGATTATTTCCTACTCCCTGAGTCACATTGTACTTTGTCCAGCCTAGATAGAAATACTGTGGAATAGAAGGGGAAGTCACACATGAATTCATAGTGGAATTGGAAACAGAGTAAAGATACATTTATTCTGGTTCACTGGAGAAGGGAATGACAAATCACTTCAGTATTCTTGCCTTGAGAACTCCATAAACAGCATGAAAAGGCAAAAAATTAGGACACTAAAAGATGAACTCCCCAGGTTGGTAGATGCCCAATATGCCATGGGAGATCAGTGGAAAAATAACTCCAGAAAGAATGAGGAGACACAGCCAAAGCAAAAACAACACCCAGTTGTGGATGTGACTGGTGATGAAAGTAAAGTCTGATGCTGTAAAGAGCAATATTGCATAAGAACCTGGAATGTTAGGTCCATGAATCAAGACAAATTGGAAGTGGTTAAACAGGAGATGGCATGAGTGAACATCGACATTCTAGGAATCAGCAAACTAAAATGGACTAGAATAGTTGAATTTAACTCAGATGACGATTATATATACTACTGTGGGCAAGAATCACTTAAAATAAATGGAGTAGTCATTCATAGTAAACAAGAGTCCAAAATGCAGTACTTGGATGCAATCTCAAAAATGACAGAATGATCTCTATTCATTTCCAAGATAAACCATTCACTATCACAATAATCCAAATCTATGCCTCAACCAGTAATGCTGAAGAAGCTGAAGTTGAATGGTTTTGTGAAAACCTACAAGACCTTCTAGCACAAACACCCAAGAAAGATGTCCTTTTCATTTCAGGGGACTGGAATGCAAAAGTAGAAAGTCAGGAGATACCTGGAGTAACAGGCAAATTTGGCCTTGGAGTACAAAACGAAGCAGGTCAAAGGCTAACAGAGTTTTGCCAAGAGAATGCACTGGTGATAGCAAACAACCTTTTCCAACAACACAAGAAGACTCTACACATGAACCTCAGCAGTTGGTCAATAGTGAAATGCTGCTGCTCCTGCTGCTAAGTAGCTTCAGTTGTGTCCGACTCTGTGCAACCCCACAGAGAGCAGCCCACCAGGCTCCCTGGTCCCTCGGATTCTCAAGGCAAGAACACTGGAGTGGGTGCCATTTCCTTCTCCAATGCATAAAAGTGAAAGTAGAGTCGCTCGTCATGTCCAACTCTTAGCGACCCCATGGACTGCAGCCTACCAGGCTCCTCCATCCATGGTAGTTTCCAGGCAAGAATACTGGAGTGGGTTCCCATTGCCTTTTCCAAATACTGAAATGAGATGGATTATATTGTTTGAAGCCAAAGATGGAGAAGTTCTATACAGTCAGCAAAAACAAGACCAGGAGCAGACTGTGGCTCAGATCATGAACTCCTTATTGTGAAATTCAGACTTAAGTTGAAGAAAGTAGGAAAACCACTAGGTCATTCAGATATGACCTAAATCAAGTCCATCACGATTATACAGAAGTGACAAATAGATTCAAGATACTAGATCTGATACAGAGTGCCTAAAGAACTGTGGATGGAGGTTTGTGACATTGTATAGGAGGCAGTGATTAAGACCATACCCAATAAAAGAAACACAAAAAGGCAAAATAGTTGTCTGAGAAGATCTTACAAATAGCTGTGAAAAGAAGAAAAGTGAGAGGCAAAAGAGAAAAGGAAAGATACACTCATTTGGATGCATAGTTCCAAAGGATAGGAAGGAGAGATGAGAAAGCCTTCCTCAGTGATCAATGGAAAGAAATAGAGGAAAATAATAGAATGGAAATGGCTGGAGATTGCGTGAAGAAAATTAGAGATACTGAGCAAACATTTCATGTGAAGATGGACTTGATAAAGGACAGAAATGCTATGGACTTAACAGAAGCAGAAGATATTAAGAACAGGTGGAAAAAATACACAGAACTATACAAAAAAGATCTTCGTGACCCAGATAATCACGATGGTGTGATCACTCACCTAGAGCTAGATACCCTGGAATGTGAAGTCAAGTGGGTCTTAGGAAGCACCACTGTAAGCAAAGCTAGTAGAGGTGATGGACTTCCAGTTGAGCGATTTCAATTCCTAAACAATGATGCTGTGAAGTCAATATGCCAGGAAATTTGGAAAACTAAGCAGTGGCCACAGGACTGGAAAAGGTCAGTTTTCATTCTAATCCAAAAGAAAGGCAATGCCAGAAAATGTTCAAACTACTACACAATTGCACTCATCTCACACGGTAGCAAAGTAATGCTCAAAATTCTCCAAGCCTGGCTTCAACAGTACATGAACCGTGAACTTCCAGATGTTCAAGCTGGATTTAGAAAAGGCAGAGGAACCAGAGATCAAATTGCCAACATCCATTGGATCATTGAAAAAGCTAAAGAGATCCAGATAAACATCTACTTCTGCTTTACTGACTATGCCGAAGCCTTTGACTGAGTGGATCATAACAAACTGTGGAAAATTCTTGAAGAGATGGGAAAACCAAACCATCTCACCTGCCTCCTGAGAAATCTGTATGCAAATCTGCACATGGAAAAATAGTCTGCTTCCAAATCAGGAAAGTACGTCAAGGCTGTATATTGCCACCCTGCATATTTAACATCTATGCAGAGTACATCACGTGAAATGCTGGGCTGAATGAAGCACAAGCTGGAATCAAGATTGCTGGGAGAACTATCAATGACCTCAGATGTGCAGATGACACCATCCTTATGGCAGAAAGCAAAGAACTAAATAGCCTCTTGATGAAAGTAAAAGAGGAGAGTGAAAAAGTTGGCTTAAAATTCAACATTCAGAAAATGAAGATCATGGCATCTGGTCCCATCAGTTCAGTACAGTTCAGTTGCTCAGACGTGTTTGACTCTTTGCGACCCCATGGACTGCAGTACGCCACATCTCCCTATCCATCATCAACTCCTGCATGTCCATTGATTCAGTGATGCCATCCAACCATCTCATCCTCTGTCACTGCCTTCTCCTGCCTTCAATTTTTCCCAGCATCAGGGTCTTTCCCAGTGAGTCAGTTCTCTGCATCATGTGGCCAAAGTATTGGAGTTTCAGCTTTAGCATCGGTCCTTCCAGTGAATATTCAGGACTGATTTCCTTTAGGATTGACTGGTTAGATCTCCTCGCTATCCAAGGGACTCTCAAGAGTCTTCTCTAACAACACAGTTCAATAGCATCCATTCTTTGGTTCTCAGCTTGCTTTAGAGTCCAACTCTCACATCATACATGACTACAGGAAAAAACATAGCTTTGGCTAGACGGACTTTTGTTGGAAAAGTATAATGTCTCTGCTTTTTAATATGCTGTCTCAATTTGTCATAGCTTTTCTTCCAAGGAGCAAGCATATTGTAATTTCATGGCTGCAGTCACCACCTGCAGGGATTTTGGAGCCCAAGAAAAGAAAGCCTTTTACTGTTTCCATTGTTTCCCCATCTATCTGCCATGAAGTGATGGGATCAGAGGCCATGATCTTAGTTTTCTGAATGTTGAGTTTTAAGCCAACTTTTTCACTCTCCTCTTTCACGTTCATCAAGAGGCTCTCTAGTTCTTCTTAGCTTTCTGCCATAAGGGTGGTGTCATCTGCATACCTGAGGTTATTGATATTTCTCCCGGAAATCTTGATTCCATCTTGTGCTTCATCCAGCCCAGCATTTCTCATGATGTACTCTGCATATAAGTTAAATAAGGAGAGTGACAATATACAGCCTTGGCATACTCTTTTCCAGATTTTGAACCAGTCTGTTGTTCCATGTCCAGTTCTAAATGCTGCTTACTGACCTGCATACAGATATCTCCAGAGGCAGGTCAGGTTTTCTCATATTCCCATCTTTCGAAGAATGTTCCACAGTTTGTTATGATCCATACAAAGGCTTTGATGTAGTCAGGAGAGCAGAAGTAGATGTTTTTCTGTAACTCTCTTGCTTTTTTAATGATCCAACGGATGTTGGCAATTTGATCTCTGGTTATTGTGCCTTTTCTAAATCCAGCTTGAACATCTGGAATTTCATGGTTCACGTACTGTTGAAGTCTGGCTTGGAGAATTTTGAGAATTCTTGGAGAATACTTTACTAGCGTGTGAGATGAGTGCAATTGTTTGATAGTTTGAGCATTCTTTGGCATTGCCTTTCTTTTGGATTAGAATGAAAACTGACCTCTTCCAGTCCTGTGGCCACTTCTGAGTTTTCCAAATTTGCTGGCATATTGGGTGCAGCACTTTCACAGCATCGTCTTTCAGGATTCGAAATATCTAAACTCTAATTCCATCACCTCCACAAGCTTTGCTCATAGTGATGCTTCCTAAGGCCCATTTGACTTCACATGCCAGGATATCTGGCTCTAGGTGAGTGATCACACCGTCATGATTATATGGGTCATGATGATCTTCTTTGTATAGTTCTTCTGTGTATTCTTGCCACCTCTTCTTAATATCTTCTCCTTCTGTTAAGTCCATAGCATTTCTGTTCTTTATTGTGCCCATCTTCACATGAAATGCTCCCTTGGTATCTCTAATTTTCTTGAAAATATCTCTTATATTTCCCATTCTATTGTTTTCCTCTGTTTCTTTGCATTGATCACTAAGGAAGGCCTTCTCATCTCTTCTTGCTATTCTTTGAAACTCTGGATTAAAATGGGTATATCTTTCCTTTTCCTTTTTTGCCTTTCACTTCTCCTCTTTTCACAGCTATTTGTAAGCCCTCCTCAGACAACCATTTTGCCTTTCCACATTTCTTTTTCTTGGGAATGGTCTTGATCACTGCCTCCTGTGCAATGTCATGAACCTCTGTCCATAGTTTTCAGGCACTCTGTTTATCAGATCTGATCCCTTGAATCTATTTCTTACTTACACTTTATAATCATAAGTCTGGTGCCATCACTTCATGGCAAATAGATGGGGAAACAACAGAAAAAGTGAAAGACTTCTTCTTGTGCTCCAAAATCACTGCAGATGATGACTGCAGCCTTGAAATTAAAAGATATTTGGTCCTTGGAAGAAAAGATATTACCAACTGAGACAGCATATTAAAAACCAGAGACATTACTTTTCCAACAAAGGTCCATCTAGTCAAAGCTATGGTTTTTCCTGTAGTCATGTATGGATGTGAGAGTTGGACTCTAAAGCAAGCTGAGTGCCAAAGAATTGATGCTTTTGAACTGTGGTGTTGGAGAAGACTCTTGAGAGTCCCTTGGACAGCAAGGAGATCAACAAGTCTATCCTAACAGAAATCAGTCCTGAATATTTATTGGAAGGATTGATGCTATAGCTGAAGCTCCAATACTTTGGCCATGTGATGAGAAGAACTGACTCATTGGAAAAGACCCTATTGCTGGGAAAGATTGAAGGTGGGAGGAGAAAGCAATGGCAGAGGATGACATCAATGACTCGATGGGCATAAGTTTCAATAAGCTCTGGAGTTGGTGATGGATATGGAAGTCTGGCATGCTGCAGGTCCACTGGATGGCAACGAGTCAGACATGACTGACTGACTGAACTGAACAGCACTGAAAGATATATTTAGGGCAACAAAACGAAAGAGTAGAAAAGGGGAAATTCACATATTTACTGTAAGGCAAGTAGGTAGTATATTTTTGTTGTTCTTGAAAGAAATATTTGTTACATAACATCTTCTGAAGAATTAGTTTGAAAGAAGCCTGTTTTGCTGTGATTGTTGTTGCCCTTGTTGATTAGTATGTATGCATATAAATGGTAGTGCTCTTGTTATTAGAAGCAGGGGGGAGCTATCCTTTATTGAGTAACCACTATTGGAAAGTTGTCTAAATTTAGAAATCCCCTGAAAAAACCAACAATGTAAGTTTTGTCCATTCAGCATGTTAAGTGCAGCGATGTTTAAGTGAATTCACACAGCAAGTCAGTTATGTGTCTGGATTCAAATCCAGACCTGTCTGATGGTAAATTCTTTCAGATGCTCTCATACTACCCTCAATTTTTTTTAAAAAAAAAAATCATACCTCAAAGGGGAATTTACAGTTCCCCTAGAAAGCCAGTATATTATATAAAACGACTTTTTCATATGTTTCCAGCCTTGGAATAGAAGTTTGGGTTCCTGGAGCCTGGAAATTTTCATGCTAATTCAATGTCACCTCCATCCACAATTCTTCAGGTATGTGAAGTTGACTCCTAGATTTTCCTTCCTAGGCATGCAAACTTATAACAAAAAGAACTTGACATTGAAAACAGATTGTCCTGAGTTCTAATATTAGTTTCAGAATTGTCTATAACATTGGGCAAGTTTTTTAGGTTCCCCTGAGTCTCAATGCTCTCCTTTAATTTTCTTTTCTACTTCCCTTCTTCCTAAACTCATTTGGAGTAGAAAAGAGGTATCTGTCATCTTACCTTTGGTCAGTCCCTTGGATGTGTTAAATACCTGACACCATAATTATGTGTAACAATCATTGTCTAAACTTGATGCCTTAAGGTTATTCCCACAAATCTCTGGGTTGGCTGGGTGTCTCTACTTCAACACTGTAGCTGTTGGAGGTGTTCTGCTCCATGTGTTTCCTTCCAGTGCCTACGTTAAAGGGTCAACAGATATCCTGGGACATTCCCATGGTCACTGCAGACAGAGAGGGAGGCAAGCACAAACATGTGAGTCCTCTTAAATTATAGGGTCAGAACAGGCATATTGTTACTTATGTCCCATTCTTTTGGTTAAAGCAAGTTACAAGGCCAAACCTGGCTAAGTCAAATATCAAGGTGTGGCAATGTACCTTTTATGTTCATCAGTGACATCGCAAATGTATGGATGCAGGGAAGGTGAAGATTGAAGTTGACAAGTCAGTCTTTCACCATCTTTGAAACTATTTTGAAACATTCTTCATCCTTCTCAGGATTACTGTTCTACTTCATTAGGAAAAATCTTTCAGTTTCCTGACTTTCTACCTACAAGCTGTTAGTATCCACACTTATCAACCATTTCTCTTTTCTTCCATTCTCAGATTAAGATACATCATTCAACCTGTGCTTTGAATTCCATTCCCTTCTCCCTCCTCTGGAAACCATTGATTATCTCTTCCTCGCCCACATACTTAACTTAGACTTTTCTTTTCTCCTTCTTTTAAAATGCCAGTTTTCCACTCAAAAAAAAAAGAACCAAAAAACAAATTTTAAAATTATTTTTACCTAACAGCATCCATCTAGCAACTCCCCTACCTTTCTCATTCCTTTCTCAGATAAGCTTTCAGTAAGTATTATTCCATTTTTCTCAATTCATGTACTCCTCATCGTATTGAAATCTAGCTTCTGCTCCCATCACTCTACTTGTAATGTTCTCTCAAATGTCTCTATAGATCATTTCTTTGCTGAAATGCTCTTCCTTTGGCTTACATAATATTTATTACTCTCTTCCTCTACTCCTCTTTTATCACTGTATGCTCTTTCTCAATCTCTTTCACTGGTCCTTTCCTTTGTCTTGTTTTTTAAAATGTTTCCTAGATGTTGGATCACTGTCTTCATTTTATTCTTTTTCATGAATTGCCTATTTCCCAAGTTTTAACTATATCTTATTTTAAGATCTCTCTTCTAGACTCCAGGTACCTCCAAATGGCTATCACACAGGCAACTGAAACTGAATTTGTTCAATTCTGAACTCATTGCTTCCTAGATAACACACATTGACTCTTAAAATTCACATAGGGTTAAGGTTGCCAGCCCTTCTCACTCAGACTTCCAAACCAAACCTTTCACCTATCCTTGTTTCCTCTTTTTCAATCTCTCTACATGTAACCAGTCACCAAATTAGATCAAATTGGAATCAGTTGTTTACTACCATTGCCATAATTTAGAATATTGTAATTTTGTGTGGATTTTTGTTGTTGCTGTTGCTGTTCTTTTTTGACTTATTGTTTTTGCCAGGGACTATTTCAGTAGCTTCCTAATTGGCCTCTCTCCATCTTGCCTTGAGGGGCAGACTTTTTACTATGAAGCGCCAACCACAATACTCGATATGCATTAGGTACTTAGTCTGAGTTAGATTTGTTCCTCTTCCTTATTCTCAAGGAAAATTCATAGGCCTAGACTTAGCCCAAAATGGAATTCACCCTATGACTTAATGACTTGTTGATTCTTCTTTTAAGAAAAGGCTTTTTTTTTGATAAGTAAAAATTAGGCTTGTTTCTGGCATCTATGATCTCTCATTTACTTTTTAGACTTTGTATCCTTTATTTGGATCTCATTGTACCTACATTTGTCCACTTCTCTTTTTCAATCTAGTCCTTTCCTCAGGATAATATGGAATTAACACTACCAGGATGATAAAGCTTAAAGAGAATAGACGTTAAATGTTTTCACCATACACACAAAAAATGGTAAATATATGATATGATGGATGTGTTAACTAATCTTATTTTGGTAATTGTTCTACAATACAAACATATATCAAATAATCACCCTGTACACCTTAAACTTACACAAGGTTACATCAGTTATATCTCAGTGAAGCTGGAAAAAATCAGTGCTATGCATAGCAGAGGAATCAGCTGCTTGTTTTTGTTGTCAGGGAATATCCTCAAGAAAAAGAAATACATTGAAATACCAAATTATAACTTTTTAGAAAACATAAAGCAGGACTTAATTCAGAAAGATTAGTTTTCAAAAGGCTCCAAAGTCTTAAAAGGAGAAATTTACTTTAGGACTCAGTAATTGGCTAAGGGAGGTATTTTTGGATGCTGTTGGGGAGGTTCCCTGAAAGCATAGTATCTCCATGGCCCACTCCCATCCTCTTGCTGGCTCTGTACCTTAATAAAGATTATTGCTATAAACAGTGATTGCTTAATACTTTTCTTTTCTGTTTGGAGATGCAAGGTAGATTGCAATGGTTAGCTCAAGTACCTTCTGCCATCAGGTTCAGAGAAAGTTCAGTTTTCTCCAGAGGCTACTAAATTGTTATTTTAATTGGTGAGTTAATACTCGTATCACTATTGGTGGATTACAATAAACTATCTTGTTGGCTAAATAGTTCTCAAAACAAATTGGAATGTGAAGGTGAACTTGATTGCAAACCTAGACTATATTTGAATTAATTTGTAAAATAATAGAATAGTGTTTAGTACAGCAGCATCAATTCTGAATATATAATCATGAAACTCAATGACCTTGAACAGAAAGGATGTTGGGAAAATTAGGTTACATGGAGAAAAAATAATGACTAATGTATGAAATTCATAAGAGAGATGTTGCTAATTTGGGTTACTGATTCAAACTTGAAATAGCAGTGAATAGCATTATCATCTTCATTTTGTTTCCTTAAATGAAAAAATAATTGGGAAGCCAGACTGATTCACAAAACACACTGAAATTATGACTAACAGGCTGCTTGTATTATTTCTTAAAAATCAAAAGAAAAGATCTCTTCTATCATGACATACTTAAAAATCAATTTGTGCCACCATTCTGTTTTTTTTTCTCCCCCGTCAAGTTTTCATGAAGCCTCTTTTCCTTGTTCGATCCTCAGTCCCTTCTTGTTGGCAGAGGTAGAAAAGATCTTTGACTAAGAAAAAAAATCTACATGAAAAAGATTCTGGATATAGTCCTGGAGCAAATGCATCCATAGGTTCTTCCCTTTGTTTCAAATGACTGGAATAATAATTTCAGATTTACTATGTCTGAACTGTCATTAACTGAAGGTAAACCATCAAAGTAAAGAGTTGTGTGGAATAATATTCAAATCTTAATGTCTTTGACTACATAGACTTGATGCTGGTATAACTTTAGGATAGTAAATGTCTCCTTATTATTTTTATATTTTAGCCATTTAGTCAACAACAATACCTGTATGCTTAACTTAGTGTATAAAAAAAGCATTTGTAAGAATAGATGTATATGGAAGTTTTTCTACACCACTATACATTCTTCTTTAAAGTCTCTGAAGAGATTCCAAAAAGAAACACAGAAGGATTACAGAAGACACCATCCTTCTTCCTAGGACTACCAAATCTGAGGCCTGAATAACAGGTCGTCAGCACTTTGAAATTCAGTAACTGACTTTTTTCAACCTTGCAAATCATAATTCTGATCTGACAGGAAGCACTGGGACTGAAACTAAGGCTCTTTAGTGAAGATGGACCAGTAATTATGTGAGGTGCTGTGTATTTTATTTTTGTTTTCTAAATAATAGAATACTCTGGGGTGCTCCCATAATTACATCATTGTCCCTCATTCAGTGTACTCCACTAGCTACCAACCTTGAACATTCTGAGTTGTTTCTTGCCAGGTAAATTAAATAATGGAAGAAAATAATTATCCTAAATTGTATGAAACTCTCAGGAAAAATTAGTTTTATTAACCTGATGCCTGAGTCCTCATGGGTACTGTTTTTGAAAGATGTTCTGTAACTTGGCTTTATGAAAGAGCCTTCTTTTTGTTATTTATTAATTAGCAGAAGGGTAACCAATGCTGTGTAGCAAAGGGACACTGAGTAAAGAGATTTGGGAAAAAAGGGTACTTTTTGATTAGGTTTTCATTCTTCCTAATCATCTCTTCTATTAGCAAAACTCCCAAGGATAGCAATGGCACAGTGAAAGCTGAAAGAAAGTGGCAGTGAAAGCTAAAATCAGCTAAAATAGTAGTTTGCTGCATTTAAGATGCAACAGAAGCAGCAGTACATTGAGGTTAGTGTGAAGGTAAAAAAGAAAAAAACATATTATACAACTGAAAAATAGATTTCTTTGTGGATACTACCCTGGAATGGGAACAATTACTACCTTGCAAAGAGATTTTTACCTTATCACTCTTTTCACTTTAGGAGACAATGAAGGAAGGATAACATGGTCCACGGGGCCTCGGGAAAGCATTTACAGTCATGAGATTGCATTTACTTTTATATAAGGTAGACTTTACCCTGAATTCAGTTATCCTGGGGAAATCCAGGATGTTTCCCTTGCCCTTGTTCTCATCTTGAACGCTATCACAGTCTTCTATTGGATTTGTACCCCTGTCTGCCTCTCAAGAATAGCTTTACAACTGCTTTCAGAAGTGGCACAGCATATATTTTATAGCTGACAAATCTCAGTTTGAATGCTAAAGCAATGTTTTTATGTGCTAATTGTATCCAACAGTAAACCATGTTGGAGAAGCACCACCCTTAAAAACCTGAACGGATGTTGAACCTAAGGGAGGTATGGAAGTTGATGCTGATAAAAAGAGTGCTATTATAAATAAAGTGACCAACTACATACCTCGTTGTACAAGCTGGGACACTTTAGGAAATGAGAAGGAGCTACTAGTAATTACACCAGGTATGTAGCCATAAATTGGGACTAATCACAATCGTCTTATTTATAAACCAAAGTAAAAGACAGGAAGTTGATTAAAACTAGTATATATTAGTTTCAGAATAATAAACCAGAATCCAGGAAAAGAATCTGTTGATGTGAGAGAATGAATAACTTTAAAATATTTATTTTTTAACTTATATGAAAATAATGCATATTAATATATAAACTTTTTAAATATAGAAAATATAAAGAAGAGAAAAATACTTGACTACCAAAATAATGCACTAGACACAATTTTTGTGTATTTTTCTTGTGAATATATATATATATTATTTATATAGTACAAGTAAATGATTAATTAATTAAAAGATAATTAATATAATTATCTTTTCATTTTGTATTATTTAATAAGCATTTTCCCATTCCATTAAATACTTTCCTCCAACATGACTTTTCTTGAGCTTATATTAATTCGTTTATTCAATTAATATTTATTATGGAGTCCACATAATGCATTCTATGAAGGAACTATATTTTATTTAATAATACATTATTGTTAGACATTTCAATTATGGCATTATTTAGTTGTTACGTATAAAGTTCACACAAATAACTTTATACAAAAGTCTTTGGTTTTCTCTCTAGTAGTTTTCTTAAGCCATGTTATAGAATGGAAATCCTGAATCTGATCATATGTGTATTTGTAAGGCTTTTGATATACTTTGTCAAGCTAAACTCCAGGAAGATTATATCATTGTTTGTGTATTCAGTCCATGAGATGGTTATCTTACTCAACATGTGCCAGCAATATGAATCATCCTTTACAAAATCTTTATCAATTTGAAATGCAAAAAGGTATGTCATGGTCACTGGTGTTGATATGTCTCTTCCATTTGCACTAGTAGAACATTGTTTAAATATTGTCTATTAAAAGTGAATTTTAGTATGTAGTTGAATTTCCGAACTCTTGTTACTTTGCTTTAAAAATTATATGTAAGTCTTGGCAATTTATTCTACAAAATCAAATTTAAAAATGTCTACTTCCTTAAACTTACAAACTAATTTGAAAGGGATTAGGCAGACTTACAATACTGAGTCTTGTCATCCAGGACCATGTGCACATTTCAAGATGTTTTTTATTTTCCCTAGACAATGTTTGCAGTTCACCTCACATATATCCTGCACATTCTTGCCTTGTTTATTTGTAGGTTTTGTATAGTTTTGTTGTGGTTGTGAATCAAGTACATTTTTCATTAATTTTTAAAGTCATTTGTACTGGCAAGAATATATATATATATATATATATATATAGAGAGAGAGAGAGAGAGAGCAGACAGACACAGAGACAGAGAAAGAGAAAGCATACCATGTTTTCTTGTCTGTAAGAGTTTCCAAATTATTTTCTAAAAACTTATTAGAATCCTGTAGTAGATCATTTTCAGTAGCATGATATTTTTCCAAGTCTTTAGCATTAAGTTTCCTGTCTTTTCTTCTTTAATGGCTTTACATGGGCCTCCTAATACTTCCCTTCATTCATCTCCAAATAAAAAGTGATTCCCTCTAGAATTAGTGCTTCCCAAAACACAGATCAGAGGATACTTCCTCTTTGTGCATGTCTGTGCTAAGTCACTTCAGTCGTGTGCAAATCTTTGCAATCCTACCGTAGCCCACCAGGCCCCTCTGTCCATGGGATTTTTCATGCAAGAATACTGGAGTGGGTTGCCATGCCCTTCTCCAGGGGATATTCTGGCCTTCTGTCATGCCCTTCTCCAGGGCATCTCCAGGGGATCGAACCCATGTCTCCTACATCTCCTCATTGGCAGGCAGGTTCTTTACTGCTAGTGTTGCCTGGTAAGCAAATGGAGCTGCTCTGTTTCACGTCCAAGGTAAGAGAAACCCAAGTAAGATGGTAGGTGTTTCAAGAGGGCATCAGAGGGCAGACACACTGAAACCATAGAAACAGAAAACTAGCCAATCTGATCACACGGACCAAAGCCTTGTTTAACTTAATGAAACTAAGCCATGCCATGTGGGGCCACCTAAGACAGTTGGATCATGGTGGAGAGGTCTGACAGATTGTGGTCGATTGGAGAAAGGAATGGCAAACCACTTCACTATTCTTGCCTTGAGAACCCAATGAACAGTATGAAAAGGATAAAAGATAGGACACTGAAAGATAAACTCCCCAGGTCAGTATGTGCCCAATATGCTACTGGAGATCAGTAGAGAAATAACTCCATAAAGAATAAAGGAATGGAGCCAAAGCAAACATAATACCCAGTTGTGGATGTGACTGGTGATAGAAACAAGGCCCGATGTTGTAAAGACCAATATTGCATAGGAACCTGGAATGTTAGGTCCATGAATCAAGGCAAATTGGAACTGGTCAAACAAGAGATGGCAAGAGTGAACATTGACATTCTAGGAATCAGCGAACTGAGATGGACTGGAATGGGTGAATTTAACTCAGATGACCATTATGTCTACTACTGTGGGCAGGAATCCCTTAGAAGAAGTAGTAGCCATCATGGTCAACAAAAGAGTCCAAAAGGCAGTACTTGGATGCAATCTCAAAAATGGCAGAATGATCTCTGTTCATCTCCAACGCAAACCATTCAATATCATGGTAACCAAAGCCTATGCCCCAACCAGTAATGCCGAAGAAGCTGAAGTTGAATGGTTCTATGAAGACCTACAAGACCTTTCAGAACTAACACCCAAAAAATATGTCCTTTTCAATATAGAGGACTGGAATGCGAAAGTAGAAAATCAGGAAACACCTGGAGTAACAGGCAAATCTGGCCTTGGAGTACAGAATGAAGCAGGGCAAAGACTAATAGAGATTTGCCAAGAGGACTCACTGGTGATAGCAAACACCCTCTTCCAACAACACAAGAGAAGACTCTACACATGGACATCACCAGATGGCCAACACTAAAATCAGATTGATTATATTCTTTGCAGCCAAAGATGGAGAAGCTCTACGCAGTCAGCAAAAACAAGACTGGGAGCTGACAGTGGCTCAGATCATGAACTCCTTTTGCCAAATTCAGACTGAAATTGAAGAAAGTGGAGAAAACCACTAGGCCATTCAGGTATGACCTAAATCAAATTCTTTATGATTATACAGTGGAAGTGAGAAATAGATTTAAGGGACTAGATCTGATAGACAGAGTGCCTGATGAACTACGGATGGAGGTTCGTGACATTGTACAGGAGACAGGGATTAAGACCATCTCCATAGAAAATAAATGCAAAAAAGCAAAATGGCTGTCTGAAGAGGACTTACAAATGGCTGTGAAAAGAAGAGAAGTGAAAAGCAGAGAAAAGGAAAGATATTCCCATCTGAATGCAGAGTTCCAAAGAATGGCAAGGAGAGATAAGAAAGCCTTCTTCAGCAATCAATGCAAAGAAATAGAGAAAAACAACTGAATGGGAAAGACTAGAGATCTCTTCAAGAGAACTAGAGATACCAAGGGAACATTTCATGCCAAGATGGGCTTGATAAAGGACAGAAATGATAGGGACCTAACAGAAGC